>MU172925.1:566059-657315 GCA_016695475.1 Suillus decipiens | reverse complement strand
CGTGGGCGAAAGTGATATACAAGGAAATGATGAAGTAAGCATAAAGAGAAAAGAGCATAAGTAAAAGAGGAAAATAGAGGGGTGTACAATGACTGTAACACCAGTGATACCGATGGTACTGGGGGTAGCACTAACAATGAGCGGTGTGATAGCATATACTGGTGACTATGATAGCACTGAATGCTGAGGGACAGCAAAGAGCGACAGCGAGATAACGATGATACCGATGCTTAGCGATGGTAGCAGTGTGCCAGTCAAACTTGCTATAGGCTTGTATGACCCCATTATCATATAGGTACCAAGCCCAAAGTATTTCCCTATCATTATCCATACCCCTCAGCCTCTCCATCCCTTACTGAGCCCATTTTACCTGTGTTACCCCTATCTCCGGCTCTGTTCCGAGCTCTGGCAGCCTCACTGCAGCTTAGTGGCCACCCTATGGCAACTTTCCCACGCCGCACACAGCTCCCGTGACTTGCCAAGACCCATTAGGCAACCTAAAGGCTCAAGAATTCTGTTCCGTCCTATGTCCACCTAGCCATGCTGGTATGTAAATTTTCTTGCCTTATGTTTTGTAACATGTAGTACATCCTTATTACATGTCTACTGCATGGTTTTCCTATCCCTTCCATCTCCATCGCTATTACTTAGGTATATAATTTCCTACCTACTGAGACTTGTACTTCACTACCCTTCTACTGTACACTCGGTAGGAGAAGTCACTATTACCTTTAGGTATAGTTTTCAATCCTTATACAAAATAACAATCTTTATCAAAAATCATAATAAATCCTTATCCTGCTGCATGCAATACCTTTGCTATACCACTCTACCACTGCTTAGTAATATTTTCCCACACTGTGCACACCTTTGGCTCACATCACACTACCTTCAGAAACCATCGTGGCATCTTTGGCAACTTTACCACTATCATCAGCCCCTATCATGCTATTTTAGGCAACTCGGACTATATCCAACTAGCATCCCCCTTGTGTCAAATGTTCTTGCACAGCAAGTATAGCAGCTAGGCAAGCTTTCAACATATACTAGCTTAGGTGGTAGTCTGCTATCAGCTTAGCTAGATTGTAGTCTTTACAGTGGTGAAAGCAATGAGTATAGCAATGATTGTGTTGATAGTGACGAGTATAGCAATGATACTGCTGATAGTGATGATGATAGTGGGACGGTGAATACCGTCAAAGAACTCTTAGAGATAATGGATTTCAAAGAAGATGTATTTTTGGATAGCGATAGTGGTAGTGGTATGAGGATCCCATCAAATGAGTGATATGATGTAAGAAATAATAATAAGTGACTTCTCCCACCACTGTACAGTAGAAGGGGAGTGTAGTACAGAGGAGAAGTCAGCAGTCTTTTATCATACATTGTAAATACGTGGAATCAATAGGCGAGAGTAGTAGCAAGTAAGCAAAAGTTAGCCATAGTGATATGTAATAGTGCTGCATGTGCTGCGGCATGCGTCCTACATGTAATAAGGCTTGCCATGGGATTAGCAGCAGTAGATGGGAATATACTATGCACCAAATGGAACTAGTTGGCATGGCATGGGCATTCGATGGGCATCAGTTCATGAAACATAGCTCAGTACTGCGGCATGGTAGTCTGGCAAGGGTGTGGTATCCTCAGTAACTGTATATATTGATAGTGTTAGGGTTAGGGGTGGTCACGCTGTGACAGTCTAGCTGGCGCTAGCCTTGCATAGGTCTATTTCCATTATTGTCTAGCCCCTATACCACATAGCACAACCACCCCTAACCCTAACACTATCAATATATACAGTTACCAAGGTTACCACACTCTTGCCGGACTACCATACTGCAGTACCAAGACACATTCCATGAGCTGATGTGCATCGAATGCCCATGCCATGCCAACTAGTTCCATTTGGTGCATAGTACATTCCCATCTACCGCTGCTGATCCCACAGCAAGCTTTATTACATGTATAACATGTGCTGCAGCACATGCAGCACTATTACATATCACTATGGCTAACTTTCGCTTACTCGCTACTACTCTTGCCTATCGATTCTACGTACTTACGATGTATGATAAAAGACTGCTGACTTCTCCTCCATTGGACACTCCCCTTCTACCATACAGCAGTAGGAGAAGTCACTTACAATCATTTTTTCTTATATCATATCATTCATTAGACAGGATTCCCGTACCGCTACCACTTTCACTATACACAAATATATCTTCTTTGAAATCCAAAATATCTCTAAGAGACCTTTGACGGTCTTCGCTCTCGACGCTTCCCTTACCACTATCCTCGCTAAGCACTGGTATCCATTGGTATCATTGGTATCATTATCATCACGCTATCACTCTTCGCTGTCCCTCAGCATACCGTGCTATCACAGTTATTGGCACATGCTATCACCATGCTCATCATTAGTGCTCCTCACGGTATCATTGGTATCACCAGCATTATCAGTATCTATCTTTCACAAGGTGCTTAATGTCAGCATCCATGGAATCCATAATGCTATCAGCAGCAACGCTACCACTAGCATTGGCATCACTTTATAGGAGTATCACATGTCTCATAGCAGCATTTGATGAAGTATATTCACCTGCAACCCCTTGGGTCGAACGTTCTTGCCTCACAAGTATAGCAGCTAGGTAGACTTCGACATATACTAGCCTAGGTGGTAGTTCACTATCATACTAGCTAGATTGTAGTCTTTACAGCACTGTGGTGGTCAAACATCCTGTGACCTGCCAATAGTCATTTCTATGAAGTTTACACCAAACCCTGTCATGTCTGAAGCCATTTACACCAAACCCCATCATTTCCGAGGTTTCAGACCCTCAGACCCGCAGTTTCTGAGATTCCCGTTGTAGCAACCATATTGCTGCTAGGCTCGTGTCCTAGTTATTCTACACACGTCTCAGATCATAGCCAAGGGAACCAAATGTCAAGCAGCACTCGTACCAACCATCCAAACTGCGTCGTCCATCCATGTCCATCCTAAGTCCATCTAGCTCCATTTGGTGCGTATTAATTAGTAACTGTCGAAACTGATCCCATGGCAAGTGCTATTACATGTACGCCTCGTGCTGCAGTACCCAGCAGCGTGATTACATATTCAGTCCATTTGCCTTGCACGCTCACTACTATACTCATCTATCCATCCTGGTCGCTCACGCACTATGTTAAAAAGCCTCTCAGATATTTTTTGTACTTCACTTCCTCCATCTGTGGTAGCCATAGAAGTCACTCGTAGTATTAATCCTTTGTTTCGTGCAATTCTATCTTCATTCTTGCCTCAAACTTTTGATCTATTGGCACTTAGTACCGCTATAAGTTGCCGTGGGATACTACGAGCTAAGCTCTCATTCTTAGATCTTTGATTTCATTATGGAGTCTTGGACCGCTACTGGTGACTCTTACCATTGCTGCTGTTTTTGATCATTACCACAGACATAACGTTCACTTTCGGCAGTTACCACTGTCACTATTTCAGTAATGCTAACTAGCGCCCTTACCATTGCACTTTCACTCTCAGATTATCTTGTTCTGCCGTAGTACTGCTGATGGCAGCAACCTTCAGAGTAGTTTCTTACCTCTATCGTCTAGTCTTACTGCGTTCCCTCACTAACTAACTAAAGGAAATTGCTTCTATTGCAGTCCTCTTGGGTCGAACTACATACTCGCACCTTCAGTAGGATAAATAGTTGTGTCTATCTATAGGCCAGCTGTTATTTCCTTGTTTCACCATGCTTCAGAAAGCTTCGCACTTGTCCTCCCCATGTCCAGTCCAGTCCTAGCTAACCCCACTGGTGTGTAGTCATTGATATTTCCATTCCTGATGCATTGTGCAGTGTTATTACATGTATTTTCACAAGCTACAGTACCTCATGGCTTATTACATAGAATTTCGGACCCAAAGTGAATTTGCCTAGTTTTGCCTATAGTACTCTGGACTTTCACATAGCATGTTATAAGGGGCCTGTAGACACTATCCCATACCATCCTGTAGAAGGGGGATTGCCCCAGATACTTGGTCCCTGTCTAACAAGCCATAGGCAGGCAATATCATATTTCATTCATTATCATTGAGCGAAACTCTTATCCCATCATTATATCAACACTCACTAGCCATATACAACAACCCCGAGCCCTTACACTCTCTTATTGCCCACTCTGACATTACCAACCCGCAGACCTGAAATTCCCGTGCTTCGGACATCCTGTATAGCCATCAGATTTGACCATAGAGCTTCGGACTTTTGTGTCTCATATAGTGTGCACTTTCCTTTACCTCAGTAGACAGCAGATCTCTTGGGTCAAACATACTTGTCCTACAAGTGTAGCAGCTAGGCAAGATTTCGACGTATACTAGTCTAGGTGGCAGTTTGCTATCATACTAGCTAGATTGTAGTCTTTACAGTGTTCTACATGTAATAAAGCTTGCTGTGGGATTAGCAGCAGTAGATGGGACTGTACTATGCATGAATGTGGCTTGGTACTGCGGCATGGTAGTCCGGCAAGGGTGTGGTATCCTCAGTAGCTGTATATATCCATAGTGTTAGGGTTAGGGGTGGTTGCACTATGTGGTATAGGGGCTAGACAATAATGGAAATAGACCTATGCAAGGCCAGCGCCAGCTGGACTGTCACAGTGGGACAAGTGTTGCATTGACCCAACCCATACAACAGAACTATGACTCAATGCTGTAACTTTTCCTAATCCAAACTCTCTATCCCCATATGTCTCACTTCTGTCTTTCCCCAATATATCTAACTTTCCAGCCCTCATAGACTGTGGCTCATCCCACTGCTTCATAGACACTAGTTTTGTCTGAAAACTTAAGATCTCTACTTATCAGATTTCTCTGCTTGTTTGATGGTACCTGCAATAACAATATTTCTGAAGCCATAAACCTGTCTGTCTGATTTTCCTCTGGTGTAATCACCTCCAATATGTTCTATTTTACCTCTCTATATTCTTGTTATATCATTCTCAGATATAGCTGGCTTACCTGACACAATCCATTGATTGACTGGGTATTGGGAAGCATCAAGTTCCAGATGATCTCTCAAGGAATGTCATTGACTCCTCCAACATCATCACTGCCTCCAGACACTCTGTCTGTGGTAGAAGTTCCCCCTCTGACATCACCATGTCCTCTGGACACTCCATCCATAGCAGAAGCTCCCCCTCCAACCAATCTAAAACCTGCTGATACACCTGTTCCTAACATATCCCTGATAAATGCAGTGGCATTTTGCTGCACCTGCAAGTTAGAAGGATCTACTCAGTTCAGCATTTATCTCTGCCTCTCTGAAGTAAACCTCTAATCTGCTTCTGTATCATCCAAACCTCTGGACCTCTCTAAAATCCCTTCCAAATATCATGAATTCACAGATGTCTTTGATAAAGGCAAAGCTGGCCAGCTTCCTCCTTACTGTCACTATAATCTCAAGATAAAATTAGAGGAAGAGGCTAGTCTATCCCTCAGAACCATCTACTCCCTCTCCTTGGTTGAGCTTGAAGCCCTCTGGAAGTTCCTTAATGAAAACATTTCTGCCAGGCTCCTCCAATCCTCATTCTCTCCCCATGGAGCTTCTGTCCTATTTGTCAAAAAAAAAGGACAGCTCCCTTCACCTCTGCATAGATTTCCAGGGTCTGAACAAAATTACCAAGAAGGACCAATATCTGTTGCTCCTTATTGCTAACCTCCCAGACTCTCCTATCCATGCTAAATTTTATACCAAGATTGACTTCTGGTCCACTTATCACCTGGTCTGGATAGTGGAAGGAGATGAATGGAAGACTTCTTTCTATACACACTGTTACGAACTGGGATAGTTCTTAACACAAAGGCCGCACACAAGAGGCTTCTTGAATGTGGATTTGTATACCAAGGCAGACAAGCAATGGTTTGCTATACAAGACCTGAGTGTAAGATCAAGTATAGAATCAAGGGTTCAGTATATGATGAAGACAGACAAGTCTGAAGAGAGGACTAGACTGGCTGAGTCAAATATGAAGATCATGTTCAGACTAAGAATTAGGAGTGCTAAGACTTAGAAGACAATTCAGATGGCTAGAGTTGCAAGGCTCTAGCGAAGGATGTTCCAGGTAAAACCCAGTAAGATTAAAGTAAGGAACAAGAGACAAGTACACTGTGCTTAAATAGGATAGCTATGCATGCACAGACCATGACTGCCCAAAAGGGGTGTGGGGAGGGGATTGTGAGAATGTAAGTGTGTTGTAAAGACTACAATCTAGCTAGTATGATAGCAAACTGCCACCTAGACTAGTATACGTCGAAATCTTGCCTAGCTGCTACACTTGTAGGACAAGTATGTTTGACCCAAGAGATCTGCTGTCTACTGAGGTAAAGGAAAGTGCACACTATATGAGACACAAAAGTCCGAAGCTCTATGGTCAAATCTGATGGCTATACAGGATGTCCGAAGCACGGGAATTTCAGGTCTGCGGGTTGGTAATGTCAGAGTGGGCAATAAGAGAGTGTAAGGGCTCGGGGTTGTTGTATATGGCTAGTGAGTGTTGATATAATGATGGGATAAGAGTTTCGCTCAATGATAATGAATGAAATATGATATTGCCTGCCTATGGCTTGTTAGACAGGGACCAAGTATCTGGGGCAATCCCCCTTCTACAGGATGGTATGGGATAGTGTCTACAGGCCCCTTATAACATGCTATGTGAAAGTCCAGAGTACTATAGGCAAAACTAGGCAAATTCACTTTGGGTCCGAAATTCTATGTAATAAGCCATGAGGTACTGTAGCTTGTGAAAATACATGTAATAACACTGCACAATGCATCAGGAATGGAAATATCAATGACTACACACCAGTGGGGTTAGCTAGGACTGGACTGGACATGTGGAGGACAAGTGCGAAGCTTTCTGAAGCACGGGAATCTCAGAAACTGCGGGTCTGAGGGTCCAAAACCTCAGAAATGATCGGGTTTGGTGTAAATGGCTTCAGACATGACAGGGTTTGGTGTAAACTTCATAGAAATGACTATTGGCAGGTCACAGGATGTTTGACTGCCACAGCATATCCTAAAGAGGAAGGCAACTATGGTACAGACATGTTGAGATGTATGATATACAAGGTAAGATGATGTAAGCAAAGACATAATGAAATGAAGGGGAGAAGAGGGAAAATGAATAGGGGCACATGTGATTGTAACACACACTATGGCTCCTATGAGTGGTTGGTGATGCTGGAAGGCCTTATGAATGCTCTGGTAGCTTTCCAACACTTTGTCAATAGTGTGTTTGCTGACATGCCAGATATTTGCATTATCATGTATCTGGATAACATCTTCATCTGTTCCAAAGACCTTGTAAGTCATAAGAAACACATCTGAGAAGTACTACATTGTCTCCATAAACATCAACTCTATGCCAAACCCAAAAAATGCGAATTTCACTTGTCCTCCATTGAATACCTTGGCTACCTCCTGTCTCCAGTGTGACAGTCCAGCTCATGCTGGCTGTGCATAGCTTCATTTCTATGTTTGTCTAGCCCCTATAGTACATAGTGCAACCACCCCTAACCCCATTGCTATTGCTATATGCAGTTACCAAGGATACCACACACTTACCAGTTACCATACCAATACACTGAGACACATTCCATAAGCCAATGCCCACTGAATGCCCATGTCATGCCCACTAGTTCCATTTGGTGCATAGTACATTCTCATTTGCCAATACTGATCCCATGGCAAGTCTTATTACATGTAGAATGCATGCCACAGTACTTGCAGCACTATTACATATTACTACAGCTAAGTTTCACCTGCTCACTACTACCTTTGCCTAATGATTCTGTTTACTTACAATGTATGATAAAAGAGGGGCTGACTTCTTCTGCATACTACACTCCCCTTTTACTGTACATTCAGTAGAAGAAGTTACCTCTTACCCTCAGTGTATGATTCATGCACTGGAGTATCCATTCATTATATTGTATTGCTCATTAGACAGGACCCCATACTGCTACCATTACCACTATCTGAATATACTTTATTTGATATCCATAAACTCTGATGGTCCTTGCCATCTCACTAAATGTATCGCTATCCTCACTATCATTGTTATCATTGGTTTCTCCCCATTGCTCATCGCTTGGGCATCACTGTTCATTAGCATATATTGCTATCATAGCCATTGGCATTTGCTACTATCTTGCTCATCGCTATCACTACCATCAGTACCATAGGTATCATTGGTATCATCAGTATAGACTTTCCTTAGCAAATACCAGTGTCAGCATCACCAGCTTATATAGCACTAACTGTGGCAATGTTACTGCTACCTTCAGCATCATTCTCATGAAGTGTCACAAATTCTGTATACAAATCATTATTCTTTCCTCAATTTCCCTCAAGCATCTAAACCCAGCACTAAAACAAACCCTAACCTTTACCAAAATCCCTATATCCACTTCTGTAGCCAAACTTCCTGATGAAGATGAAGAGATATTCTATGATACTATCAGATAAGATAAGATAGTATCATGTGATCTCAGAATATTCTAGAGTATGATGTCATTATGATGTCATCAACAATGTCACAACATCACATCATAATGTCACAACATCACATCATACAATTCTCATTTCTATTTTCTGATTGGCTAGTAGTTTTAGACTCAGTTTGTATCTCAGTTTCAATATGCCTATATAGTTAGCTAGTTTTGCTGTAGTAGTTTTTCAGTTCAAACCTCTTGTATCTACACCTAGTAGCAACCAGATGTCACTGCTCTTATCCTCTCTTGTGAAGAACCTTAGTTTGAGTCCTAGTCCCTACCCTAGTCTTAAGTGATTTAAGGAGCTGTGACATGAAGTATCATGCATCTTGCTATAGCTGTTGGCATAATATACTGACTAGCAACCCCTCAGGTTGAACATTCTTGCCTTGCAAGTGTAGCAGCTGGGTAAAGCATTGACATATACTAACCTAGGTGGTAGTTTGCTATTGCCTCAGCTAGATTGTTATCTTTACATCAGCAAGTTGCAGGAGCTGTGTGCAGTGCAGGAAAGTTGCTATAGGGTGGCTGCTATACAGCAATGAGGCTGCTGGAGCTCAGATCAGAACCAGTAGATAGGGGTAATGCATGGTAAATGGGCTCAGTAAGGGACAGAGAAACTGAGGGGTAAGGATAATGATGGAAAATACTTTCAGCTTGATACCTATATGACAATAGGGTCATATGAGCCTATAGTGAGTTTGACTATCACACTGGATTCCCCATTCATAATGTCCTATATACTAGTATATTCCTATACTACTGTCTATATTATATACCATTGGCCCATCCCTTTGCCTTAGGTATATATTGTCCAGCCCACTCATCTCCAATGTAACCCAGATTCACCACTTATAATGTCCTATATACTAGTACATTCCTATACTACTATTTATAATATATACTCCTAGCCCATCTGTTTGTCTCAGGTACACACATTCACTTGGCCTACTCCTATAAAATGGTACAATTAATGCTATAGGCCCATGTCAGCTGGCCCATCCCCATCAGTACATTGTCACACTCAGCTGCCCATCTGAGATGGGTCTTTATCACTGTATTGTGTGCTAATTGGGCCCCTGGCTGTCCTTACCTCCTCCTAGTCTCTAGCAATCAGTTTTATAGTGACCTTTTTGGTCACAATTGAAACAGGTAATGTCCAGATTAAGTTTACTGGAGATTGCTGATGCTTTTTCTTCTCCTCTTGCCTCCCTAGCATTTAGGGCACTGTTGCCTCCTTTCCTGCTCAACTGACAGTGCTCATATTCTTTGGTTATCAGGGCAATGAGTTCATGAGAGGTGAGTGGTGTGTTTGTTATTTTGGAGGTGGCACCAATAGAGGATAGTAGGGGTTGCTATGATTCAGGAAAAGATCTGAGAACCATGGCATGGAACTGAATGTCATCAATAGTTATGCCCATCCCTACAAAGCATTCACAGAGCCTCAAGAGCTTGGCAAAATGTGCCTTTACATCTCCTCCTTCATTACACCTTATCTCATGCATATGCTGATGCAAGTCTATTTGGACCACCTGCATCTTGCCCTCATGGATCTGGCAGATTTCTGCCCAGATCTCACAAGTGACTTCAAGGTTTTGGATGAGCAGCAGGAGCCAATCCAAGATCATGCTAAAAATCTGCTGCATTATGAGTGAGTTTTTCTGCTGATACTCCTCTATTTTCTCCTCACACTCCTCTATCTCCATTGCACTAGCTGGACTCCTATCATCCTTTGTGAGGACTTTCATCTTCTCATCCAGCTTATACATGGCTGGCTTCTTGGCTCTTCCAGTGGCATATCACATCAAACCTTGGGCACTTATAGCTGCCAGTGTCCTCTACTTGTAATTGATCCAATTCAAACCATCTTCAGCTAATTTTGGGACATTAAACAGGGAAGACATAGTGCCAGGGAGTGTAGTATCCATGGTCAAGACAGGGCTCATAACCTCCAGCATTATGAGATGAATAGGGAGGAAGCAGACATGCTAATGGACAAGGTAAAATCTCAATCTCTTAGAAAGAACTTTATTGATGGTTTAAGTACCTAATGGACAAGGTGAATCAGAGTGCTCATTAGCAAACAAGAACAATGACTCTTGACTAGGTACTCACATCTCAGTCTCTTGGAAAGAACTGAGATGTTTCTGCACTTGGCAGGCACTTGACTTTATACTAGGTAAGTAGGGAATAAAAAATTAAACATAACTTCATTAACATATGTCTCAGAAGCTTGGCCAATGTCAGCACACTGCACTGATTGGCTTCTTTTGGCTTGCACTCAAAACACATTCCTCAGCTTCTCCCCTGTGTGCCTTGCTTCTTGGCTTCTTTGGCTTTTCCCTTCTCCTTTGTCTCTGCTTCATTGGATTCCAACAATCAGCTCATAGAATGTGGATTTCAGTGGATTGGTATGGCAAGCAGTAAACATGTGGTACTGCTGGTAAGTGCAAACAGGGTAATTCAGCCATGGGGAAGTGATGGCACTGCATTCTATGGGCATTGAGACATATCAGTGTTTTTATGACCAGCACCAGTTTGATCATCACACCATCTTGTTGACCTTTAATACTACCAAGAAGTTATGCCTGAGGTAGTATTATAGGTGCTGTTATAGATACTAGTCACAGTCGTTACAGGGCATTACAGTGGTTATATGGTTATATATACAATGAGGAGTTTTGCTGATGGGCCCTTAGGCCACATTTTGAGCTCCGACACGCAGTTAGTGGCACGCGTCTCACCGCGTTCACGCGACTCCCACCGACGCCAGACATTTTGACCGTGCGCGTGACCAACAGAGCCTGACTTTGTATGCAGGCCGTACAACGAAATGTGGGGCAATCACCCCAGGTAAAAATATATAATGCAGTCTATTCCTCAGTTCAGGTTGGTTGAAACCATTTTCTTGTATTAATGATGGCTGACGCGGTCGCGTCACGCTGTAGGTTTATGAGTGTATGGTCCGAGGCATCGCTGTCATGCGCAGACGCGGTGATTCATTTGTCAATGCTACTCAGATTCTCAAGGTTGCAGGTATTGAGAAGGGTAGGCGTACTAAGATCCTTGAGAAGGAAATTCTGCCAGGTAAGCATGAAATCGTCCAGGGTGGCTACGGGAAATATCAAGGAACATGGTTCGCGCAATTACCAGATTTTAATTCGGACGTATGGACTGAACTTATCGTGTTGTCAGGATTCCACTGGAGCGGGGTCGCGACATCGCTACGCAGTATGGTGTTTCCCCTTTACTAGCTCCTTTGTTCGATTTCACACCCAGCACAAACACCATTGGGTCGCTCCCAACGGTACCCTCAACCGCATCTCCGCGACCTCTTTCTGCTGCCTCATCCTTTCCAAATCTTGGTACTTCTGGGGGTTACTCACAATCGGGTCTAGCTCCACCCCCCATCATGCCAGGTTCTGCCCTTCGCCTCTTGAACCAGGGGCGCGCCCAAGGCCTATTCACTCCATCCACATCTTCCCTGGCTCCAACTAGACAATCGACATACTCTTCGACACCTTACCAGAGTGGCTACGTGCCGTCACCATCATCTGGAGGAGTGTCCCCAACACCACCTCCAATTCAGTCCTTGAAACGAGCCCGATCTGATTCTGAGGTAGTCTCAACTACACAACAACCTGTTCCTACCCAAAGATCTTCACACCCATTGTTGGAAGCACCAGATATACAAATATCCGACCGATCCCGTCCGCCTTCTGTTGTAACTCAAGCCAATGATGAAGATGGGCCATCCCCTACGAAACGTGCTCGTAAAGAGCCTACCCCACAACCAGATGCATCTCAAGCATCTCACAGAACATTGTCTAACGCATCGATCATGTCACAGCCAATGGCAGCTCTCCCTCCAACTCGTCCACTTTCACGCGTCAATATCGGTTCACCACATCTGAATAATGCCGTCTCGCGCCCACCGAGTATATTGACGTTTGCAAGTGGAAAATTGATTGATGGTGCTGATGTTGATGGTACTGGTCTTCGCTTTTCCACCAAACCTCATACTCTTCGCGATCCTTCCGCTCTTCGAGATGCCCGTCGTGCTAGGCTCATTGCTGCTATTTGTCGACAAGATGACCCCGCCCCCGTACTCGACCTCCTGCGCGAATTGACACCAGACATATCTTCCCCAATTGATATAGACACCATCTTAGACGACAAAGGTCACACCGCTCTGCACCTTGCTGCAAGCATGGGCAGGCAACAGACTGTTTCCCAACTCATATCAGCTGGCGCGGACATCCACCGTGGCAACTTTGTCGGCGAAACACCGCTCATGCGTGCATCTATTGACACACACAACTTCGATCAACAATGCTTCAATCTCCTTATCAGCTCTCTGCACACGTCTATCCGCACGCTCGACACATCTAGAAAATCTGTGTTACATCACATAATGTACTCGGCGGGTATACAAGGACGCGCGATCTGTGCTCGATATTACCTCGACCAGATCTTTTTGTGGATAGCACAGAACCAGGGTGGCGATTTTAAGTCCCTCGTAGACCTGCAAGATGAGTATGGAGACACGGTTCTCAACATCGCTGCGCGTGTAGGTAATAGGGCTTTGGTGAGAACACTCATCGACGTCGGGGCTAATCGAGTATTACCCAATAAAGTGGGTCTGCGGCCTGGAGACTTTGGCGTTGAGGTCGAGGTATGTTGCGTCAATTCAATGTATGTGATGTTGGTGTTTGAGATCGGTTCTTCCAGGAGCTTAATGGTGGTGCACGAGCCGACGACATCCTTGCATCATTACGTTCTGGACCCTCGGCACCTATCCAGAAGAGCCAGGACATAATTGCAGGTACGGTTCACGTGTCTCGTGTTCTAATGGCACTCTGAAGTCTCGCTCCAGATATGACGTCGATGATCCAGGAGCTTAGTTCTGAATTCTCCACTGAAATCAAAGCAAAACAAGATTCACTTGATGTGACGCAAGCTCACCTTCGGGCCGCTACGCGTGAGCTTTCCGAACAGCGGAAGCAGATACAGCTATGTCAAAATCGATGTGGAGAGCTTGATAAGGTCCATCAGCGGATACGAAATCTCGAAAAAGCTATTCTAGACGAAGACCACTTCGACTGGACAGGTCGTACAGATCTGGTAGGCCGGGATGGACGCGAAACGGCCGGACCTGCCTTCCAATGGCGTGGACCTAGTTCGACGATGACGGGGATGCCAGGGTCTATGGACATTTCGTTCAGTGTGGAACCAGAGCCCCCATCACCTACTGGCGATTCCATCTCAACCTTGATACGATTACGGCGGCTGAGACGCTGGCACATGAGGATGGAAGACCTCATGCAGTTGAGACTAAGATCGCTCCAGGGCGCGAGCGCTGACAAAGAATATCAATGTAAAAAGGTGGTTGCGCTGTGCACAGGTATCCCTATTGATAAAGTGGAGGATGTGAGTGACTTGATCACGATAGGGAGTATACAATGTGTATTTACGGGTAAATTTTTGTCTAGATGCTGGAAAATCTTGTGGTGGCAGTCGAGAGCGAGGCACAGGTTGTGGATATAGTTCGCGTGGCTGGGTTCATGCAGAAGGTGAGCTTTGTTTCTGCTTAGCCTGATTCAGCCTAGCTTACATTTCAATTGAATTGCAGGTCAGGGATGGACTTATATAATTTAATTTATTGACTTCGGATCGAGAAGATCCGTGTTTCAACCAAACACTATGGCATACTGCTCATCGCATCCGTATAATACACACCGCCAGGTTTTGGGTCAGCCTGCATTTGTATCTCTCAAGTATCAATTATTATCACGAGCAAAGCACTACTACACTGGGACATCCTCTGGAGCGAACAATTGGAAATTGCGATTGTAAGTACTGGAGGCGAGCAGCTCTCCATCGCTTGTTAAGTCCACAGACATGACCTTACCCGAATCTGTCGTTAGTGTGCGGAGTAGCTGCCAATCGTCAGCGCTCCATAACTTCACGTAACCATCGTATCCAGAACTGGCTAGATACAGCCCTGAGCGATATTTCCACTCCTGGATGTCATCCTCAGCGTCATGACTTTTGTCTGCATCTGCATCTTCGGTAATTCCGTTCATAAGAACATTTGCAGATTCAGCCTTTGGCTTGAATGATGGGAGTGTATCGGCACGGAAGAAACGGACGTCGGACACATTGGAGACATGTGCGGGGATGGTGTACAGGGCTTTCAAAGAGCGCATGTCCCATATCCGTATTGTGTCGTCGCCAGCGCCAGTGGCGATTTGATATCTATTCAAAAATCGTCATCAAGATGGGCAGAAATCTATTGAAGATGACCCACCCGTTTGGAGAGAAGTCGATTCCGAAGATGCCTTGAACGTGACCGTCGAGCACCATCGCTGTACGTCCTGTCCGCAGATCCCATACTCGTCCAACAGCATCTAGACCCCTAAGAATCGTGTTACCTAAGGTAAATTGTACTGTAGATGCATGGACTCACCCCGAAGCGATTAGTGCGCCATCACCCTGAAACTCAACAGCATACACTTCCTTTGAGTGGCCTTCTTGGAGGAGCAATTCTTTCGAGGAGTTCACATCCCATAATCGCCAAGTGGTATCGAAGCTAGCAGAAGCGACAAAATTGCCAGAAGGATGAAATGCTACCCGACAGATGCGATCTGCATGTCCCTTCATCACAGAGAGCGGGGCATCACTGTTGAATAATATGAGGTTCCAGTGCGAAGAAAAGCTCGACGAGAGGATTCACCTATTCAGAGACCATAGATTGACACACATATCTCCTGCACCCGACACCAAATTCACTAATCCCTCTCCCTGTGTCAATGTGGCTTGCGGATGCCACGCAACACCACCGACACGATCACCATGGCCTGAAATTATTATCAGCACAAGAAAGCGCAATTACAACATCGGACACTAACCTCTGAGTGTGCGTATAGTTGTGCACGCAGGCACATTCCATAACTTGATGGTGCTGGACCAGCTACCGGTGGCTAGGATTTTATTATTGGGTGCAAAACGCACTTGTGATATCGGGCGCTCGTCGCCAATTTGTGAACCAATATTGCTAAAACGCTGCAGGCACCAATGAATCATAATATCCTTATAGTTTCGTATCATTTACCTTGACCCCTGCAAAAACTTTCTTCCGTATGTCGATTATGCGCCCTAATGGTATTTTGCTGTCTATTCGCTGCTGGGCGACGCGCTTTTGAGCTCTGCAAAGGACATGAAAGGGATATTGTAAGCACCTTGCTGAAATCACCTATCGGTAGGTAAAATCCAACCTGGGCAGAGAAAATTCTGCAAGATTCCTTCGAGCTTGAAGAAGTTCTAGGGAGCCTTCAGTGTAAAACTCCTCCTGTAAACTGAGTTAGTAATTGCTCCATCAAGTAGAAGATTGAAACTAAATACCCTTTCTTCTTCGCTTTCTTCCGATGATACCTCTTCCATTGGGTGGTCATCACCCCTTGCGGCATTTATTTGTGAAAGGACATATATTAGTCGGTCTCGTCGATCTGCTGCCTAATTACAGTCAATCTCACATGATGAATGTATGCTCTATGAAAACTCACTCGTTCACCAAAAAGTGTGATGGGCTCTCCAATTTCTCGCAGTCTCGCTTTGACCTTATTGTCGTCCGTTGGCACAGCTAAGTTGCGCGCCTTCTTCTTTCGCTCGAGCTCATCGAGGATGACCTTGTTCTCCATCCGGGCCCGCTCAGAGCCCAGATAGTTTCCATCATCCATCAACGAGTCATATGTCAGCTCCGACATATTGAAATGACAAGGGCCCGCCGCTGGCAAAGTGAGTAGGTTTGGACGTTGTCTGTTGAGAGGCGTTGTTTGGCAAGAGCTTCGGATCCAAACAACAGCTACCACTTGGGGCTATCCTACTCGAGCGCGTTTCGCAGATGATCTCATCACCCTCGCGTGCATACAGCCACGTGCAGTTTTTCACAGTAGCAATGCATGGTTCCATAGAAACATGTTTTCACACCCAACCCACCTGTCTGAATCACACAATGACAAGGACTTTTTTCGTGTTTCAGAGTTTAACGTTGCTTGAGCTGCTAGCACCTTCAATTGACATCGTGGTTCGAACGCTCAGAAGCTTCCAAACCTCACTTAGTGTACATGACCGTAGTTTTGCTCTCATGATACGCTATATAAAACTAGACTAAATTTAATCATTAGAAGTTTGCATACCTTCCATAACAACACAAACTCATTCCGAGACATCTTTTACGTTCTCCATTTCGTTTTGTTTGATTTTTCCAACACGACTTTTAGCCATAACGGTTGTACTTTCGCTTGCCTTTGAACCATCATGAGCCAACGCCAGTCTGAAGAGACCGTAGCATCAGCCAGCTCGAACACCAGTGGTGGCAGCTTTACCCAGCTTTCCACATCGCCATCAGGCCAGCAACGGTCTAGTTCTCCTGCTTCCACAAGTTCAACAAGCAAGAGGAAAGGCGATGACTACGTTTATTTCGAGCGGAGCACTGATAGCTTTTCATCTGATGCCGTATCTCGCGCAACTGCTGCAAAGCTAAAGCTTGAATCTTACTACAAGCTTGCTGTCGATGCCGCGATCGAACGCAATGGGAGGTACGCCAGTCGGTCGCTTGTTCGTTTCCTCAGTTAACGGTCACTGATGGGCCACTTGCAGGCGTACAGAACTTGAGCACAGACTTAATCAAGCCATGATACCTAATGAGTCGAAAGAGCGCGAAATTCGTAAATACCGCAAGTTGGAGTCACAGCACCTTCGATTGCGTCGGACAAAAATTCGTCTTACGGACTTTCGCACCGTAAAAGTCATCGGGAAGGGCGCGTTCGGTGAGGTACGTCAAGCTATTCACTGAATTTCTCTTTGTTTGAGCTCACCGCTTCGTTAACGCGTAGGTGAGATTGGTTCAGAAAGTAGATACAGGGAAAGTGTATGCCATGAAGACCCTCCAAAAGGCTGAGATGTTAAAGCGAGATCAGGTCTGTATGCACAAGCCATTCTTGTCGCCTTGTGTTGATGCAATGGTCTTATAGCTTGCTCATATTCGTGCTGAGCGTGACTTGCTTGCTGAATCTACATCACCCTGGGTTGTTCAACTCTTTTATTCCTTCCAGGATCCATTATACTTGTACCTCATCATGGAGTTTCTTCCTGGAGGCGACCTGATGACCATGCTCATGAAATACGATGTTTTCTCGGAAGATGTGACGCGGTTCTACATGGCGGAGTGCATTCTTGCTATTGAAGCTGTTCATGACCTCGGCTACATTCATCGGTGCGCAATCACCTGCCGTCTTCATTATAAGCATATAAATTTTCGTTCCAGGGACATAAAACCTGATAACATTTTGATAGACAAGAATGGGCATTTAAAACTGTCCGATTTTGGTCTCTCGACTGGTCTGCACAAAACTACAGACGGGGATTTCTACAAGCGTTTGATAGACCAAGATAAACAAAGGGATCCTGCCCGAAACAGCGTCCAGGTCAATGCTATTCACCTTACAATGAGTCGCGAGCAAATTGCTACTTGGAAGGCCAACCGACGAAAACTAGTTAGTCTCCCCTCGTATCCCACTATGTATTGACACTGACTCTTGTATTACCAGGCATACTCGACTGTCGGTAAGTGACTGGATGACGGATTTTTGAGTGCTGCTCGAGCTCTTCATAGGAACGCCGGATTATATTGCGCCAGAGGTGTTCATGTTGAAAGGTTATGGCAAGGAATGTGACTGGTGGTCGTTGGGTGCAATCTTTTTTGAGTGTGTGGTTGGATACGCGCCATTCTGCTCTGAAAACCCAAGTGATACATACAAGAAAATCATCGAATGGCCGAACTACCTATACTTCCCGGAGGAAGTTCACCTTAGCCAGGAAGCTGAGCATCTGATTCGCAGGTGTGACTCTGCTGCCTACGTACAAACGAAGGCATTATACTCATTTCGCTTTAGCATGATGACGTGGGCGAGCACCCGTCTGGGGGTCAATGAAATCAAGAATCATCCCTTCTTCTATGGAGCCGATTGGGATAATCTACGTTATATCGCGCCGCCTTTCGTGCCCGCGTTATCATCGATTACAGACACCACATACTTTCCCACTGATGAGCTTGGCAACCTTCCGGAACAGCTTGAAGTTGTTGAACAAGTCGGATCTGACAAGGATCTTGCTTTTTTGGGGTAAGTCGTGTCTGGGGTTGGCAGTAAAAACACCCCTGATTCTATCCTGATTTAGATTCACGTTCAAGCGCTTCACTGGTGGACAAGCTCCGTGATTGGATTACACGCGCTTGCTGCTGCCTCTTTACATCATGTGATACACCTGTACCATTGGATTGTTTGCTCCGCCACTCGCTCGCCAACCCTGGATCGATACCCTTTCGATACCATAGAAACACTGGGTTTGTGTAATCTTGAAAGTTGTGATCCGTTTTGTTGCAGACAGCATTTGTACATCAGTTGGCAATCAATCCTCCGTCATCGTAACTCGGTTAACAACTTGAGAACAATATGTAAGACTAACTCGATACGGACCTCCGAGTATTGCCTTCAATTCGGACCGGAACCGCATCTCGTGTGTTTCATGCTGCTCTGCCTGCTGACCGCAATCTTGCCGTAAGGGACCTTGAGACTATATAAACCTCAGGTGGGAGCATGCAATCGCCATAATTCAGATTTCCAAAAGCCATCTTCACCATCTAATTCCCATCCAGATCACAATGCCCGACGGTGGATACGCAGATACTTACAGCCCTCGCAAGGTCCTCGACGACCCATCCTTCCGCATCCTCGCATCTGGAGAGGCTCCTGCCCCTGATGCAAACATCGCGGCATTCTATAATCCCAATCATGAAATCCACCTCGTGGAAAAACCGCGCCCAACGCCAGGACCTGGACAAGTGCTGGTGCACGTCCGTTCAACTGGGATCTGCGGGTTCGTTTTTGCATTGCAATATGCCGAACATTGTGTTAATGAGATCTGCGGTAATCAGAAGTGACGTTCACTTCTGGAAGCATGGACGCGTCGGTGATTCCATGGTTGTAACCGATGAGGTGCTTGATCGTTATGAATCGCTGAAAATTGTATCTGATCTTGAGTACAGTGTGGTTCCGGACACGAATCTGCAGGAGAAGTCATTGAAATAGGTGAGGGCGTGACTCAGTGGAAAGTCGGTAAGCCACCCATTCCAAAATGCTGATGATGCGAAGAACTAACTGCATACTACCTAGGGGACCGTGTCGCAATAGAGGCCGGCGTACCCTGCTCGAAACCTTCTTGTGACTATTGCAGAGTCGGCAGGTATAACGCTTGTACGATTCCACTTTAACCTATCATCAGGCGGTCCATAACGTAGTATCTCTTTACAGGTCCTGATGTTGTCTTCTTCTCCACCCCTCCTTTCCATGGTAGGAATCCCAGACATCCAACTTTCATTGATAATTAGTGGCTGCCTTCTAGGAACCCTGACTCGCTATCACCTGCACCCTGCTGAGTGGCTGCACCGTTTACCTGATTCCCTTTCCTTTGAAGAAGGTTCTCTTTGCGAGCCCCTGGCTGTAGCTCTCGCGGGCATCGAACGTGCTGGTTTACGCCTCGGCGACCCCACTTTGATCTGGTGTGTTCGCATTCGGAGATTTCATGTCATGACCCATTAATTGGTATTCAGCGGTGCTGGACCGATCGGTCTTGTTTCTCTTCTTTCGGCACGCGCTGCAGGCGCTGAGCCTATTGTCATCACCGACCTCTTCCAGAGCCGCCTCGATTTCGCAAAGAAACTCGTTCCTGGAGTGCGTACGGTACTGATAGAGCGTGGCTTAACGCCAAAGGATGCTGCCCAAAAGATCAAAGCCGCCGCTGATGGCCCTGTGAAGGTTGCGATCGAGTGCAGTGGTGTGGAGAGCAGTGTGCATACTGCTGTGCATGTAAGAAACTCCGAGATTGTCTATGCTTTCGACAGTCTTGCTTATACTGGATGGCATCTAGGCAGCACAATTTGGTGGAAAGGTGTTCATCATCGGTGTGGGCAAGAATGAACAAGTGGTATGTACTAACGCCCAAAAGCCGTCCCACTCAATTAGTCATATTTTCAGTTCCCGTTCATGCACTTGAGTGCCAATGAGATAGATATCAGTTTCCAATACAGATATGCTAACCAAGTATGCCCCTTTCTGCAGGAGTTTTGTGATGCTGACCATATGTAATCAGTACCCTAAAGCTATACGTCTTGTTGCTGGTGGTCTGATCAACTTGAAGCCCCTGGTTACGCATCGATTTAAGCTAGAGGAGGCTGTTTCTGCCTTCCATATTGCTGCGGACCCTTCTCAAGGCGCGATTAAGGTGCAGATTCAAGACTAAAACATGGTAACGAGTGGTATGATATCAAGAGTTGCAGAATATTCACGTAGATTGGGTTCGCATAGTAATTGTTGTTGTACTTCATCATGTACCCGTCCGATGGGCCAAAATATTGTAGTGAGCCAGAAATTGAATCATTGTGTGCCATCTACTCACAGAAACTAGAGAGATTCTGAGAGAAGAGCCTTCTGCAGATTGCTGTTGGGCCGTCGAAGACTGCCACTTTGTTCAGTAATCAGCGTCAAGAGCACCACAGGTGGGAACCTGGCTTGCAGCAAAGGGTTTCAGTTTCAAATTGATAAGGACAATAAATGCGAATGAATATAGGTAGTTACGAGAGGCTGAATCCATTAATTACTTCTTAGTGCACGTTTGTCCGTGGGACGGGTCTAATGAAATACCAACTCTAATTCCGGCGCCGTATGGTTGGAAACGGGATATACATGGTCAGAGAGTGAGCTACGGGTAACCCAATAAGATGCAACATCACTTGAGCGGTAACTAGTGTAATAGCGCAATACCTCCCGGTAGTAACCTATGACTATCTTGTCGGTCAAATCTTGTTTGACTGGTCGCTTGATACGACATTCTGTACTTGTTCATACATTTCTCGCTTGCGAGAGGATTCGCGGAACTCTTCTTCTCGCTGCCGCATTTTCTCTAGTCGACGAGCATCATCACGAATGACACCTTGGAACATGTCCTATCAGGTACAATATCAGATGTAAGATAATAAGTAAATAATAGTGATTACCTCTCGTTCCCTTGACTGCTGGTGGTGAACTGCCCATACAATGAAGGAGGAAAATGCGAGCGACGCGGCCAGCGTCGCTCTCGCTCTAGTTGACATCCGAGGTGATGGGAAAAATGAGCGCAGGAGATCTAAGTCAACATCAACAAACAAAAGCTTCCTTCTCATTCAGGCTCACCTGTTTACCATCAACATTCACTAGTACTGTTGCAGAGCGCCCGATGCTCTAGGAGCGATGAGCCGCCTTGAAGTTAGTCGAGCTAACGTTTAATCCCGCCCATGATGTTCATTTTATTTTTACACTCTTCCAGGATTTCGAGACCACGCTGAAAGATGTCGTCAATGCGAAACGACTGTCCGCTTCCAAGATGACGAAACTGACTGACATTGCGCTGAAGTCTGTGGAGGTGCGTATCAAAATCATACTTGAAGGCTCGTTTACTTAGACTTTTTGTATTGACAGCATGACACTAAGCTTGTTGCGATACTTTATCGCACTCACAAGTCACTGTCTAGTACTGCCAAGGTATCGAGTCTCTATGCATTTGATGCCCTGGCACGTGCTGCCCGAAGTTATGCCACAAAGCGCGGTATCACGGGTGACATAAATTCAAGCACCGGAAATGCTGCCACCTTCCTACTCAAAGTTGAGGGTGTTTTGGATGGTCTGTTCCAGGACATGATTGCGCTTGATAATGCAGAAGCGAAGGTAAGCGGCGAGTAGATCCACTTCACACACACAGGTCAGGCGCATATCTGCGACGTCCATGTCGTTGGTAACTTTGTATGGTACTCCAAGCAACGTGACTGCGTAGCCTGATGTTGCTGTAAATGTGCCCTCCACTGACTGGCTCATATCTTCGAGTACCAATACCGCCACTAACGCGTATTGTCACCACATTATTTTTGCTGTCCTCTCCTCCACGTCGGATGCAACGCGGTCTTACTTACTCCAATAACAGGAAAAGACGAAGAAAGTTCTGGATATATGGACCAAATCAAATACTTTTCCTTCGCCGGTTTTGACACGGCTGAGGGAGATGATGGACTCTCGAAAAGGTGCATATCACGAATCAAACTTGTGTCCGCTAAGTATTTCTTCTGCTTGTGTAATAGCTATTTTTGCTGGTGTCTCTGCCTCAAATGAAATGAGAATTTACACTGAAATACGATTTGGCTGCTTTTTATGTTAGAATCCGTGAAAATACCACCCATCGCACGAGTCGAAACTCAAACATTGCCGATAATTACCACCCCTCCGTCGGTTACCCCGTCCCAGGGTCCAACTCCTCCTCTTCCAGAATCGGTGCAATCAACACTTCTGGCCTTGCTTAAACAAACTGCACAAGCCGCTGGCCAGCCACCCATGTAAGTACCTACTTAAGTCGTGAGTTGGCGTGCTCTTCTGAACATCTCGATACAGCCAAACACCACCAAACATTGTGCCTGCCCCACCCCTCGCTGGACACCTAGCGTTGTTGCAACAGCTAGCCTTGACAGCAAACGTCCCAAATGGTGGTCCTCCATCACAATCTACAATCCAGCTCCCCTTGCGAAATACACAGCTCCCCTCTGCGCCACAGCGTCCTCCCCCGCCTCCTCTAAGCAACCAGCCACAACCTTATTCTTCCTCGCAGTCACACGTCCAGCGTGATCCTGGTAGAGATTCTTGGCAGAGTCGTTCAAGTCAATTTGATCATGGGAGAGAGCGTAATGGGTTCCAGGATTTGAACTCACGCGGGGGATTTCAGCGTGGTTTTCGTGGTCGGGGTCGGGGTCGGGGTAGATGGGATGACCGCGACCACGATCATTTCAAAGATAGGGATTGGAATTCTTCTCCACGCCCAAGAAATAGCCGTTCCCGAAGCCCACGCAGATTCAATGGGCAGCGGCCACGGCCGTATAGTCCGCCTCAGAGACCTGCAGCAAGCAGAGATGTAGTCCAAAATCAAACTGCAAAACTCCCTGAAGCAGGAAAAGACGAGTTTGGACGAGATATTAGACCATCTTCTGCCACTCCTCCTAGAGCTGCATCAGTCGATGCTCAAGCTCAGCCTCCGATGGTTCCATCTGTAGTCCTTGCCCGTACGGCGGCATCCGAAAATCGTGTACCTGTATCAGACCAGTTGCCCTCGGTAGCTGCCAGTACATCTACAGTCGAACCTCGTAAACCGAGTTCGGCGCCAGCGCTGCAGCAACTAGGACTTGATCATTTTGATATCACAACGTTTGATTTCACTGCACCCTCATCGTGGGAAGCATTGGGAAAGATGTGGCACAGTACTTACGGCGATACACCGTCTCAAGAAGAACTCATGCAGTTTGTAATGACGGGTGGTGTAGTCGCATTTACTGGTCAGACAAATGCTGTGCAAGCTGGTCAGTGGGGTGCTCAGTCCGCGGGTTCTGGACGTGGATGGCAAGAAGACAGAGGACGAGGTAGAGGACTGATGGCTGGACGTGGGGATACCCTTGGGCACGGCAAATACCGAGACGATGGACACTGGGATGATGCTCAACACTCGGATGCCATAGTACTGGGCGAAGCAAGTGGGCAAGATAGTGGTCATGGTGGGGAGCAAGCTCAGTGCATGGATCTGGCGCAAACGGGAAGAGACGACTTGCTTGATGTAGACGATTCTCAAAACGTGGCTTCGGGTCGGATGGAACAAGTAGGCGATAAACAGGTTTTTATGCAAGAGTTAGGTCATGAAACTGAAGCTTGAGGCATAAAGGATCATGAGCACGATGTATATTATCTCTTGTAATTATTGCATACTCATACGACATGCATGCAGAAACTGATTTCTATGCCTATCGTACTATCACTTATCACTAGACAATGCACCCTATTCTCTACTGTCTTGTCAAGTGGATCAGCAAGCTGACACTGCTACAGACTCGGACATGGTGTTGAATGGTGCAATACGTCACAGGGAGTCGATAACGTTCTACACTTGAAGCTTGAAGAGCCGAATTTGCCAGGTACCTGAGTGACTCGGATAGTATAAGGACGGTTCCTCCACAAGGGTTTCGGCGCAAGTTTTAAGGTAAAAATCATGCAAAGCTGGGTTAATGTCTACGCACATAGAATTTGTGTCACAAATGCATCGTTCTAACCCGCCTGGCGCTGCGCCGCACGCGTCTAGCTATCGTATTAGCAGTAATCGGACTGCAGGATTGTGAATAGTATTGTTTCGAAATGTGCCGGGCCACCGTGGCCTTCCCTAATCATTAGCAGAATGAGTAACGACAACCACGACTCGTGGTGAGGGCGGTATGCTATTTATTAGCTGACATAATTTTATGGATTTAATCCTCTTCGGTAGCCACGTTTCGTCTTTGTGCTTCCCTTCGCGCTGCAGACGTTCGTAATAACCATGCAAGGTTCTCGTATATAACAAAAGTGATGCAAGTTCCAGGAAGAACGCGCACGAGATTCGTCCCCATCCCACGATAGAATCCATGAATCCGTTCGCCTTGCCAGGTGCGTTTAATGGTGGTCGGTATGTTGGGGTATAAATGGGTGGTAGCGTTGTTCTGCAATGGTGATAAAGATGTGATGCAGCAAACAAGAATCGTCTCACCTGTATTCGAGAACGAATGACTTGGTATGGATAAGTAAGCGCAAGAGCCCAGAGCTTGCTCGCGCCAGACATTACTGTGTAAGACGCGTTTGACTGGCCAATGTCTTAAACGCGAGGCAAAGAAAAGGGTGATAAACTCACGAGCTTATCGTCTTCCAGTCCCATCACCTTCCCAGCCTTTTCAAACTGCTTTCGTTTTCGTTCGAAACCCCATCGCTTCATCTCTTCGTATGCCATGAACTGCACCGCGCCGTTGCTCACACCAACCAAAGCCAAACTAGTCCCTTTCCACAGGCCAGAGAAACCCTCATGCCTCCATATTGAAGCAATGCCGTCTGATATGACACGATGTATTCAACAAACCAAAACGAAGACAAGAAAGCGAACGTACCTGAGAGGCTACGATATGACGTTGGTGAATCGGCACGCGTCGTAAACATACGTACTTTCACAACCCATATGGGGTTGGTCATTATAGCTGTGACCGCGCCTAGTAAACTTCAAGTTGAGAAACCGTCATAAAACAGAAGGGAATGTAAGGGCGAACTCGCTTGGGCGGAACAAAGTAAGTATGCTCCAGGAGACATCCTATAATTCGGGTCATCTCCAGATGCACGCTTCTTCAGCATGTTGTAGCTGAAGCACATCAGTATCCTGAAAAGAATTTGAAATTTCGAAACTGATGAAATGTTACTTACAAAAGAAAGTAGAGTCCCCAACTCGAGGCATTCCCTGCAATATTTGGTCCTACACCTCGGTACAGACCTTTCCACCCTTCACTTGCATGTATTTCACGCAAAGAATACCATATTGCTTTTCCAATTCCACCGTGTGGATTTTTTGTGGCTACCTGTAGCTTGACTTTGAGAAGGTCAAGAGGGTGCATGCATAGGACGGCGACGACGCCTGCTCCGAGGCCTGCTGCTGCATGGTCCTACGACCTTTGAGCAGAAATAAATAAAAAGTGGTGGATTAAAACATACTAGTGCAGTTGTCGGAAAGAAGCTTGGCTGATGTAGAGACATGCAGCTGTGACTGCACCGTCAGCTGCTGAGATGACTCGAGACTGTCGGATCACTGGTTGACCGATGGTGTCAATGGTAGAAGTTGCTATTGCTCCCGAACTTAAACAGTTCCGACAGTCAGACGAATCTTTCATGTTGACTGCAGCCGTCCGACCGACAACGCGCCTCTTGCGCTTTTGCCAAAACACTCGATACTTCCAGTCGGCAGTAGCAACTTCCTCGACTGTCAATGCAGCTGAGATTGCTCATTTTTCTCGGCTTTCCTCACTATGGTGGAATGAGCAAGGGGAGTTTTCGTTGTTGCATCGATTGAACCCTGTAAGGGTGCGCTATATCCGGGAAAAACTCCTTGATGCCACGTACGAAGACAAAGGGGAGGATGCAAGGAGAGAGTTAGAGTCGAAATTCGCGGTGCTGACTGGTATGGACGTGTTGGACGTGGGTTGTGGAGGCGGTTTGCTCTCAGAGGTTCGCCATCAGTTTCATCGCTCAATATGACTTATCGAATTGAACCATTATACAATTCAGAGTCTTACTAGGCTGGGAGCACGAACTCTTGGCATCGATGCATCTGAATCGAACATTGGGATAGCTTCGACACATGCTAGTGGTGATTCTCAGCTGTCTTCGTTGGAATACCGTCATACTTCTGCAGAACAGCTTGCCAAAGAGCCCAAACGGTTCGACGTCGTATGCTCGATGGAGGTTATTGAACACGTAGATAACCCGGTGGCGTTCCTGTCTGCTTGTGCTCAGTTGGTGAAAGTAAGTCTCATTCCGGGCACTTTAGTTGGACACAGGCATAACTTTTGCTTGACATCAGCCTGGAGGCCATCTTTTCCTTTCCACGATTGCAAGGACGCCACTCTCCTATTTCCTTACAATTTTTACCGCCGAATATGTCCTCCGCAAGGTAGCCGTGGGGACCCATACGTACTCAAAGTTCATTAACCCTTCCGAGCTTATATCGTTCTTCCAAACCTATCGGTCCTTGCCTTCCTCCTCCAGTAATCCAACGGACTCTGGTCATATCGACTCTGATGCATCTCCCAAACCGTGGATAACACGTACGTATGCTCATGGTCTACCCACACGATCGGAAGCGGAAGTACGAGGAATAGTATATATTCCATGGAACGGAGAATGGAAGTTGATGTCCCGCTCGTCTACGCCCTGGGGTGCCGTGGAATGCAACTATTTGTTTTGGGTCAGGAGACCCTTGGATTCGTAGGAAGATATTTACAACCTAAATATACGGTGTTGTACATACAACGCTGCAGATTATCATATCACCAAAAGAGACGGGTGTAGCAAATGAGTATTTTTAGTTATAATTAGGAAGCGGAGAAAAGCGTGAATCTAAGACATGAGCCTCTCCCCCCAGACAAGTCTTTGCCTGTGAGCTGTATAGGCACCCACAATTGCTACCCAAGTAATCCATATAAATGTTATGAGAGTTGCAGCAAACAAGATGCGCATTGTGGCGGTCCACCACCTCGAAACTGGGGAGTGATTCGTGAAGATGATAACTCGCCAACGCTCATGCCACTCAGTGTTCAACCAAGTAAGGTCTGTGACGAGATTCTTGGCCTATCCTTCCTGATGAGTCAAATCTTTGATGGGAAGACGCCACAATCTCTTACTTTCTTTTGACCAGAATCGTATATACGTCGTATTTCAGTCACATGTGATTGAATTTGTGGAAGTGTATGTGACAATTCTTCGAGGGAGATAAGAGAGTTGTCAAGGTCATCATGGATACATGGTATATGTTCTTCAAGTGCATGCTTAGCATACTGTGTATCTCTCTGCTCGGTGATTCAAGTCATCGATTTCACAATCACAGTTAAAAATAAGGCAATTGCTGACCTTCAATTCATCAAGAGAGCCCTGCATCAAGCTGTCCATAGCTCGAAAGTTGCTCAAGCCTTCTGCAAGCTTGATCTAAAGGCAAGTGGAAGTGTCAATACATTGAGAGGGACACTTGGAGAAACTGACGCTGAGTTCCTGCATCTGACTTTCGTACTGCAGTATGCGCTTTGATGTACGCTTTATCACTTCTTCTATGTCGCGACTGCAAGTATGCTGTGCATCATTCCTGGTGTTCGTTAATCATTAGCCACCCCGACCATAAGGTCGCAAAGTATGCTATGTTGTCTGCTCACGAGAGGGTGCTGCTGCGTTTGCTTCTAGGGCGCCACAAAACCTCCTCTGGCACTGGTATAAGCGAGTCGCCAGGCATATTAGAGGACCAGTGAGGCTCATAAAAGGTGAATGAAGACGAAAGAAAGGGACTTCCGTCGTACGAATTCACGTGTCCGTGAGTTTGAGGCTCGCCGTCTTTACTAAGCAGACTCGGAGTACTCCAACACTAACGTTAATATTAAGCTTTCTTTAACCACCATCATAATACGATGCCCATAACCAGAGACAACTTGATTCACGCTGCCAAATCCTTATGCATTGATTTCGCATCCAAGAAAGACCCAGACACTCTCATGACGCATTTCTCTGTGACACACCAGTGCGTAGCATATGAACATGGTTTACCTATTCTTGCTCCATTTCTGGGTCGTCACTTCGTCGGACACGATGGAGTACGAGATTACTTCAAAAGCATAGCCTCAGTCTTGAGTTTTGAGAGAATGGAGTTTTCAGAGTATATTGTTGATGTAGAAGTCCAGAAAGTTTCGGTGAAGGGCCGAGCAAGGTTCACCTGGTTGAGCACAGAGCAGAGCTGGGACGAGATATTTACATATGTGCTGGACTTTGACGACGATTGCAAGGTTACAGATTATCAGGTTTGGGCAGATACAGGCGCTGCATACCTTGCAAGCAAAGGTCAGCTGGGTGCAAGCTAGGATTGCGGGTGAGTGCCTTTGATTTGTGTAATCAGGCGCTGAGAGTTTCAAAGTTTCTCATGACGCACTGTGTACCCATGGGATCTCAATGGACCACTTCCGATTGGCACAACCTTACTGTACACCTTTTTTCGCTTCGTGTCACCTACCACTTCCTCAGGATCGAGATATGGCACCAGCTAGCACTAGCACCCAGCAGTCCCGAAATTCATATCGTGGCTTTTGAATTCTAAGCTCTTTTGTTTCCGTTTTTCAGGATCTAGAATAGATACTAGTATGGGAAATTTAATTGAAGTTTAATAATTCTCTCGCAGGATACCCTTAGTCATCAAGCGTCTGTTCTCCTATTTCTTATGTGGCTGTTGAAATTTTTTCCTCAAACACTTTTTCGTCTCATGGCTTCTGGTTCATCGACGTCGAGTGCTCCGTCATTTGTTCCTCCCGCCTCGCACGTAGTTTCCGATCAAGAACTCCCTGATGATGGGACCTCTGTAGTGTCATCATGCGTTCTACTCAAGTACTTGGGAGGTTTCTTGGTGCTCCAATTGGCGTCGAGACAGTATCCTGGAGTCTTGACTTGTTGCGCAATGACAAGTTGCTTGTCTGAACACACACTTCCCGCATAGTTATGATCTTGAGTTGTAAGCAGAGCAATATTATATCCTAAATGTATGAAGGCTCTTTTAGGAAAAAAAAAAAAGAGGTCCTGGGATACTCGGGCGGCCATGGCGAATTCACATTCCTTTTGTGGCAGAACTACCAAGAAACCCTTTTATAGCAAGAGGAGAGAGTCACACACGACGATCCTTCGAACGCGTGCTTGCTTTGCCGCTTTTTCTAGTTGACCAGCCATATGCATGTATTACACCGCAAGGGATCTCTGGGAAGAGCGTCAAACCACGCCGATACTTTTCGACAGCTCATCTGTGATCCAAAACTATGTCGACAGTAACTTATAGTGAGCCAAAAAGTTTCAAGTTATATCGTTTTACCGAGACACATTGACCACTAAGCGCTGATACAGCCACTACCGAGGGCGTACACGTGGTGTACGTCGAAGTGCTATGAACTTGAAGTACGCATGATCGTTAAAATATGTCGAGGTCCCAAAAATAGATGCGACCTACATAGTATACTTCTGTCATCGTCATCATGTAACTCGATATCTTGCGGTCAAGGGTGACCGGGACCTATTCCACGCAAGGCTCCTCCGAGTCTGTTAACGTTCACTAGCACTAACCGTATCGCACGTATTGCATTCGTCACGGATTGCCTCCACATGCACACTCATTCAATTTTGGCATTCCAAATCCGTGCTTCCGAGCGATAATCTTCCTCAGTACCATCACCCCCTCACTTCATCATATAGTACAAACTCGGACTCGTTACTTCTCAAGCACAGTGAATCTGGAAATTCTGGCATGCACCTGACAGTTCAAATATTTTTTCTGAATCCGCATACATATCATGATCGCCACTCTAATGACTTTCGCTGTCGACATCAACCAATTGTAAATTCCCAGGACGGAGAACCTGCGTCTGACCCATCTTTGGTCTTGGGAACCTTGTAAGCAATGGATTGATTCCGTTGGTAACGATTTTGTGTCTTGTCATGCGTCTCCTGCTGACAGGGGTCTAACTTTATCGCAAATTGTCTGGGGACATTCTGTGCAGCATACAGTTGCCATCCTATTTTTTCCGTCCTGATACTAGCAACCTCTTCTTTTGCAGCAGGAAGGGTCTCTGGTGCATGCGCTATCGAAGGTTATATCTTAATACACTAACCCTCGAATGAGGTTTAGTGTAAATCCTTATCGATGGATCATATTCTGCTTTGTTTCTACCTCACGTTGCTCATCATAATATCTTTCGCGCTCTCGAGTCTTTTCGGCGTCTTCGCAGCCGTCGGCCTTTTATGGTCACGGCACCTTCAGATCGTGCAAGACCTACAGCTCTCCACTTTACCATTTACAGCGACAGGTGGGTCTCCGATGAGACCGATCCCCCGGCTGTCAGCAGCATCAAAGTAGGTATTCGCCAAAGATTCATTGGCACATATTGATTGCTTCACCGTTATTTGGGAATCAGGGGTATAATGTCTCGCAAGCCCTAGGGGACAAACATGTCATAGTGTTTCTCAGTCTGACTTTCTTTGGTGCACCCTCGTTCTACTTATCTCTCACCCAGCAGATCAAGTTGAAGAGTGGGTATCGCTTGACAATACCACACGAAAATCTATATCGACAACATACCATGATGCCGGGATTTCTTCTATTGTATCCATTTTCGGATGCGCCCACGACTGACGGATGTGGTCCTACGACCGTCGCCAATAATCTCGCGGGCGACTCGAAATGTGCTGTTCGCTTCCCGCATTCGTTTCTCTCTACCACGACGTCATGGTCGAGTTCGTCGTACCTCGCGCTTTCTCACTCGCACCTACAGTTTTTCTTTAGATCGACTCACCCACCACTTCCTTTAAATTTCGCACCGCAGTCTCACACTCCGTAGTTCCTTTTTAATGGAGCATTCTTTAATATGAAGTATCAATGCAAATTTTGTTTTCGAAACTACTCGAAGAGTCATTCGACAAGGTCGAATTTGTGAGCAGGTATCCCGCCCCCGGCTTAAGAGGTTCCACTTGTCTTGCGTCCCACCCCGAGCTCGCTCAGTCCAGCCCGATTGTTAGCGACTCTCGAAGCTGGGTTTGAAAAACTGCGGCTTTTGCATCCAAATGCGGTCGAGGGCGCGGAAAAGTGTCACATCACTTTGCCTAATTTGGATGAAAAAGTCCCGGTAAAGGCAGCAATCGGGCTGAGTTTTTCACGTATGTAACCTGCAAATGCAATGCCGTAATCAGAGACAACTTCAAGCTTCACGCCGCCATGCACATATGTGTTTATTTCGCATCCAAGCCTGGGGGACCCAGGTGCTCTCATGTCAAATTTCTGTATACCACCCCCCACACAAGTGCTTAACATATGGACATGATTTACACGTTCTCCATTTCCGGTCGTCACCTTGTTGGACATTTCAAAACATTGCCTCGGCTTTGAGCGTTTGAACTTTAAGCGGATCTTCAAGGAGTTTTCCAGAACGCGTCGTCCAGAAATATCTATGGAAGGTGTAGAAAAATTCACCTGGTTGAGTACAGAACGGAGCTGGGACGAAATATATACATATGCGCTGCACTTGACAATGATGCAAGTTGCGGATTATCAAAGTTTGTGCAGATTATTATCCAGGTGCTGCGTACATTGCCAGCAGGGGCTAGTAGCTGGGCACGAGTTAAGACTGTTGCAGTAAGTACCTTTGGTTTGTTTTATTAAGTCCTGATGTTTCAAAGCTTCACATGTCACTCTGATGGTCCATGGGGTATAACTGAGCGTATGTGCATGTCAACTGACTGCATACATCTGATTGGCTTAGAAACCTAGCCTACACATTTTCGCATTTTGTCTTGTCTCACCTACCCCTTTTTCAGAATTGGGGTGCAGCTCAAGTCACCAGCTTGTACCATCTGGTGCAAAGTCTTATTATGCCCTTCTAAGCTCTCACACACTCCCTCCCTTTCACATTTCTAGAACCTGGCTCTTTTGCAGAACTGCTGAGAATCCCTTTTAGAGGACAGAGTCACACGCAACGACCGTTCGACGCGTGTCTTGCTGCTGGCATCTGTCGCTTTTGCACGCTAATATGCGTGGAAGGGATCTCTCGTATTCCAAAGTGTGGACTGTTGCTAAAATAACATCCAGTACAAACCCAGCGTATGTCTAAGGTCTCAACAGTAGAGTCTATGCCGTTTTTCTTGTGTCATCTTAGAACACCAAGTTAACCTCATAACTTCATAGCTCGCTTTCGAGTTTTCCCACCGAATGGCTGCTGTTAAAATCCCTCGTCAAGATGTTCCAGGGGATTCCGCCCTTTACCTCGGTTTCCTCAGTTTGTCCCATCTATTACATTCGCCACGGATAACTTCCACATGCAAACTCATTCGATTCTAGCGTTCCAAATCTGTGCTTCTGAGCAATGGTCCTTGCTCAATAATATGCAACCTCAGATACCTCTCGAGTGCATGTGTAACGTTTTTCAATTCTCGCATGCATGTACCTGATACCCTCGCATATCTTTCTGAATCCGCATGCTCACCACTCGTACGACTTTTGACATAGACCGACCGTATTCCCAATACGGAGATCCTGCGTCTCACCCATCTTCAGTCTTGGGAACCTTGGGGGGGCAAAGGGTGATATTGCTAGTAATTATTTCGAGTCGCGCCTCCCGCTAACAGGGTCTAACTTTATCGTCAAATCGTCTGGCGGTACTCCATGCAGCACCTAGCCACCACCCTGGTTTCCATTCTGATACTGACACTGACTGCTTTTATTAGCAAGATAGGGTCTCTGGACCATGTGCCAATGAAGGTTGCAACCTTGGAATGAGATCTCGGTGAAAGGTATAAATGCCTACCGGTAGCTCATATTCTACCCCAGCCTCATCATGGTGTCTTTCATGCTCTCGAGTCTTCTCAGCGTCTTCGCAGCCATCAGCGGCGTGTTGTCTACGCCTATTGTGGGCACGGCACTCTCAGCTCGTGCAGCGCCTGCAGCGCCTCACTTCGTCATTTACAGCGACGAGTGGGTCGACGGCGAGACTGGTCCTCCTGCGGTCAGCGAGGTTACAGTAAGTATCCGTCAATGACTTCATTAGCCCATATTGATTGCTTTCGGTAATCAGGGGTATAATGTCTTGTGAGCTTTGGAGACAAACATGAGTATTTCGCGGTCTAAATTTTTTCAGTGCCCTCTCGTTCTGGCTTACCTCCGGCCCAGTCGATCAAGCTGACGAATGGACATTGTTGGACAACGCCACACGAGCATCTTACTTGACATCATACCATGATGCCGGGATTTCTATCATTGTATCTGCTTTCGGGTCCACTGATGCGCCTACGACTGACGGTTATGATCCTGTGACCGTCGCCAATAATCTTACGGCCTTTGTGTTGGAATATAATCTTGATGGTGTCGATATTGACTACGAAGTGAGTTTCTCTTGACGTGCACTAGTCCACGACTGAATACTGGAATTGCAACAGGACTTCGATGCCATGAATGCTGAGAATGGATCTGCAGAAGATTGGTTGACCACTTTCACCGAAACCCTCCGTGAAGGGCTTCCGCAAGGTATGTTCCTAGTTCCACTATGAGTGACAAGAACGTACTGACAACATGCCGCAGGTCAATACATTTTAACCCACGCACGTGAGTCTCCCTCAAAATTTAGTGTTGAACACGACTAAGTTCTTGGCCTTCATCTAGCCGTTGCTCCATGGTATTTAGATCAATCGTATTTATGCAAGTCGCCCGGATTTATCTCCCTGTTTATAGGTTCTCTACGCAGTACACTAGCGGTGCTTATCTGACCGTCAACATGAATGTTGGATCGTTAATTGATTGGGTAAGTGAGAAAATCACTGTATTTTTCATGGGCTCATTCTCTGCCTTCTAGTACAACGTTCAGGCAAGTATTTTTTGTCAATGTGTAATTTTATGACGCCAATAAAGATATTCCTGTTTTATACAGTTCTACAATCGTGAGTCATGCAGTCCTGTCTCTGTGCTTATAATTAACTAGCTATAATAGAGGGCACAACTGAGTACACAACGTGTACTGGGCTCCTTACGGAATCATCTATGACGTGGCCAAACACCTCGCTCTTCCAGATTGCAGAAGCAGGAGTATCTTTAGACAAGTTGGTGATCGGCAAGCCAGCTACCACTGCGGACGCGACCAATGGCTATATGAACACTACCCTACTCGCCCAGTGCGTGGACATGGCCTATGAACAAGGATGGGGTGCGTCCAATATCCCACGTGCTGTTCAGCAGGGGCTAACCATAGTTTCCAGATGCTGGCGTTATGGTGTGGGAGGTGAGCTAAGTTGACCTTCTCAGACGAATGTTGCTAACCTGTCGTATGATACCAAGTTCCCCGACGCTGCAGCGGCCTGGATTGAAGCCGTGCGATCGCTCGCATTCCCAGAATAAACAGCGCGAGTGACTCCTCTCACTCGCTGTAATTTATTGCTCTATTATTTCTATTTATTGTCTTGAACTCGGTCCTTTGGTAAATGTCTTGTGTAAATAGCAAAGTAACAGTCTATGTATGTATTCCAGGTGTATAGAACACATGTGTCTCAAACTGGAAGTTAGTACGAGTTAGGATGTAAGTAAGCAGTATCAAGTGAGTGTCAGCGATCTAAAGACCACAGTTTTCAAAGTCCGAACGAGAGACTGACGACTAAATCAAACGAGTGACATGTAAAATGAAGGGAATGTTAAAAGACGTGGAAGAAGGAGAACCTTTCTGGATCATTTTTTAGTCATCGAATCAAGGTAAAATGTCTGTAAAACAGGTGAGCCGGTAAATTCAGGCAGAAAGTTGAACCGACTTACAACAGGTGAAACGTGGTTATCAGGATTGACTTGAGCAGCATTATAGGCACCGACGTCACCGACAAAGAATATCGTGTTGTCATGGGCATTGTAAGCGATGGTTGTCTTTGCCTCATGGCCATCGCGATTTACGTAGTGCACTTGAGGCATCAATGATAAGTAGACTCGGATGACGAAAGAATCGAGATAACCCACCACTTAATTGATAAGTCTTGGGGTTGAATGTCCAAATTGCTGACTCGTCCGCATTATGATGGCCCATAGAGACGGGTTGGGAATGCGCAGGTGCTATGAATGACTTGTCACTAACATTCATTATGTGATAGTCTTATAGTCTTACTTCTAATGACGTTGCCAAAGCTGACGAATCTGTTGAAGCAAAATCAGCGTCCTGATAGTATCTGTTTTTTTGTGAAAATACCAACGTTGAGGAGCCAGTGGCGAGGTTGGTGCTGCTCGTTGTCCCGATATAATGAGGTCCAGGAAACGCGGCATCCTGCCAAAATTTCGTGAATGTTAGAAAAAAAAGAACGAAGAGGACCGTACGACGGCCTGTATGTCGATAAGCCCCTGTTCAGACCGAGACGTGGTGAACGACACGTGCAGGTCCGCGCTTGAGGCACCGAAGTTTATGCCGTTGCTAGTCAAAAATTTTGAATAGAAGGCAGTCTCAGGTCAGCGAGAGTTCTTACATTCCTGAGGCCAAGTTATGCAAGTGTCCCAACGATTTTCCATTATGACCCTTGACCAGAATCCGACCAGTAAACCTGAAAGGGTCGAAACAAACTTCCAGTGAAATTTTCAACAGACTCACGTATTTTGCGAGGTAAACGACGGGGACGGGTTCTCTCCTACGCCGACACATTAGTTACTAGTCCAAGTATTTGAGATATAGGGTTAGAAGTACCAGTTGCTATCGGCGTCCTTGCATAACCTGGCAAAGCGCGACCAAACTTGGGAGGCAAAATTGGCAGGCCACGAGCTAGTCGCTGTGCATTCGTCAATGCTACAACAGCACCGTGAGTAGAAATGGAGAGAAGCAGTGCAATGGCACAGCTCAACACAAAAACACGCATGACGGAAGTTCAAGACGATACCAGCTGTTGTGATTTCTTGAACGTCCCTTTATATAATCGAGTGTTAGCTTCGCACTGTATGTCACAGTCCAGTCAAAAAGTGACAGATGGACCTCTGACAGGAACGAAGTGATCGAGATCCCTCCGTCGATTGGCAAGTCAACCTTTCAATGTTTCGAGCCAGGCCACTCACTATATGGCATACAAGATAAGGCTGGACCAACGAGTAGCTGTATTAGAGGCGAGGGTAGCTTCACGATTCAGAACTGGACACGTCTGCGGGTGCTGGCATGATGAATGCGGCGGCCGAAAGACGCATTCTACCAAAAAAAAGTCATAATTGACACGTACTAGTTTGAAACCTGAGGCCTGAAGAATGAATGTCACGCGAGAACCGCATTAATGAGGGAATAAAGTGACAAACTTGCCTCCAGACTGTCCATAATGTTAGTCAGACTTTCTGACTGTTACTGAATACTAGGTAACAGTATAGTAACAGCGATGATGATAGTGGCCTTAGTGCGAGCGCCCGCTACCTTGCAAATAAATTTGCATGCAATAGAAGTCAAAACTGAACCAGACAAAACATTCAATTTCTCTTCATGACAACCGTCGGTGTAATGAAACCAGATAGGATCAACATGCAAGCTAAAGAAGGCTCAAAGCAGCAGAGCTGACCGAAAGACAAAGCCATGATACTAAGTGAGTTTCAGATTCAAAGCGTGCGAGGTTTACCCAATCTCGACAGACATCATTGAAAACGACAGACGAATGGAGATGCGCAGTGAGAATGTCTGTAACCAAGAGCGGAAGGTTTCGGCTGAGGCAAAAATGACAGTGTCAAATCGTGGAAAATAAAATATAAGGTATCATAGTAGATAGGATAGGATTCCCCAACACAAACAACATCAGGTGGGGACAATTAGCACAATCGTTGCTAATTGGACAAAACGTGTGGTGCGACCAATAGTCTTTTGGCCAAGAACAACGACATAAATCGCTGCAAGCAAAAGAGTTCATGCGAAACAAACTCTCAGAGGGGGTACTCAGGGCAGAGTCACAAATGGATGTGACATATATATAGGGTTTTGCTGATGCTGTGCTGTCACGCAAAACTAGTTTTGAATTCACCCATCCTTCAAGTTGAAGCTTTTCCATTAACATTGTCGATAGGCTCTTTCAGGGCCTCCCTCGACGTTGAATCAGAGTTCTTCAAGACTGTTGGAAAAATGTCTCGACGACTCGAGCCTTCACAAGGTCCTCGAGAGACCTCGTCGGCCTCTTGCTCCAATATCCAAAGCGTCCCTGCGACCTGCACTAGTAGGGATCAGCCCTCAAGTCACATCTGAAAGCACTGCAGTGCTCACAATTCAGGGATGAAAGCTGAGCCTTGCCCTTCTGGTGTCACCTTTTTGAATGAATATCTCGCTGTATCCCACAATGGCAACGGCGCCCTCGTAACAACACTGCATGGCTCTGAGAGATATCAGTACTTCTGACTCATGGGTAGTTCAATGAGCAAAATCATGGTCAGTATTTTCCCTCGTGCTTACAATTCAAAGCTGGTTTCACAAGACGCTTATAAAACGTGCACGCCCCTGCAATTATTTGCTTTCGTCACATCACTCTTTTTTGGCACATCCAGTCAAGTCCCCGGCGCAACGAAAATAGAGGAAGGTTTCAACATGAACATCAGATTGAATGTTAATTCACCCAGGAGGCTGCAAGAAGTGAATATGGCAGTGAATCATGTCTTTGAAGAAGCGCGGAAGTGGGCAGCGTAGAGAAGAACAAGAACGTAGAATAGGCCGCAGACAATGTCTTGACAACGTGTGCTCAGTCTTCGGATCTTCGCTGCAACTAGAAAAAGTGATCCAAACTTTTTTACCGAAATCCACATAAATTTTCTTACTTCCTCTCGGCATAGAACTCACTCTTTACCTTTACTTAGTAGTTATGCATAATCACATCAATTAATGCCATGTACAGGTGCTAGCCAAGTACGACAGACAGCAAATTCCTCTGATCCTACATCAACGATTAAGTTCTTGACCTTCGTGGTGAAGACACGAAATTCGAGTTCAGATCCAGTACGTCCATATGAATTCATGCAATGAAAACCTTTCTCCAGTATCCACCATTCATACAATGTTCACTGTCGCATTGCGAAATTCAAGCAATGGGGCCCAAACAACCTGTAAAATCAGCTTCAGATTACAAATAAGGGTAAGAGCTAAAGATCTCGTACCCCAATGATACACAAGTGCGTGAGCGTAAAGATAGCAGGACCCTTTGCAAGGTCAGACGGTATGGTGACGGTAAAGTTCTGGTAGGGACCATCAATCCCAGGAGTGTAGATATCAGGTGTCCAAGGTCCTGCATAGAGAACGGAATACAATTCATATGCAGGGTCGGGGCACGAGCCGTTCACACAGGGGCTGATTCCAAGGGCGATGCCAACCTGAATGGTCTCTGCCATGCTTATCTATGACGTCTGTTAGAGTGACGCATGATGCTGAGAAACAAACCAACTACCAACCGGTCGAATAACTTGAACGACCAATTCCTGACCAGGGTATAAATTGTCCCCATTCTGAGGATAACCTAACTCGATTGTCTGTGCCAAGGCAGCAGCAATTCCTGCAGCAAAGACAGCTATGCGTTTGAAGATCATGTTAATGGGAAGTTGATTGTGAGGGTTAATGCGCTTTCTAGGTCTGTGCTTGTGTTGCCAATGAGTTGAGCAACTTTATACCCAAGGGGGAATTGATATTGAGTTTCGGTCGATACATGCATGGCATCATGCATTAAACCCGCTCGTCATGGAGTTCATGGTACGTTATCACTCGGACCTTACTCCGAGTCGGTTCTTTCGAGTTTCTCCAAACTCTGCACAGAAAAAGTACGAACACCTTCATGGCATTCACACCCCAGACTCCACGGGACATGTTTGCTTCAGTTTATCGTTGCAGTTATTATTGAACGCTAGCGGTATATAACGGCCTCACCATACAACAGCCTGGCCATATAACAGCCTCGCCGACGCTGATGAAAATCTCATTTTGAATGTTTCTGCGAAGAATCTAAGATCCAGGGTGCTGAAGTCTGGTACTTCTCGACATCCGCTAGCGGTGATGAAATGTTTGACACGGGAACTTCAAAAATATAGCCAGAGTCCAGGTTAGTCTGTTGAGGTAGAATTCAATCTCGTGTAGTTTCATTTGCACCTACTAGATCCGCGAAGCCCAGTGCATTTGGTAAACAAGAGCAAGCCGTTGCACGAAGAGGACGGAATTGCCATCACTGCCACAGCAGAATCGTAATACAGCAGCAACAATGACGAAGGCTAGACTCATTCCACCCTGGACTTGGCGCACTGGACAACAGGGTCTGGCCAATCAGTACCGTGACTTCCGATGATCCTGTGTGGCCCTCAGGATTCGATTCCAGTCCTTCAAAGTTGATGGGCGCGTTGTTTTGATTACATAAGAGAACCTTAATTCAAACAGGGCCTCCTCAATTCACCAAGTGTCGAAAATGAGTGCTGGCAATGATTGCTAAGCAACTCTAAGACTACTCTAGCAATTGATCAAGTTTGGATGTCACCTAGTTAGACCTTTACTTAGAAGGAGGATAACCGGTTCCTCGAGGAAACATAAGTTATCGGCTGCCAGCCTCTACCAGCACTGTGCCCGCTTGCTTTGTAAACACGACGATCGATACATTGATATGGATATGGCTGGCGGCTGTTTTCAAATGATCCAGTCAAATGATATCAGAGTGATACACGCTATATCAATTGCACCGCAGATACAATAACGCATAGGAAAAATGAAGACTAGATTAAATTGCCGACTTAAGACTGTTGGTAATTAGATATCGTACCAGGTCTTAAGTACTAAAATAGAGTATACTTATACGTTTTAATGAAAAGTACAATAGTGACCAGTGATCAGTGAGTAAAAGCAGGAAGAACTTCAGTGGTACGGTGTCCAATGTCCATGGGACCTGATGTTATGTTCGGATATTGGTGCAAGTAAGGATGACACTAGATGAGAGACAACGTTCACTGAATAGTGCACCCCGATGGTTTCTCGGCTCCCCGTCTTCTGTAACGGTGAGGTTCGTTAGACATTGTGCCCAGAATGTGACGGGACGTGATGTCCATATGATCATTGGCAGTGGCGGCCATAGGATGGGTATAAAAAGGTCTCTTTTCAGGAACTGGGGGACCAAGAAGTGGAATGGTATCGGTATCAGGCTCAACTATTGAAAGGATGGATTTACGACCTGATTCCTGACGGCTAGACTGACTGTCAGCCGTCTTGATGCTACCGGCATTAGGGGCAGTACTATTGCTTGACAAGGAATGAGGTCGTTCTTTAGAGATCATATTTGACGGGAGCTTAGAAAGGTTTCGCTTGGGACCGACATCATCGTGAGACGGAGGCTGAGGAGTCTGCAGCGCCGATGCAGAAGGGGGAGGCCTGTTCTCTGTTGCCAGGGAAGAACGAGAACATTTGAGATGATTCACAGACTTGGGAGGGGTGGGTGATGGTGATGGTAATGGTGATGACGGTGTAATGTCCAAGCTTGGTCGAGGAGAAGGCGTAGCGAAGGAGACTTCAGAAGGAACAGTCGTCGATGGACGAGGAAGATACAACCCATTCGATCTATCGAGTGGAATACCAGCGGGACTTCCTTGCTCGGCGTACTGCAACAGCTGAGAGCGGAGGTCACATGTGAGGGGAGCTTCGGGAGCACATTTTGAGTGAGTAATGAGATTACACTTGTCGCAAATGACGGCACCCCTTTTGACACTTCCCATACACACTCTGCAGACCATAGCTATAAACATAATTAGGGAGGTTGACATGCCGCAGATTTCAGGCTCACGTTTCCCAAAGGTGGTCTTGATAAAGGAGTGATCCCTAGGGGTGAATGGGGTATCATCCGGAAGCGAGATTGGCGAAGACAGTTCACTGGATAATCTTCTCCTTGGAGACTTTGATGGCTCCTCTTGAACTGAGGCTACCGACTCGGAGAAGGGCGATTCCACCCTGTTGATATCCATAGATGCAAGGTATGCGACTTCAGTCTTTTGAAAATCAGTGCTAATACGCCGGAGAAAAGGTATGCTATCCTGAGGACGAAGGTCCTACATGAAATCAATTGGTAACACCTTGGACGCTATCCAGAAACCCACGAACCTTGAGAGCATCCCAATTTTTCTTCAACCAAGGGTGCTCACACAATAGCTCGGCATTAGGTCGCATCAAGGGTTCCTTCTGGAAGCATTGCTGAAGAAAGTCCTTCAACGGCTCAGAGCATTCTTCAGGAATTGGCATCTCGTCCTCAACAATACGAAACATGACTGCGTCTAAATCAGTTACGCATTTGCAGTAATGATCACAATCATACCCGTCATTGTGTTAGTGATATCCCAAAATGGCGGACGCCCAGTAAGAAGTTCGACAACTGTGCATCCCAACGACCAGATGTCAGCCTTCGTTGAAGCTCCTTTGAGCTCGATGACCTCTGGGGCCATCCAGTTCGGAGTACCAGCAACCTCCTTCTCTCGTTCTATAGCCTTTAGGTTCAGAGAAACGCCAAAATCTGAGAGCTTGATGTTCCCCGTCTTCGTAGTGAGGATATTGGCGGCTTTCAAATCGCAGTGGACAACATCGCAACAATGCAAGTAATGCAAGCCCTCGAGAATCTTGACAACGTAGCTCGCCACAAGATGCTCATTCAACTTGCCGAAAGCTCTGAGCATCTGGCCCAATGAGCCGCTTTCAGCATACCTACAGCGAACTGTCACAGAAACATCCGACAAGATAACGAAGTGTACTTACTCAAGAACGATGTTGAGGTATTGTTCATCTCGATCCATCCCTTCGTACTTCACAATGCTTGGATGGGACAGCCTTTTCATCAAGTCCACCTCCCTCATGAGCTGGGCAACTTCGTCCTCTTTCAGACCTTCTAATCGGATTCGTTTAACTGCTACCATTTGCCCAGTTGTCAGATTCAAGGCCCGATACACCGTGCCGAACTGTCCACGGCCGATGCAATTCCCGAGTTGCTTATAAAGGTAAAATCAAAAACCTGTGCGCCGGCTCGCATAAATAGCAGAACTCACGAAATGAATCGCGGGTTTGCCTTCTTCCTTGACTATTACAGTCTGCCGTATGGCGCCTCCATCACTGGAGTCCCTTGACAGCAAGTCGGTCGCACTTGCATTCGCAGAGGCCACCCCTAGACTGACCATGCTTTCATATCGAGACCTCCGTGGTCTGCCCAGCTCATCACGCGAAGCCGGACGACTGCATCTTCGAGCCCGATGATCTTCATCACTCTGGAAGCGACCACGCACACGGGGAGCATCCTGATTAGTTGTAACACCACCCCTGGCAGTAGAATCGGGAGATGGTGTGGCACGAGCAGCATATTCTCCTGACACGACACGCGGGAAGGGGACAATATGAGGATCGTCATCTTTTGCAGTGTCAGGATCATCGGTGTTATTACGAGGATAGCTGACTCCATTTCTGCGAGCACCATTCCGTGTACTCTGACGACGCAAAATGACTTTGGAGCCTGGTGAATTTTCCGAGTTGGCATCCAAACGGAGCACTGAATTCTTCGGCATCAAGACATCCGTACTATGGGTTGACCGGTGAGATGGCCTTCGGACTGTGGGTTCCGTGCTGTCGTTGTGATGTGATGAACTAACAATGGAAAGCTTTCTGGTCGGGGATACAGACGGAGGACTGGAATTAAGAGGCGTATCTATACGGTTTGAAGATGTTGCAATCGGGACTGCTCGAGATGGGGCTGGAGCTTGCGCCTTGAAAGCGTCCAGAAAGTCGTCTGGCCATTTGCCTTTACCGAGTCGCACACGAACCTGCGCTTCCGTTTCCTCCTGCGAGGGTTCTCTAGACTGTAAACTCTCTCTCTGGTGGTTATTGGAGCTTGACCCACATGCACTGTTCTCCTCTTCTTCTGCGAGGCTAACCAGATCAAGTACACCTGGCTCGCTCGGGCGTCGCTCTCTCAAGCGAGATGTAGACTCTCCACCCCTTCTCCTGCTCATCTCTTCTGTCATAGATGCTGCTACCAAGCTAGCCTCCGTTCGAGTGGACGAGGGCGCTTCAGAGCAAGAGGTCGCCTCAGTTGTGAAAGTCCTGATGGTGCCAAACTTGTTTTGGTTGCTGCTGCTCGCCCGTCTAATGTCAAAGATGCTGGAGAGGGCAGTGTTATCAGTGAGATTGCTGGATGTTCTTGATTGTCGTGGGGGATAGTCTGCATCGTAGCCCGCCGTCGACGGACTGGACAACTGTGAGGTCGATACTTGGGGAAAGGGAATGTCGAGTGGCTGAAGGCTGGAGAGAGGGCTAATGTTACTGTCATCCGGAAATCCAGTTCGAGATTGCGCACGAAAGTGAGATCTAGGGGCTGGAGATGGACCCGTAATAGGGGGAACCTCATCGATTTCATGATCGTTGTTACTGGCTGGTGCCGTGCTTCTATCTATAATGGGGACTCTTTTAGCTGTGCTAGCGGATGTTCCCGATTGTGGACTATCAGGTCTCGTTGGAAGAAGTGATTGTTCATGTGGGCCCTGCATTCTACAAGTCGGACCGGAAGGAAAAGTTGCAGAAACTGGTTGCGGAAGTAGATTCGATGCAGGAGAAGCGGCACCAGAAATCACCAGAGAGCAAGGGTCGTTGCTTGAAGTTGTGATGGCGGCTTTCTTGCCTTGACCTGTGATAATCTTAGCACGTCCGACTCCAGGGTTCTCAAAAAGCTTGATCAACGAAATGATGGTACATGCAACACGGCAAAGGGTTTCTGGAGTCGCCTGAACGAGGTCATCACGATAGAAGATGTCACCGGAAGGGACGCCGTGTTGCGAACACGCAGCAATGAATCTGGCGATGTTGTTGGTGTGCTTGAAACCATCTTCACGGTGGTCGATGCGAGTTATGGTCCCAGAACAGCGCTTGTTCATCAACCTGAAAAGATGTAAGATTAGACAGCATACCAGTCGGAGTCAGTGTCAAAACCTACTGGCAGAGAACAACGCCATCTCGAAGGGCCTCGCAGAAGAGCTTCCTTTCTCTTTCCTCCCCAGCAGAGCTAAGCACAACGGAATTAACACCGCCCAAAGCAACCTGACTATTGGTAGAACTGGCGCTGGCACCGCCACTCTTCCCCCAAACACGTTCGAGTCTAATTAAGGGCTGCAAGCGCACCTCTACTTCCGCCCACTCCTTCTGTGCATCACTGCGTGCAAGATGTGCTGGTGCTTTCCGTAATTCTTGGCACAGAAGCGAAGTTGCAGCACGTATAACCTCACGTTGCTCCGGAGTGGAAGGAGATATAAGGGAAGCAGTTGAGATATTGAAGCGATTCTGGGTATGTGCAGGCGTGCGCTGAGAGGGTGATGTAGCACGTGGACGCACGACGGACGGGGGGGAACATGCTCGAGGCACAGGGGAGGCCGTTGGTCGCCGATGCATGTCAATGGTACCTCTCCGAGAGGTCTCGCCAGATGCTTTTCGCGCCACTTCTGTAGATGGTCTTCGAGAGGTATCAAAAGGTCTTTGTGGAGTATCAATAGAGCCTCTTTGTGGCGCATCAACCGAGGGTCTCCTTGGTGCATCCACAGAAGGCATACGGGCTGAAGTTGACGCCGTTTGTGGACTTGAGGAGTTCAAGGGAAGATGGGATGCTGATGCTGAAGTAGACGCCTGATAGGGTGCGGGAGCTACAACTTGTTTCAGAGGTGTCCCTGCGCGTACAGGACTGGTGGCACGATTGGGAATGGGAGAAGGTGGACTACTGCGAAGAGACGTATGAGTTGCACTAGCAGCCGCGGGCGTTTTGGACAGGTAGCCCAGCCGCCCTCGGGAGCCAGACAGGGGTGTCGTGTCAGGCGAACTCGATGAATCATGGCTCCGCCTAGGTGTGTTAATCGACGAACGTCCCCTTGGTGTAGAGAGTACTGGAGATTGACGAGATTTACTTGCACGAGGGGAGGCCGCACCAGAGCGGTCAGGCGTTGCAGCGCCACTGCGGTGGTCATGCCGCGAAGCTAATGGTTGAGGACCGCTAATTTCCTTGGACTTAATGGGCTGAACACCGGCGCGCCGCATACGATCGCGTGCAGGTATGATAGTGCCTGTATTTGTTAATGGCGCCATTGTTGCAGGCTGCGATGGACCCGACGGTAAATTTTGGGACGGAAGATGGAGAACAGACGAAGACACGGATGTCTGCAGCAGGGATGGGGTAGCAAAACTCGTGAATCCAGCCTGGTGTGACTTGGTGACTACATCCGCGTTATTGCCAGTAGTCGCTCCAATCGCGTTAGTGTGACTTGCGTCAAGGGGGATCGGTGTCGATGTCGACACCCGTGCAGCTCTGCGCAGTCCTACCCTTGATTCCAATTGCCTCAGCATACTAGACATGATCTTATCTTTATTCTGCCCTTTCACAGCAACGTGGTCTTCAAGCTCTTTCATGCCTTTACCCTTGACGGAAGCGGTTGCAGAGTCATCAACGGATGGCAGGTCTTTTGCTCTAGAACCTGTTGTAGTCTTCAAACTTTGCTCCAATGATGATCGGAATCGCTTGAAAGTCTTGGGTGTTGTCTCCGGTATCTCTTGTGCAGAGGCATATGATGACGGCCCTGGAGTAAGGGGTAACGCTTTCAGCGACGGGTCGCGCCTCGGATTACCGAGCTGGAGAGAGACCATATGGAAGGGGTTAGGTATCTGCCAGTATGTGTTTGGACACTCGAGAGGGCGATTGCTGCCATGTGTAAGCCGCATGTAATGCCGAGATTTCAAGGAAACTGTATGACTAACACTGCACGACCGCGTACACTTCGCTTCAAAGCAGGGCGTTGATGAGGAAATAATGTACACGATGGCAGCCAAGTGACCCTGCAATTCCAAAATCAACCCTTGTCGTAAGTGGTGTGGACACCATGTAGAGTTATGAAAAGTATGAATTCACATACTGCTCCACTTCGCAAACCGACAAGGGAATGACACTGCAAATGGGGCTAGTTTCGCCTAGACAGCCCTTTATAGACGAAGGAATATAGTCGTTCTTTCCAATAGTTTGTGGACAAAGCACAGCAAGTACAGTGCACTGGATGACTTGTCACTGCACAATCCTGACAAACGAAAAAGCTGGTGACTGATCAAACAGAAGGGGTAAACCAGGGATCCGAAAGAACAATATAGATTCAAACAGACTTGTCGCCAGCGATACTAGTAGATTGAAATCTCTGGGAGAAGCAGCGCGTGCACTCTGGGAACAGGAACTCATCCGATGATAAGCAGCCGTAAAGCGGAACCATGCAGGGACTGGCATGGACATCGACGCGGAAGCAAGAGACACACAACCAGTTCGGGTAGTTGTGACTGCAACCGACTTCCGAAAATCCGATCTTGCAGCATCAACGGTTTGAGAGTATTCTCAAGTTAAAATTGGCAACTTGTAAATGACATGCACATGTACAACTAGTCCTTTGGATTGATATGCAATATCCACGACGAGCCTGATATCTACGGCCTGTTCCTCAGACTGTCATATACAAGAATGATCATGATACCTGGATGACGCACTTCATAATATAATTCTTACGGTACCACACCAGCTGACTTGGGCACCCTGAAGATTGCCACATCATTCACCATGCGAGGCTAGCCGAAAGAGACTGCCACGGCGTGTTCTCTGATGGCATCGGAGCAGTGACCGCTACAATTGGCAGGTGGTCACGTGGTTTAGAAAAGATTGGGCTGTTGATTCGCGTGTATACCAACAGGACATCCACCAATAAGTGTTTCCCAGACCCACGCAAGACAGGAATAAATGCGCACTGAATCCAAGAAGTGACTGCAGAAGCCAGCTTGAAAAGGAGCTTAAGGGTAGACCTAGTATGCCGAGCGCAATGTGAGCGCAAAGTTTAGTGCTAGCAACGCCTCATTCGAAGCTTAGATTAGTTGGAAATTGAGGCTTACCTAAAGTATGTTCCTTCTCCTCCAATGTTATGATCATGCTCAACCCGCAACGTTACCCAAGCTACCCCTGCCCAGTAACCCTGTGACACTATGGACAAAGAACATCGTTTTTTTTGGATCCTGCGTCCTGATTATTGTCAGGGTGTTCTTGCCGAGCACGGCGTCCACTATATCCACCAGATGATGCTGAAATCCATGCAGCAGTAATTGCTTGACGCACCCATCACTGTTACTACATTCACTGAAAGGCAGGCACAAAGCCATCAACGAAGCTGGAGAAGGTGGTCCAAGCAAGACACAGATTTCTGCGGATGCTGCAACTGACAGCGTGGGTGAGGACGACTTGTACAGAACATGCGATACGCATCATAATTTACATCTAATATTAAAGATCGATCGACAGATGGATGCCAGACCTTCCAGTGAGAACATTTCAAACATCGTCAAAAAGGGTTACCTCCTTATCCGATTCCTTTCAGGCTCGTAAGTTTCCGTGATAATATGGTTTCCATGCTTGAATTCCCCCCTTCCATCTCATCGCCATTATGATGATCAAAGTTTTCGGCTTTGTGATTCATTCACTCACCATACTACGCTCTGACTGTTCTTCACCCCCCGATCTGTTTGATGTTAGACGTCCTGCGTTCATCTTAAATAATCATTCTGATTCATGTGTAGCTCCGAATGAGGCGCCATTCAATGCTTTGAATTCTACAATCTATCTGCAACAGATACGTCTTCTACAACCAACTCCATGAGTTCGAGGACGGGGCAGAAGTATATGTTAGACCTTGACACATGTACCATGGTGCAGCTCAGGAGGTCTACGGCATTTCAGCATACGTTACATGCACAATTTAGGTAAAACTCCACGCACCGAGATAAGATTTGCATTCCTCAAATGTTGCGATCGATGAGTGTAATCTCGCACTATCTGTTGGCCCGTGTGGCGCAGACATGATTCCTCCTTGATCTCCACTATGACAGGCGACGTCAAATATTGTAGCCCATCATGGTTGTGCTCAGCTCGGTGTTGTGAGGTCCACATCAACGAAATCGTTGCATTCGCCAGTTAGGAGTCTCAAGTTCGATCAATCACTGCGACCGATGACAAGTGTTCAATTTGCGTTTCACCAGCGGTGAAGAAATCTTTCTGAATTCAGCGCATTTTAAACGTCACAGTTTTGTCAGATAGGTCGATACAACCCGAACGAGCTAAGTAATCATGCCGAGCAGCGGAGTCGGAGACTGGTGTTATATCTAGTTCACAGAACTGCGGTCGGCGCACAGAATCCCCCGAGAAGTTGAGCAAACGTTCATTGCTGCTCTGAACTTTGGCTGGCACCGATGCAAAGGATCAAGTAAGGGGCTGATCATCACACAAAGTCGGTACATGCGACTCATCACGATCATGATCAACATCAATCCTCCACAAAAGGCTGCCAACGTTGACATTGGCCAGTGGACGGGGCTCAACAGCTCGTTGAAAACTACCGCGTGTACGCGTCCCGGAGATTCCGTAGAGATATCTAGGAAGACGCGCATCTATTGTTTGCACTGCATGAGAATAGACTATAGGTACTGACCTCGTACGCCGGTGAAAGCGAGGCAGTATCTTTTTCTGATATCCTCATTCGTTGGACCCTTTCCAGGTGACCGGCGCTTCTTAACATAGATTTGAAGTAATGTGCCTGAGAGTTCAATGAACGAGAATGGCACAGGCTGGTCATCAAGTGACGTACCTCCTGTTCTTCAACCAACGTCCAAGCATCTCCACTCCTCCCGGCTCGAGCAGTTCGACCAACCCGGTGTACATACTTCCTTATATCCACTGGTGCGTCATAACTGACTACATGCGATACATGGCTGATGTCGATACCTCTTGAGATAAGATCCGAACATATGAGCCTAAAGTCTAGTCAGAACGGAAGGTTGCGGAAACAAATTGTGTTGAACTTCCAGATGAACCTCTTGAGCCTTGAATTTCTCCAATATGGTCCTGCGCTCGTTAGTCGGAAGATCACTGGAATACGACCGAACGACAATTGGATTTCCGCCGGAGGTAGCGGCCTCGAAAAAATCGAACAAACGGACAAGACGAGAGGCCGATTCGGACGACTTTGTGAAAACAAGCGCATTACGAACGGAGTGGTTGTGCACAAGATGGAAGAGCATTAATGGTTTTTGAGAGGCCTCGCAGATGATCATGTGTTCCTGTGAGCCATGAGTGGGCTTCTAGCAGGATTAAATCTGTTGTCGCGTACCTTTAGTGCTTCGGGCATAGTGAACCGTTCTGCAATAATATTGGGAATACCATCGATTTCTGATTCATCAGATAGACCTTGCACAACAAAGTACTTGGGATTTCGGAGGCCTAGAGCCGCGAGTTTTCCCGGGTCGCTGGTGAGTGTTGCTGAAAACAGTAATTTTTGACATGAAACGTCTTTCTTTTCATCTATGTCAGTGTGTAGGTCTACTTCCCCATGAAGGCGAAGAAAAGCGGGGGCAAGAGAATCGCAGAGGGGAGCTTGAGTTTTGGCTTCAGTTGTCTCGTGGACCATTCTCGGTGATGGCTGCATGGCTGCAAGAACTTGAGCCAGCCAGTCTTGGAATGACTGAGCAAGCAATCGATCGGCTTCATCTATTACCTAGCAAAAGAGGATCGTTCAAAATAATGTATGATAGACCAAAGAGGCTGACCAAGAACCGGAGGTGTTGTAGAGTAAAGTTGGGTGTTCCATTGAGATGATCAATAAGGCGCCCCGGGGTACAGATCAAAATGTCAACTTTACTTGATCCACCAGAAAGCCTTCCGCAAACGTCAGTACGGGTATAAAGCACGGGTTGGCGTCCAGACGGGAACATACTTAGCTGACATGTCCGCAACTAGTTGTGACTGCTCGTGAGCGAATGAGTGCTGTCCGGTGGCTGAACCGATCTAGGTTCAGATTCGAGATGTAAACCGGCAAGGATTAGACAAAAACAAGCAAACCTTCAAACCTCGCCCTTTTGCGATTGCTTCTAATGTTTCCCGAACTTGCATGACTAAATCACGCGTCGGGAGAATAATAAGAGCACGGAGATGTGTGACAATTCTTGTTGAAAGAATCTGACTTTATCAAATTAATTGACTTCTAAAAATTGCACGAGTCGTTACCTCAACAATTGGAAGTATATATGCAAGTGTCTTCCCACTTCCAGTTGGCGCGGAAGCACACACATCCTGTAACGGATCAAACGGTGCGTACAATGACCTCTGTATGACGGAAGAACCTAGCAGAAAAGGGAGAAGTGCAGTTTGAACTGTAAACTTGTCAGGATATAAGTGCAAAAGGGTTGTCGGATATTACCAGCAAATAGTTCGGTAATCCCTAGTTCTATGAGGCGCCTTCTGGTCCTTTCGGACAATCCAGAGCGAACATCATCTCCTTTGGGTATTATGGGTAGCCAAGAGGAGGGATCGACAACTTCAGCTTCAACTAAAGCTTGATCAAGGCCTTGCAATGCGAGTATGGATTTAGGCGGCGCCTCAGGTAAAGTTGGTACGGGGAATACTGGGAGAGACATCTGCAGTTCAGAGGACTTAAACACAGTTTATTTCTCAGTATGTGGCGTGACACCGATGTGACGCAACGGTGACCAGTTGTGACGATCTAACCACCTTTCACGCTCACTATTGATGAACTAGACGACATGCCTAGATCTGCTCATTCACCTATGGATATTCAGTCAGACGTGGAAGCCTTCGCCGCAAAACTAGCATTTCTATAAGACAACTCTCAGAATTCTAGCACCCTTCTATCACGCCAGAACAAGACGCTCAGATATCTCGTCCTTTCAGGGTGGCCCGTCGCGAGAGCACAGTGAGCACCACTTCTTCCTAGTGCTCAGTATCCCTTTTTTTTCTGAACCGCATGATACGATGTTGGGGAGGGGGAGAGAATGTATGTCAACTATAGAACAGGAATGGATCCCTATGGATAGAGCGAGAGATGGAGAGAGAACGACGTCATACACGTATGCTGAAGCTCGAGCTGGCGCAATGAACACTCCTCAGTGGCTGGACCACCGTTACCCAGTGCCCTTAGCCTCAGTCGCTCCCATCACAAGCTAGAGGAATATGGCAACTCTGTTCATCCAGTGTTCTATATTTTGAATCATGTAGTCCACAAGCTAAAAGTTCTTGTGCAAGTGCATGAAATACATCCTTTCTCATCCCGAGATCCGGCGGGATGTCCGTTCGGCGTTGACAAGCTCTTGCACCTATACATGCCTGGAAAGGATTGAGGTGTGGTAAGGCTCTTCATCGAGAAATGAAATCATATAAACGATGACAGTGGTTGTGATGAGCTGGACGACCATTACCGCTGCCATCCGGAGGAGATGGAACCAGTGAATTCGCTCTCTCGCTGCCAGATGACTGACTATCACTATTGTATATATTGTGGCCAATGAAATAAACTGGTTTATGTAAATTGCAGCTGTCCAGAAGTTATGTAAATAAACAAACAAAAATTGATTCCGCACAGTTTCAAATAGCAGTAGGGTGTTACAGCTCAAGGTTTACTCTATCGCCGTTGACTCCCCAACGAGGAAACCATGAGAATGCAGTACTTACAAGACCTTCTAGACCGTAATGACATCAGGCTCACGCGAGCGCTTGATTTGACACTCGTGGCAGCCCGTATTTCGCACCCACCTCGGATGTACAGTTGTGAATTACCAGAGTGCATTTGCATGAACTAATCCATGATCAATCAGCCATTCATCCCGTGTCCTGGTCATCCATTGAGCCCAACGTGCCATTCGGTCATGAAAGAGGTGTAGCCAATTTGGAAAGAGTGACGTTGATTCTTTGCCACAACGTCGGAATGTCGGAGTTTCAAAGTCGTTCTGTTCTTGACTCACAACTAAACCTTACAAGTGGGGACACCGACGCCAACGATGTCGACCCGCTCAAGAACGAAATCAATATCGGCTACAAATAATGTCAAGTCACAGTCAAGCAAGGGTAATCAGCCAAAATCTATCAGGTCGCGCGCGAGATCCTTGAAGAGCGAGGATCATATGAGCGAGATGGAAAAGGAGACTAGGATTGGTCGTGGGAAGGCGAAGACGCCTATGAAGGCCACCCAGGATACTCAGGAAAGGCAGCCAAAGGATAGATGTACATTTTGTATCTGCCATGAGCCCGATGATGGCACGCCCATGGTGTGCTGTTCTGTCTGTAATGAGTGGTGCGTATGCACGATCAGATTCCTATACTAACTTCACTAAATCGGCGCATAGGTATCATTTTCGGTGTGTGAGGCTTGACGAAGTGGAGGCTTCTGAACTTCGTAAGTTTTTCCTTATCGCATCTCACCATCGATTGCTGATTATTCCCGACCTTTGCAGATATTTATGTATGTTCTACATGCACTGAATTAACTGGTCGACGTACAGTCAGTGAGTGTCACCGGTCTTTTTCTGGCCTGTCTCTGCACGCTCGTATTCCTCCTCATGTACATCCATCATATGAGTCTTGTCCTGCAAGTACTTCGCTATCGTTAGTGGCATATCTGTTCCTGTTCGCCACACCCTTATTGCAGTCAATTGCGTGCCGCTGTGATGGTTGTACTTGTGCATCCAAAGGTGCCTTTGGCCTAACGTTATAGGCGCGCGACTGTTTCTCTTGAGTCAATTTTTGTCTGAAGAGGTTCTAATGTGAGCGATTGGTTGAGCACGGCGGTCAACGGGCGCTAGATGGTACAGCCTGTGCGACAGTGACGTTCCGTTCGCACGCAGGGAAAAAATAATGATGTGCTCTTTTCTTTTCTTCCTTAGTGTGTCAATTGAAGGCTTGAGGTGCTGATACTTTTTCGTGTTTTCAGTGAAGTGGGAAGAACCTGATGTAACGGATGAAGAGCACGACGAGGTCAAAACTGCCAGGCCTTCGACTCCACCTCCGGCGATTCTCTCATCAGAATCGGAGGACAATACAGATAGCGAGGACGAATATATTGCGGAGCCAGAGAAGTTCAAGAGGAAAGGGTCAACATCTGCTAAGGTGAGTTCTTGCCACCCTATTCAGTATCGTTGACATCTGATCGTTTTCGTGTTTTATTTGCCAGCGTCGTCGCAGAATTTCCAGCTCCAGCGAGTCAGATACACATTCCAACGTTCGCGAAAGTACCGATGCCCAAGAATCTTCCCACAAGGCCGGCCCGTCTCAAGAATCATCAGCTAGGAAGGCATCTCTCGTTCCAGGTTCTGGTCTCAAGCGAAAGGCGACGAGCGTCACCCAACCTCCTGTTCCCAAACGCAGGAGATCCAGCGATGCGACAGCTGAGGAAGATCCAGCAAGAAAGTACTGTCTTGGAAAACTCCACCAGCTGTTTTGTTCGATTTTTTTGAAGTATCCACATGCTACTGCGACGGAGGATGGTGGTAAGGCCGAGCTCAAAGAGGGTGAATTAAGTGATGAAGATAAGACACGTTTAGAAGAGCAGGCGAAGGTGTTTGCTTCTGAGGTTGAGCAATGCGTATTTGATATGTACTGCGAACCGGACAAGCACAACAAGCTTAGCGTTGGGCCGAAGTATAAGTAAGCCTATACTCCGTTTTAGTTTTTTAATCAACGCACTGATTGGCATTCATAGGGAGAGGTTTCGTATGCTCGACTTTAACCTTAGCAAACCAGATCGTATGGTCATTCACAAGCGCATTAGCTCGTCTTCTATCACACCAAAGGAACTTGCCCTTATGAGCTCGACTGACTTAGCGAACGAAGAGACGAAACAGTCGATCAAAATATTGGAGAAAGAATCTCTGGAACATTCAATCCTACAAAAGTCAACTGTTCCTCGTGCAAAAATTACTCATAAGGGCTTGCAGGACATTGAGGATGTGAATGGTGATGTTACGATGCGCGAACGCGAGCGTGAGAGGGAGCGTGAGAGAGAGGAGGAAGAGAGACGAGAGAGAGAGCGGCAGGCGCGCTTGAGGGCCGCCGAGGAGCAGCAGAAGCAGCGTGCATCTGCAGTTGCTCGGGGATCAGCGCCACCTGAGTCTCCAGTCGTACCTCATACATCGAGTTGGGGAGGGCATCCGTCTGTGCCCATGCATTCAGTCGACCAGTTTCCGGCAGGCAGTGATAGACCGCCCGTGCATCCTTTGTTCGCATCTGATTTCCATATGATGCTCCCGGAGCCGGAACTCGATATCGCGGATCTCATTAATCTAGATGATGAGCCAGGCCCGCAAGATTTATATTCAGAGAGGGCGGAGGCTCCCATTCTTGCTTCCGACAGCGCACAGTCAGCAAGGTCAGAGTCTGCACCTGCCGCGGCCCCAGAACCTGCACCTGTCGATGTCTCAGAGCCTGCGCTTGCCGTTGTCCCAGAGCCTGCACCTGCACCCTCCGAATCTCCTGGCCACCCTCCCACTACTCAGTCGGCCACATTCACACCTGCCCCCTCGCTTACACCGAAACCTGAGACACCTGTTCGTACATCTTTCGACCTCAACACTTTATGGTCAGCTCCGTCAGCAGCACCTCCTGAGCCCATAACAGACCTTGGAGTTTTACGAGAATCGCAAATAGATGCAGATCTCGTCGCTGCAGAAGCTAACGATGAAGATTTCGATATGTTGTTAGAGAAGGAACAGGATCCAGAGTCCTCGCAAACGGAGCAGCCTTCTCAAGATCCTGAAGCGGTTTTTAGCGCCCTTCCTGTTGTTTGGAATGGCAAGGTTAGTATATTACGCTGTGGATCTTGGCGATAACTTACGGGTACTAGATATCCATGCCTCTAGAATCCTCAACTCTTCAAGAAGCACCTGTGGTTGCGCGGCAAGTCGGAGGTCGGATTTTGGGTCACGATTCTGATTTATGGAAGACCCTTTTTCCTTCTGATATTCTCCGCATCGATGGCCGTGTTCCTACAGAGAACTCTTCGCATTTCCTCCTTCAGATGCGAATGAATTCGCAGAAAGAGCTCATTGCATGCGCATTTTCCACGGTGGAAGGGAACCCAACGTTGCAGACGTTCAGCGAATTCCTTCTCAATAAAAAGTATGTTTTCTATTCTCTGACGTGCATTGTAAGTCAGAATTCTGACCGACCACTGTCTTCAGCCGCCATGGATTGGTGTTTCCTTGGGGCAACCGGCCGAAGGACTACCACCCCGGAAAGGAATTATACATGGTCCCGCTGCTCGCAAGCCATCCTTTGCCTGACTTTGTCGAGCTTATGGATAACTTATGCCTGCCAAAAACGCGCAAGTCGAACTATGTTATCGGTATTTGGATCTTAACGAGAGGGAAACTCGCCCCGCCGCAGCCGCCACCACCATCTGTGCTCCAACATCCTGCTCAGGTTATCTCGCCGCAGCCGCCTCACATGCCCACTGCTGCCGATCATCCTATTGGCCAACCAGGCGCGACTTCCGCAGCACCTTCTGTACAAATTGTGTCTGTGCCTGCGCCCTTGCCTGTATCTGCAACTATCAATGCGCCCCCACTTACTGCCCTACAGCAAGCTTACCCTCAGCTTGCTGACACATCCCTCGCAGCAGAGGTAGCTTCCCTCACGCAGGAGCAAATAAACATCGTGTTAAGAACCCTATCGGCGGATTACGGTATGAATGTCGGCAGTTATTCTACCCCACCAGCCGCACCAGCCGTAGCCACCCCGCCTCAGCTATGGAACAACACCACCTCGCCCAGTTTTGCATCACAACCATTCGTCACAGGAAGCGTTCCTCCTGTGAGCCACCCTCCTAGCCATCCACGGGCGGCTCCACCTCCGTCACCTATCCGCCCCAATTCTATACCCCCACCAACGGGTCCTGCACGCGGGTCTTTCAACAATGGGTCGTACAATCGACAAGATCGGGATCGAGAGTCACGTCATGGTCCCGTTCTTCATTATGATGGACCAGATCGTGGAGGATGGACGAATGGTACGCGTGGACGGGGTAGAGGCCGAGGACGAGGGAGAGGGGATGCACCACATCGTCCTCAGGATTCAGGATGGCAAAGGAGTCGGACTCGTAGCGGACCGGACTATGAAGGACATTTACCTCAACGTCAATGGGATGGTCAGCCCCATCCTAGGTGGTGATGTGCGCTGCGTGATTATTGCGCTTAAGTTATTACTTTCGATATGGATTGCCTCGAATAACATTACTCGTTTTGTACGTATGTACTTGTAAAGCGACTACTTGCCGCTACCTACGGATTCGCTTGCATTGCCAATCATGTTCTCAATAAGGGCATTAGGGTTGTTGAAAAGACGGAAACTCGCAGATCAATTGGCACGAAACAGTTGATCCCGCGGAACCACTTGTCGACGCCATCATGTGTGCGCTGCACTTGAGCCCTTTGCATCTCATCCACTTTGATTCAAAAATGTATTATGTCATGACTCGGAATCACGCTGTAACGTCTCTCTCAGTCCAACTCATTGTTATGGAGTCGTGCTGCTTCTCTTTCCTACAAAATACGCTAGACCTCAAACTTGCACCACGACTCGTTGCTGTCGATCGACAGGTGAAACCACCCAACGACGAGCGAGTGTCAGTTATTCCTCCGGAGGTCATCATCGATGAATTATAAGGACTGGACTGGAGGAATTCATACTAGCGTCATGACTCTGTATCGTGCAATCTATAGTCGTAGGCGGAATCTCCTCCGAGGAGATCCACGCGCCATCTGAGGCGGGGGTGTATCCTTCGAGATCGCGTTGTATACCTAAGTCGAAGACAACCCATGAATTGGTCTTAGAGTGTCGTAGTAAGAATAGTAAGAAGGCAAGAGATGGACACGATAATCCTGGTGAGTTGCCGTCCACAATCAAATCGCAGGGGATGTGAACATTTCCTCCCTCAAGTGCCGATACATATATGAAAGGCTGGTCTACACCGGGCGGAGGAAGCATCATCCCAGTCAATTTTCCTGACTGGGTTTGACAATAGGAAGCCTATCACATACGTCTTGTTATTTTGTACCTTTTATTGTACCTACAAGGCACAGTAATTATCAGCCTGATATCAACCCATCTACATACAGTAAGGACGGAGCGATTTACAAATTTCGTGTCAACACCATGTGCGCGCTCCACTGGAGCCTCCCGAGTCCGAGCCCCTACTGTAAGGACAGGGCGATTTTCAATCATAATACCAAAAGCCACAGGATAATAATCCCGGGAATAGATGAAGCTGCAGGCAATTGTTCAAATACAGACACCATGCTGCAGAGTATCATCGCCTACGCACCACTTCAAACCAATCATCACTTCCCAGGTCTACAAAACTATTTTGAATCTAGCATCTCAATCAGTCAAATCCAATCACGCATATCAGCACAAACTGACCCATTATGACACAATAGAAGCAATCAAATCAGGTCATGGCTCAGGGATCACCGGGACCAGCAGGCTATCGAAATTACTCATCACTTCAAATTTTAATACAACACACTGTTGGTAGGAGGGTGCTTGAACTGTCATAATTGTCGTTGGACTTGATGAGAAGGAAGATCCAGTCGTATCCATTGGTCAGAGCACCACATATGATCTTTTTTCTGAGATCAAGTAGTAAATTGGAAATGTGAACCCAAAGCTGGAATGAACTTACCGGAGAAATTTTCCGCACACATACATCTCATATACTGGCTGACGAACATCATGATAATCCGAAAGATTGAAAAGCTTGGCCTCCATAACGAAGAAGACATTTGTCGCATACATTTTGAGAGCAGCAAGTTCTGAGGATGTAACAAAGAACGCTAGGGAAAGGAAACAATGAACTGGACAATTACGCACATTCATTTGCTACCACGGCAATGTAATCTACAAGTCCAGAGAAGGTTCCCAAACTCGACGGACTGAGAGTCATGGCTAGACCATGATTTTCAATGTGGAGAACCATGCACTTATTTTGATGGTAGAATTGTAGTAGTCACCGCGACAAGTTTATCAGAATTGGGCTTCAGGGAGGAATGCCTGCCAGTTAACGTGATTTTCGAGTCCTCGATGGTCATACTGGAGAAGTTAAGAGGCTGTAAACAGTGGAAAGCCACCTCATAACTTTTTGAAACTCGAGTTTACTTCAGGCCTTTCGAGCTTCGACCTCAACAAAGTGAGCGTCGTGCCAATCTCCTGCTCAAAGCCTTCGGTACCTGGGTCTTGCCCCTCGAAGGCTTCGTAAACAGCGGCTTTCTTCAGCTTAAGAAGATAACCGTACGCGAGTTGCGATTCCAATCCACCGACTCGGAGACGAGACCGGAGAGTTTACGCTTTTACATAGAAGATATGAAGGCAGTTAGCTCAGCTCGGAGACTGCCGCCGGGTGGGTGACATGTTGACCAAATATCGAGTACGGTAATTTTGCACCAACCTCTTTTCTATTTCAAGCCACTATGACTGTGACACCTTGATTGTCCATAACACGGAAGATCCTGTTCATGTTCCGCTTGATGCTACATAAGCCGAAGTGTCAAAGTTCTCTGAGCTCCAGTCTGAGTGACTCTGATCATCAACTTAGGCTTGTCGACATCCTTCGCAAGCTCTAGAATGATATTGTCAACTTCCTACCGTTGAATTCACACTGTTTTTCCCTCTATGCAGCAGGACCTTACGAGATAACTTATCACTTATCTCACATTTCCACAACCTCTTAGTACACCGCCACTTTGGCGACTCTCATTCGTGTAAGACACCAGGTTTCTCAAGATGCATCCTCCAAGCATTTTGTTGCCATTGGTACAGAGGGAAGGAAGGGACTTTGATGTGTTATTCCTGAATTAACTGTCGTGGCTTAGCATCTTGTCCTAGTTGTGTCATTCACATCGCTCGAGGACGGCAATGCAACAGTCGAGGGCGTACTCAATGCACTAAATGATAATCAACGGCTTAACCTGGCCTGCCATGCGAATTGACAACAACTATTTGAATCTTCATTTGCCATGCGCGGTCGGCCTTGAATGATCGGGGTCATTATCTGATCCGCCAACTAGCAGAACCTGGAGTTTGCATTCTTATTAGCCTGCCACGGGCGATGACAATGAGAAGAGTCCCACTGCGGGTATGTAATACTGCGGATTTCGCAATGTGATTGGTTCCATATGGTCTGATGATAACGAGCTTGCACGCCATGTTGTAACCCGCGAACTATCATTGCTACCTCCTGGCGTACACATCTGCTTGATTTCCTCGGTGCTGTTTGTAACTTGGGCACCATCCATCACACTGTACCAACAAGAATCTCACAAACTCGACCAATATTTTACATGGTAAAGACATTCAATCGGTGGAATGAATAATTCCATATGCATACTCGACATACCCAACAAGTCAGTGATAAGTACATAGCACGATTGACAACTATTCTACACAGTAGGAGGCTTTGCACCAGGTTGGAAGGTGTAGGTCATATGGCACTTGCCACAGTATTGACGGTCTTTGTGGAAAGCCATCTGAGATGGATCGTCAACACCACGCGCCTGGTTGAATTTAAACTAAGACTTACGAAGACACCAGCACCGCACTCCGCGTTGGGGCACTCACGGCGAAGACGCTTGATCTTCCCATCCGAGTCTACCTTGTAGTATTTCAAGATGGACATCTTGACCTTCTTGCGTTTGTGCTTGATTTTCTTAGGAGTCTGTTATAACATAGGACGATAAGCATAAAAATTCAATTAATGATATTCCATTGTACCCACGTTGTATGTTTTCTTCTTGCGCTTCTTGGCACCACCACGGAGACGAAGAACCAAGTGAAGAGTGGATTCCTTTTGGATGTTGTAGTCGCTGAGAGTACGGCCATCCTCGAGCTGCTTTCCAGCGAAGATCAGGCGCTGCTGGTCGGGAGGAATGCTGAAACAGTGATGAGCATTGATAATACATATGTGCAATAGAACCTTACCCTTCCTTGTCCTGAATCTTGGTCTTGACATTGTCGATGGTGTCTGAAGACTCAACTTCAAGAGTGATGGTTTTACCCGTGAGGCTGATATCAGTATTAGGTGAAGCTACAGAAATTAGTGTTGAATTGCACGCACGTCTTTACGAAGATTTGCATTGTGTCGGATGCTTCTGTCTGTCCAACGAATAATCGATGGAGTCGTTGACGAAAGCAAGAGCCGCGGTCGTGGTCGCAATTGTAAGATGGAAAAGATGATTAATGCCTAAAAACCTTGACTGATCTGATGATGGTCTGTGCGTGAGAACACTCTCGACTGACTAATCAAATTACCAACTTGCTTTCGACGCGTCGCGCTCACAGAACGCGTCAGTTACATCGAATTCATAATTTTCTTGCTTCGGAACGCGTCATGACTAGTGACGCCCAAATGGATGTTGACTCTACGTCATTTGACAAGGGTAAAGGAAAGGCTAAGGCTGTAGAGAGGCATGAGCTGCACGAGGATGATAATCTACCCTGGTTGCGTTTTCTATCTTTCTCCGTCGACTTCTCAATGCTCAATACGCGATAGGGTAGAGAAGTATCGGCCAGTTACACTGGATGATGTGGTCTCACACAAGGATATTACAACGACAAGTTAAGTCCTTTTTGGCTCGAGCGAATGCATGCACTGAGATCCACTCAGTTGTGAAATTTATCGAGAAGAACCGCTTACCTCACCTTTTGTTCTATGGACCACCTGGAACTGGGAAGACGTCTACAATTCTTGCGGTGGCAAGACGAATTTATGGAGCAGAATACAAGAAACAAATACTGGAGGTGAAGCCCCTCTGGATCTGCACTGACTAATGCTAATCTTGTTCAGCTCAATGCCTCGGACGATAGAGGTATAGATGTGGTGCGGGAGCAGATCAAGCAATTTGCAGAGACACGAACGTTGTTTTCGAAAGGTTTCAAGCTCATCATCCTCGATGAAGCCGACATGATGACACAGCAAGCTCAAGCTGCATTACGCCGTGTCATTGAACAATACACTAAAAACGTGCGATTTTGCATCATCTGCAATTACGTGAACAAGATCGCTCCGGCAATTCAGAGTCGATGTACGAGATTCCGTTTTTCGCCACTGCCAATTGCCGAGGTGGAGAAGCGCGTGAATGGCGTCGTAGAAGCTGAGAGGTATGTGCAGTCATTTCTAAAGTTGCTACCAAACACCCAACTTTGTAATAGGGTAAATTTGACTCAGGACGGCAAAAAGGCTCTATTAAAACTCTCGAAAGGAGACATGCGGCGAGCCCTTAATGTCCTACAAGCATGTCACGCAGCATATAGCTCTATCGGAGAGACTGAAATTTATAACTGCACTGGAAACCCCCATCCGTCAGATATTGAGACCATTGTAAACTCCATGCTTTCCGATGAATTTACTACTTCTTATCAAAGTACGCTTTTTCACGTCGTGTTGTTAATACCTCACAAAACCTCCGTCAGTGATCTCGGCCATGAAAACAGAACGTGGGCTCGCACTGCAAGACCTGATCTCGGGTGCATACGAATACGTGGAAACGATCGAATTCAAGCCGCAGGCCCGAGTATATTTACTTGACTTCCTAGCTACCACCGAGTATGTCTCGTCCATGTCCAATTTCGTGAAAACACTAATGTGTTTCTTATTAGGCATAGATTATCGACTGGCGGGAGTGAGAAGATGCAATTATCTGCTCTACTTGGGGCATTCAAAAATGCTGTGGAGCTTTCTGCGAAGTGATACATTGTATAATTGAAGAACCTCTGACCTTCCCCGAGGTTTTTTGCATCCCAATCTAATTTCCTGAGTAGTATTTTGTAGTGTTTCACATCTGCAGTAGTATCATTAAAATTTGAAATTACTGCTAATTGGCAGTGTTCACAATCCATTGATACAAGTTCCAAGTTCCAGGGGGCTTTATTTCTGCTTCACACTTGGAATCCTCCATTCCTTTTTGAGTTGTGAGCCATACCTAGAACTTGTAGTAATGCTATGGCTGGCTGGGGCTCAGCTCTTACTAATTTCCCAGCAGTTCAGCTATTCCCATGAACCAAGTCACTCATAGGTGGCTCAGTCTGGCCCATAAGCCAAGCCAGCACAGACCATCATAAATGTGGGAACAATGGCTTGAGCCAGGTTGTGTGACAGGACTCATTTTTAGGCTTACCATGAATAAGATTCCAGTTTGAGTTGATGGGAGATTTAGGCTGGGAGATGTTTTGGGATCTGGTTCATATGGTATGTAGCATTTGATTTATTTGATTTTATTGCTGATTTAGATCCACTTATAATATATTTAGCTGTCATCACTGATGATTTCGTTGCCCTCAAACTTAAAACTGTCATCAATGATTCATCTTCTGTTGAGCATGAATGCCACATTTTTGTAAGCCTGTTGGCTTACCTGAGTTCCCATAATCAGCATAAATACTGTCTGTGGTAATCAAGCATGAGCTTTGATTATCACTGCCTTTTGGCATAACTGTTAAGGGACAACAGTCTTAACTACTTACAATTTTGAAACAACAGAAAGGTGGACTTGGCATCCCCTGCACCCACTGGTTTGATAGAGAGTCAATATATCATGCCCTGGTTCTTGAACTCCTTGGGCCATCACTCCACCAACTTGTCACGAATTCCTTATACAAATCATTATTCTTTCCTCAATTTCCCTAAAGCATCTAAACCCAGTGCTAAGACAAACCCTAACCCCACCAAAATCCCTTCTGCTTCCATAGTCGAACTTCCTGTCATATTCCATACATCCGATCCAAGATCCGATCAGATCCAATCGATCCTGCTTCTATCCAGACCACAGATCCGATCCAGATCACTCATCTGATGCGCCCCAGCTTCTTGTTCTAAGTCCACTGCATACTTGCTTCTATCCCCTTTCAGTGATCTACCTGTACTGGTGTCCTGGCTGTGTATATTCCTGTCCTGCTTACTGATCCGTTACCTGTGCTTCATATCTGACTCGCGTTTGCTGATCCGCTGCGCATTTACTAATAGACTTCCGTTATACTTTGTGCATAGCCCTCTGGTTCCAGATTCACTGATTGTCCATACTATCTACCTACAGTATATAAACTACATGTACAACTCTAGAGAACCTTAGTTCGAATATCATCTTAGATTCTGCTCATTCTGTTCATCTGAACTTAATCCGTTTCCAACTCTAAGTATCTTCCAAGACTTAGGATTGATTCCTATAGTCTACGTTTCCGACTCTACCTCCGGTAGTCTATATCCGTTAGTTTCTAGTATGGACCTTGTCCGCTACTAGCCTTATATCTCGAATCCATCTGTACGCTTTGGATATCCTCCGGACGTACCCTTTCCACCCATATGTTTCGGATATACACTGGACGTGCTATATCCAATACCTTTGGACCTTCGGATCTGCTATGCAAGCACATCTGGACCCTTGGACAAAGGTTACTCCTCTGAAATAAAGGGTAGTACTCAGGAAAGGGGCACAGTGCACGAACTGAGGCCAAAGCCCTTCAGATCTCTTACCTATTGAGTACGGTCTTAATACTTCCTGATGAAGATGAAGAGGTCTTTTATGATGCTATTGGATAAGATAAGATAAGATAGTATCACATGACCTCAGAACCTTCCAGAACATGATGTCATTATGATGTCATCAATAATGTCACAACATCACATCATACGATTCTCAATTCTATTTTCTGATTGGCTAGTAGTTTAGAACTTAGTTTGTATCTTGGTTTCAATATGCCTATATAGTTAGCTAGTTTCATCATAGTAAGTTCTTTAGTTCAAACCTCTTGTATCTACCTAGAGTAGCAACCAGACGTCACTGCTCATATCTTCTCTCTTGTGATAACCTTAGTTTGAGTCCTAGTCTCTGCCCCTGCCTTAAGTGGTTAAAAGGGTTGTGACACAACTCTTCCTTGCAAACAATTGAAAGATTATACTCATGTAATAATTCCCTACTATGGCATACCACATCAACTCCATGGCCAAAACAGTACTAGTCACAGAATGGTGTGTGACTTGTAGACTATATACTATATTATATGTATGCCCCTCTTGCTCTTGTGTATGTTGGATATAACAGACAGCTTTTGAGGCTCAAAACTTTCACCTGCCATCAATGAACTAGACAATATGCCTAGATCTGCTTGCTCACCTACAGATGCTTAGAACAGCATCAGACATAAAGGCCTTCACTGCAAAACTAACACTTCTATAGGACAACTCCTAGAATTCTTGCATCCTTCTATTATGCCAGAACAAGACACTCAGATGTCTTATACTTTCAGTATGGCCTGTTACAGCAAGCACCACCTCTTCCTATTGGGCACCATCAATGCTCAACATCTCATTTCTTCTGAACCACATGAATGATGATACTATGTTGGAGAGAGAGAACATATATATGAGCATGTTTTGAGATCCCCAACATACAAGATGAAGCAGAAATGACAGTTAAGAGTTCATGAACCTCTCATTTGTGCTGCATAATTAGAACAGTGTGTTGTGGGATGATGTGTCAATAAGGTGGAGTAAGGTGAAGTATGGCAGTGGCTCAAATGGAGTCTTACTGGTTGGCTAACTTATTTGGCTCTAAGGCACAGTTGGAATTGGCACACCTTGAACTTGACAACTCATGAATTGAGCATGCCTAATTGAGTACACCTTCAGTCATTGGAACATGCCAGCATCATTGGGAATTGGTGCCTATGCAGTGTTATAATTTTCCAGAATTTGACTGGCTTGAGCCAGTTTACACCCACTTACTGCATCTAAGCAGCATGTCTTTCCATTTCTGGTTAAGAACCAGCTTGAGCCAGCACTAGCCTAAGCTGCAGCAACACTAGCCAACTCCAACTCTCTCCCATGGCCCCAGCCTGGGGCCAGGACCATGGGAGACTAACTGTAAGGATGTAAGATGGCCCAGTCTCACCAGCACTGGCCAGGCAATCAGTGGAAGACATGTATGCATCACTGTCCATATTATCCTCCCTTTTGTCCACTCATACATCCATTCCAGTGCAACATTCTGGATGTCTGCATGATATAAGTAGCTATGTACTAACCCTGCTGCCAAACATCCAGCAATCCGCGACTATTGATAGATACTTGATCACCGAACTGGATGTCCACCCATGACTTTGTCCAGAGTCTTCGTCCTCAGTGGTGTGTCTGCAAACAAGGCACGCACAAGTTTCACCAACTCATCTACCTCAAAGTCTACCAAAGCTCCTTCTTCAAAAAGATATGTGAGATCAGCCATAGAAGCTTCCTGGGAAAAAGCACGATGAGATATTAATCGAATAACTTGACTGCGAATAGATATACCAGAAGTTCAGACAGATATGAGAATTTTAACCACGACGGAACGTATGACACCACGAAAGATGACTGTGCATTAATGAGTTGATTATCCTGAAGGAGCGCAACAAATGTACCTCGCTGAAGTCTTCAACGAAAAGCCCTTCAAGAGCAGCCAATATTCTGCATAACTCGCTCAGTTTGTGCGACTCCACTTCAGGGATATCCGGAATTGCGAGTATGTTTTCAAGGATCCGCTGTAATGAAACTTCGACCATTGCTCCCACGGCAGTGTAATACTTGCTCTTAGGGAGGACAGGCTACGGTAAGCACTATCAGCTGTTTTCAAAACCACTAGATGCGCCTCATTCGCACCTTCCACGCGTTCGCAGCGCTTCGGATCTCGCGGACGACATGGGAAATGGCCATCTCACAGTCATCATATCGATCCTGGTCTGACGTGTCTGTAAAGCCCTTCGCACTTGCTAGAATTTCACCCAAGGCTGTCCGTTGTCTGTCCTGTTCCAATACATGCGTGACTACTTGAATACCAGCGATGGTAGAATTGAGAACTCACAATGCCATCTTGATACCAACTATCGGCTAACACCTGTAAGACACTCTTGCATTCCTCTAACTTGTCTTTCACAGCAAGCACTCCTCGCTCGTGTGCAACCAGGCGACCAACCTCTTCTGCAAGCCAGCAGCAGTCATTAGAGAACTTCATGACATCACCAGGGCGAACGAGTCGCGCTGCGGCAACGACAGGATACACTGCACGATACAAATCTAATACCAGTGCTCCTGACTGCATGATGAGTGTCCCAGGCGTCGTTGTAGATGTTGGTGAGGTGGGAAAGATACCCGATGATAATAGTCCCTGTCCTTCGTGCAACGCGTCCTCGACCGTACGAATGATTGACTTCGCAAGAGTGGATACCAAATATGGCTCAGTTACGGGCCCTGACTTAAGAGGATGAGAGGTACCGTTTGTGGGGCGAGAGGACTCTTGTGTCGGAGGTACAGGATTCGCAGACGGGCGTTGTGATGCCACCACAGCAGGAGTAACCTCCGATAGGGCAGGTTCTTCACCCCATGGATCATCCCATGTGTCTTCTGCTTCCACTTGTTCCTCGGGTGCGGGTTCTTCATCATTCCAGCCCCATGCATCCCCTGGATCTTCCTCGGCTACTTCCACAGGTTCAGCTTGTTGGGTTTCCTTTTCCTCCTCCAGATCATGGGCATAGAATGTTGATTCGGAAGAAGATATACCTTGAATGATAAGTTTGCGAGCAGAATCAAGAATGTGTGACCGCCGTTGTCGCTCATAATGAGTGCAGATATTGTTGACCCAAGTTTTGATTTCGTTCTCGCTAGAGGCATCGAGCATCCCGACGATGTATTTGTCTTCTAAGTCCACTGCCTTGTTTGCAATTTGTAAAAAAGCAGCTAGTGCTTCGAGCTGTGAAGGCAGACCAGGAATGAGCAAACGGGCCAAGACTGCAGTGGATATTGGTTTGCTAAGACTTCGTGGAAAGCTGTGTTTGTGCGTCGATGGGAGGGCGGGAAATAATTGTTTGTGTAAGAAGTCGAGGGTTGTGGATACGTTGGTGAGTGGAGAACCTCTATCAGTAGGATTTGGTGGTGAAGGTAATCGACCGAGGACGTGCACCAAAGTGCCAGACGCGTCCTTCACAGTGCTGACCGTAAGTGACGTTGGCTGATCAAAAGAATACTCGATGTAATGCGTCAGAATATCCCTCCTTAGGGTGGAAAGATGCGATGCCAGTGATGCAGAACTTATCGATGAGAGGACAGAGGAGAGGGGTAAGGACTTCAGTGACCGAGGCACTGGAAAACTGTTTGAGATACGCCCACTACAATGCTTTGTCACTTACCAAGCACAAATGATTTGATGTTAACTTCAGATGCATTCACAACAATACTCCTGGTGTAAGCATCGCTGAGCAGTTCCTCCACACGATTGTTAAGCACACGCAGCCGAGCCTACAAGCAAGCAAGATGAGACAGAAAAAAAGAACACGACTCTCTTACCTGCATTTGAGACACTACTGATGCGTCTTTCAGTGGGCCGGGGACGGAAATCAGTAAGGAACTCAAAGTATGACACGCGACAACAGCCTGAGGAAGATCACCCGCATCGACGAGTTTCTGCAGCGCGCCAAGCTGCGCTTTACATTCAGAAAGGTGCGAAAGGGAATCACTCAGAACATCCGTATTCAAAGATTCTTGGGCAAGTAATTGGTGAGCTTCCAATGCCTCAAGCAAGACTGGAACTAGACCGGACTGGTGACGTGTTATTAAGGCGTCTGATAACGCATGACAGAGTAAATACACGCCTTAGAATCCGAAAGTGTAACACTCAAGGCTTGGACACGTCCAGAAAGTGTATCCAGTCGTTCTCTGAGAGACTTTGCCGAAGACAGCTGTCTTTGGAAGCTAAAAGAGTCTGCACATATTCTGTCGTGAATTTTTGTCTGCTCCAAATCATTAATTCACGAAGAACTCTATCAATTACAGGAGAATACCTTAGTCAATCGAATGGATTCGTCAAGCTCAGCCCTACATGAGGATGCAAAAGATGAATCCAGGGACTGTAATGTTACGGAATCCAGCTTAGAAAGAATGTTCGATGAGACATCAAGCTGCTGCGGGAGATGATCAGGGAGAGGAAAAGGCATACGTCCAAAATCAGGAGAGCAAGTCTACAGTAATTAATTCCGATACAACGCTCCTCCACGACTAGCTACTGAGTCAGGTGATCAGAATTCACCACGTGATTCGTCGCGGCAGATCATAATAATAATAAAATTCGACTGTTACTCGTCAAACCCAACGATGGGTCTCATAGTTATGATATAATAATATTGATGTTCCATTTTCCCCGGGGTCCAACGTATGAGAAACTGGAGTTTCGGGATACTCATACATCAGATCTGCTCGGAGAAATGGTGACCTCCACTAGCCTTGACTCGACCGTCACTCATCTCGATCTTGGATTTCATCTGGCAACTGTGACCCTAGCCACCTCAATACACCTGCCAGTATAATCAAGACGACATAGACTGCATTCCCGTTGAGAATATTGTGTTCCTTTGAGACTGCAAAGAGCGAAGTTGCAAATGCAGGTCCAATAACACGAGCCATAGATGCAGATGTTTGACTAAGACCATTGACAGCGCCAAGGACATTCTTTGCAGGGGCAGAGGCCGTGATAAACATGAATACAGTGCCTATAATTAAGTGGGCTTAGTCTCAATGACAGGACAGGCTTCATCGTGACACGCACCGTATGCCATATCCCACATGACCATTAGCACTAATTGGCTAATTAATGCAAATGCAGTCGTGTAATCAACCATCCCTCTTGTGTGTACAAGCCATGACATGACCGGAAACATGAGCATAACTGGCGTGAAGCACGACACGGCCACAGTGAAGAGGCGCTTTGGACCGACCCAATCCACAATTTTGGCAAAGAACAATGCCTGGACAACACCATCTGCCATTGCAAATATCGCCATCCACGAGCCAATACGAGAAGGAGTGAAACCAAGGCCGCCAAGATAGGTAGGTGTGGAAAGGAACAGCGGCAAAAGAGCCATGAGAGCAATATCAAGCAGGGCAAGCATGGCGTAGTTTGCAATTGGAATAACAATGGTAGGTGTGAGCAGAGACCGCACGGGCATAGATTTTTGTGAAAGACTTTCTCCATTATCGATGTCGGCACCAATACCTAGAGTAGCTGTCAACTTTGGTCGACGCTTGGTCGATAATGTCTGCAGATTGTAAATAATGTTATGTGATGACACAGGTAGTATGTAAAACTTACTTCTTCTAAGAAAAATAACAGGACGAAGAAGCCTAGGACAAGCCCACAAGCAGACACTGCACAAGGTAGAAAATATGGGTATTTGCTCCAAAATGGATGAGCGAATAATCCGGGCCAGTTATCTTGTGGACGCGCAAGCGTTCCGCCTATTAAAGGACTAGTATGCAGATTTGATTGTGGTCATTTAAATACTAGTCAATAATTGCACTTACCCAATAAAGCCTCCGATGCACCACATTATTGGAATCAAGGCAAATCCCTGAGCCATATTTGTAGAGTCCGTCAGTTCGCCCACCATAGTCTTCATGACTGAAACATTGCCATTCAGTATACCGCACATGCAGCGGCTAGAAAACCAAGTAAGGATTATTTTCATCTCTTCAGCTGAAGCCATACCTAATTACAAGGCCCCAGAACGTCGTTGAGAGACCAAAACACAGCATCGAGATGCAAGTTCCTGATAGTCCCACTAGTAACACTGGCTTGCGTCCAATACGGTCGGACAACTGACTCCATCTCAGCACTGTCAGTGTCTGTGCGACAAAAAACAGAGATTCCTGTCAATCGTATCCGATAGTATGAGGAAATCATGGTTCTCGAAACTCATAATCTCGGTACGTACAATTATTCCAGCATAATAACCCACAGCCGCATCGTCACCTCCAGTGATGTCAAGTTCTCTGATAAGCTGAGAATAGATGTATGAAGAAAAAATGTAAAACTCATTGTGAAATCATCGCACCTGATTGATGTATGGAAATATGGACATCGAAGCGATAGGTTCGACAAGTTGCAGTATCATAAGTATGCCTATCTGGAGTTTTGGAAGAGGTGTTTTAGACTTTTTTGAGGCCCCTGCTGTGACCAGAGGCGTGGTCTCGTTTATTATATGAGGAGAATTTGAGGTGTCCATTCTGCTCAGCCTTGCTAATCCAAGTTGAGAGGAGATGAAGCGAACTGTATTTATGGCCTGTCGTGATTAGCCATGAGTCAGGATTTTTGAAATATCTATGCATCGGAGTCAGGTGTCAAGCGAGAGACTCCGATCAGAAGGGCATGTCCGGTCCTCAAAGTTGCCCACCGCATTTTGAAATGCATCCCACTTGATAATAGCTCATTATTTTTTCAAAAATCGTAGTAGACAGTAATATTCAAATTAAATTGTTTGAGAGCTATCGACAAGGACGTTAGGGTGTCATAGCAAGATCATTGAAAACAGCGTTATCTTTGACTCTATAAATTTGTAATTCAAAAAGGCAGTGATAAGATCACAAGAGAGAACAGTATGACAGCCATGTGACACGCTCGTGAAAACTACCTGTGTTCAATCTATGTACTCTGTAGAAGGAACAAAGGAGGTATTCACAAATCTTTTGCAGGTGAAAATGATGTTCGAAGTATATACTTTGTATTCTACCAGCCACTTTTTCTCAAAAAAAATCTGACGTACTATGGCTCTCGACCCAGGAAGGAAAAATCAACTAATTTGCGTCATGCACAACATTGTAGGCATCAATTCTTCATTGTATACTACGTTGAGGCCTCATCTTCAATATCTTCCTGTATCTTGATATGGGATTGAAATATTGCCTGTGGTGGGTAAAGGAGTGACCGGTGTATCTGTGTTTGTCAAGAGCGTTGGAAATAAACAACCGTCGCCGTCACCGCCACCACTCCATAACCTCGTCTCCGTCGGTCTCGCTTTCATCATGATTGGGCAGTTATTCCTTGCCTTGGCTACGCTCGCGCTTCTCCACGGTATGAATATCCTTTTTGATATCTCACACTACTCAAGTTGCTCCATAGCCGCATATTCCACATATGAACGTGAGCATCAAAACTTAGAGCCAGGATTTGGGTCTAGGGCTAAATTCACTTGCAGATTTGTCACTTTTGAAGGCTTTGGGAAAGCCTGAAGGCTCATTACCTCTAGATGTAAGTCAACTCATCACCTCTAGCAAAGGTACAAATAATAGTGTGGAGTAGATTGTGTATGAGAGCGTTCTTGCGCTCATTCTTGGGCTGCTTGGAGCATCCTTAAGTGCACCACCACTGAAAGACATCACTTGGGCAAGTGAGATGAAGAAGCGGTGGGTGATATTTACCATGTTGATCTACTCGCTGGAACATTGCCCTCTTTTTAGGACAATTGACGGAATGGATTCTCGGCTGGGCTTCGCACACTACAAGTCTCGTGGAAAGTTTTTGTTTGCCAATCCACATGATGGTAAAATATGAAGCGTTTGTCTATCGATTGTCCACCATATACATGAAAAATGTTGCACGGGTATATAACACAACATTGTAACCAGCCTTAGTCGTCGTCATCCCCGCCAGATTTCTTTTTGTTTTTCCGTTTTTCTTTTCGGGCTTTCCTCTTATCCTCCTTTTCGGCAGCAGCATCCATCGCAAGAAAATCACGGATTGAGGGTAATGCAGATGATTCTAATGGTTTGAGACGTAAAGATTCGCCTTCCTCTTCATCTACTTGAGGTGTATGGTTCGGTGGTGGTAACTGAGGTACAGCGCTCTCCGTGGCCGCTAGTGGTTGTATTGATCCTTCGTCATTATGGTCATCTCCAAACCATCCTCTAGAATGAGCGCGCTCGGATGAAGGATGTAAATCATCAATACGACACTCTGATTTGGTCTTGTGAGCAGGATCTAAGCCATCATCATCGCTGTCATCACCCCCAGGAAAGCCTTCGTAGTCACCAGCCCCCGCAAAAATATCCATGTCGTCGTTGAGTGGAGATGGAGGCCTTTGGTCGACCTCTGAGAATACTTCGGCAGCAAAAGTTGGCGCTACCGCTGGATGCTTAGCTTCTGGGTGAGGAATGGTGTTGGCCGGCTCAGATGAACCCGAAGTTCCATCCACCTTCCTTTTCTTCCTCTTCTTATCACGACTTGCGCTATCTTCCTTGCTGCGCTTTTTGGTACCCTTGTCGTCTTTCTGCATCCCTATTGGCTTGAAACCGATTGGCTTGAATTTCCCTGCTTTCTTTGCTTTCTCAAGATCGTGGGCCCCATCTTCGAGATGCTCCGCAGTAGTATCGAGGGTTTGCGAGTTCTCACCGTTCCTTTTGGCCTTCAGCTCCCTGATGATGTCTTCGCGGGTCCTCTTCTTATGTGCCGTGAGTTCCGAAGAGGCTTCAATAAAAGCCTGCTCAAGGGTATCATCATCTTCGGTAGATGCAGCTGCCCGAGCTTTGTTCTGCTCTAGTAGGGAGACATCTAGACCCTTCACCAGAATTGTATGTTGGCTGTCTCCGCCAAGATACTGGCGCTGCTCGTCGACCTGAGGAATATCAGTAAAAACACGGGAATAGATGGAATAGCACCCACAGTATCTTTATCGTCATTTGCAGTTCGCTGTTCGAAAACTTCAAGAACAGCTTCGACCTACACTCTTTATTAGCAGTATCCTAAGCATAGGAAAAGGATAGATGTACCTGAGCATAGTCACCTTTCCCGCCATCGCGTCTCTCCGCGGCCCTATCACGGTATTTAGATTCAGTCTTCTTCACTTTGCGTGGCTTAAACGTTGGCGTTGATGATGTGGAGGCTTTCCTGTTAATTTATTTACTATACAAATTTGAACTCAAAATATTGGACATGCTGCTTCAATAGAGACGCTCCCTGAGCTCCTTTAAGTTGCCGCGACGGAGTCGCGCCAGGCACTCGAGGTGTCTGAAGAAGTTGCCTGAAAGAATCCTGTATTGAGAATCAGAGATATGTGACTTGATATGCTATCTATTAACAAACCTGATCCATAGCAAGGAGGAACTAACTTTTAGGTGTGTTTCGAGTTTGACTGGTAATGTAGGCGTTGTTTGTACATGTTAGAATCAGAGGCCCGTGTTCAAGGTTGTTGCCGTCGGGACGGTCGGTTACAAGCGCTTACTAATAATTAGTATATTCCAGGCTGGTCGATTTTAAAAATACCGACAACTCGTGAGTACTTGTCGCTCATTGTCGACCGTCTCCAGACTTTTTTCTCTGTCCGGAAGGGGAGTAACTTAGGAGGATAAGTGCCACTGCCCGGTATTAATTTTGAAGGGTTCTTAATAATTTAGAAGGAACCTAGGCCTCGCTCCAGACAAGTAGAGTGACCACCTTGGACTTGAACACCGTGTCCATTTCTGTTTGGAAGGCTCAGTGGAAACAAGCCTGGATTTGCCGCTTTCATCGACTTAGTCATTTGGCATGTTTGTTGCTGTACTGGGACTCTTGGCACCCCCTGATCTGATTTAGATTAAAGCTCAGGCATATTCATGCTCATCCTGGGTCTCTGCGCGTTTCGTCCCACAACTCGTGTTTATCATAAGCTCTTCAGCTTTTCTTCACGCTCAACTCATACAAGAAGCATGATCACTCCCTGGATTCCTAACCGATACCCAAAAGCTCGTCGGTCCGACCATGTCGACGTCTACAAGAGCGAAAAACGAGGTGAAGTTCGCATTCCTGATCCATATCAATGGCTCGAGCAACAGTCCGAGGAGACCGATCAGTGGACCACAGCGCAAGATCAATTTACTAGATCTTACTTGGATAAAAATCCTGCTCGAACCAAACTAGAGCAGGAGATCAGGGCAAATACCGATTATGCTAAGGTCGGTTATCACGATGTTGGCTATTTTTTATTCTCACTTTTTTCAAGTTTTCTGCACCGTCGCTCAAGTATGATGGTCGTTGGTACTGGTACTACAATAGCGGTCTCCAGCCTCAGTCAGGTGGGTTGAAACACTGAACCTGTTACATCCAAAATATCTAGTTTTACAGTGATTTTCCGTTCTAAGGACGCTAATCTCCCCGACGGGTCGGGGGAGGAGGGGCCAGGCGGAGAAGTTTACTTTGATGTAAGAGTCGAAATGTCCGTTTACTTTATCGGATTCGAGTAATGACACATGACTACATAGCCCAATTTGTTGTCCACTGACGGCACTGCGGCCCTCTCTGTAACGGCATTCTCTCGCTCTGGCGAATACTTCGCCTATGGTATCTCGTTGTCGGTGCGTGAATATACTATGTCATTTGGGACAGGCCATTAATATCCAACTCATTCCAGGGAAGCGATTTTTATACGGTTTATGTGCGCCGTACAAGCGAACCTTTCGCCGCTATTGATGGGGAATTTCACGATCACCATGCCAAAAGGCTTGCGGAGGAGATTCGTTTCGTGAAATTCTCATCCATCACTTGGACTCATGATTCTAAAGGTTTTTTTTACCAGGTGAGTTCTGAGTAATCCCTGTTCTTGTACCTAACCCCGAAGGTACCCTTTCCAGCGATTTCCAAGCAGAGAATCTCATGGTCTTGCAACGGAGGACAAAGCTGGCACAGAGACCACAGATGATAAGGATGCCATGCTCTACTACCACAGAATCGGAACTCCACAATGTTCGAACTATCCACATTTGGTTGTATCACTGCTCTCTTGACTAATTCAAGCATTCAGCGCAAGACACCCTAGTCATGAAAGATGCCGAACACCCCGAATGGATGTGGGGTGCCTCAGTTTCGGAGGTAGATGGGAGATATCTGTTTCTCGATATCGTCCAAGACACTGGAAAGGTTTGGGCTCGTCTCTTATCCTACCTTACCGGATTACTTAGGCATTCGGGCCTAGAAAAACATGCTGTGGGTGGCCGATTTGCAAGAGAATGAAATCGGCCAAAATATGAAATGGGACAAGATTGTGAACGAGTTCGAATCGGAATACACGGTGTCAGTGGTTGTCATTAATGTTTGATGGAGATTACTTGACCTGCTGACGCCACATGTCATTCTCCCGTCAGCATTGCGAATGACGGAACTAAACTATACCTACGGACAAATGAGAACGCGCCTCAATATCAAGTTATCACGATCGATCTCGCAGACCCATCGCGCCAGCACAAGGTCCTCATACCAGAAGCCAAAGATGCATACTTGGACGACGTTACTGCTGTTGGAGATGATAAACTGGCCGTTGTATATAAGCGCAATGTAAGAGGAACTCCACCCACACGCTCCATATTGTGGAAGCTGACGTCGCGGATGACTGCAGGTCATCGATGAATTATATCTCTACTCGATGGAGGGCAAACAACTTACTCGGCTTGCTCCGGATTTCGTTGGCTCCACGGAAGTCAGCGGCCGCCGAGCACAGTCGCACTTTTTTGCGTTTCTGACTGGGTTTACCAATCCTGGGATTGTAGCACGATACAATTTTGATGAACCAGGTGAAGACAAACGTTGGAGTATATACCGGTCAACAATGATGAAGGGGTTGGTACCGGATGAGTTCAGCGCTGAGCAAGTTTGGTATGAGAGTAAGGATGGTACAAAAGTGCCCATGTTCATCGTGAAGCACAAGTCAACCAAGTCTGATGGAACTGCGCCTGCTATTCAATACGGTAAGATGTCATCGTCCGTTTTAATCAGTACCTGACACTCTAGAACAGGTTATGGTGGCTTTAGTATATCACTTAGTCCCTCGTTCAGTCCCACCATCCTGACTTTGATCAAGGCATATGGTGCTGTATATGCTTTGCCCAATATTCGCGGAGGAGGCGAGTTTGGCGAGGAATGGCATCTTGCTGGCACAAGAGAACGGAAGGTACAAAACTTGCCTGCTGCCAGGACCATGTCTAATGTTGCCATAGATCAACGTCTTCAATGATTTCATTGCTGCTACGTGAGTAGAGTTCTCTAGCCATCACAAGCTGACAACTTACTTGTGCAGTGAGTATCTTGTTAAAAACAAGATCGCTGCTCCCGGTAAGGTCGCCATCAATGGTGGATCTAATGGAGGCAGGTTACTCTACCGCTTGTTTATAATGATTCTCAGCCATGATTTCAGGATTACTCGTAGCCGCTTGCGTGAACATCGCCCCAGAGGGCACATTTGGGGCGGCCGTGGCCGAAGTTGGTGTGCTCGACCTCCTGAAGGTGAGGGCCATGTTTTTGGTAGTATTAATCCCCGTTCATTCGTAATTCCTATAGTTTGCTGATTTCACAATCGGTAAGAGTACATCACATTGCAGTGTTTGACGTCAATTTTAAGCCCTGGTCTTCAGGCAAAGCATGGACATCTGACTATGGAAATCCACATGACTCACATGACTTTGATTTCATCTATCCCATTTCACCCCTCCACAATGTCCCAACGGACAAGAGCCTACCTCCTCTGTTGCTTATGACTGCTGATCGTGCGTTCGTCTTGTCTGAATTTGAATTTCGGCTGATCAAGCTATGTCAGATGATGACCGAGTTGTCCCCCTTCACTCGTTCAAACATGCTGCGACGTTGCAACACACGCTTGCCCATAACCCTCACCCCCTTCTTATTCGCATCGACAAAAAAGCGGGACACGGTGCAGGTAAGGCTACCGAGAAGAGGTGCGTGCTTGCTCTTCTAGCAAGTCTAAACATTTGAGATAGCGGCATTACAGGATCCAAGATGCGGCAGACAAGTGGGGTTTCGTGGCCCAGTCTCTCGGACTAGAGTGGCAAGATTAAGCCTGTCCAGCAAGGGCAATGGTGTAATACGCGGCGATGTGCTCATAGATACCTTTACACCATATCTTCAAGAAACCGAAATTTATTTTTATTCTGTGTAGTATTCGGTACTGCTATGCAGCTCCGTGGTAGTCACCTTGACGATCTGCGCCGGAAGAAACTCCGCTGGTGTTGGAGCCCTGGACGACCTTGTGAAAAAAAGCATGGATAAAATCTGCAATCAGCGCCGTAGCCTTCTCATGCTGACATTCTAACATTCGGAACGTAATGTTATCATGGGCGGCGGTCAGGTTTGGATCTTCGGGGGAATTTCTGTCTTGAGAACCCGGTTTGACTTTTGCTTTGGGATCGGAGCTGGCAAAGAAAACACGTCAGTGTGATAACCTCATTAGTGAGAATAGCAGGACATGCCGTTTGTGTTTTCCGTCACATAAAACCGACGCAAAATCATTATGGCTTCTTCTCGAAGGTATCCACCAGTAGCTTTGTAAGATGGATGAACTGGGTGCCCCACGCTGACGTGACTAGTCGAACTTGGAATCGAAAAATAGCAGTGCGACAACAGACCTCGCATTGACGCCTAACACACTCCCGCACCCACCAAATTTATCATTCTCGCATCCGTAAAAGACTTCTTTGATGCCTAGCTGGCGAAGTGCAGACGCACACATGATGCACGGTTCCACTGTGACATACAGTATAGTATCTGTCAAAGGATAACGAGTGGACTCTGGTGTCAATTCCTTATCAGCGAGGATATAATCGATAGCTTCGAGCTCGGCATGTCTAGAAGCCTGTAAAGCAGGAATTGGACCGGCGGATAAGACTGGATGACCTCATATTTACGTTTCTCAATTCGTTGGTGCGATTCCTCGCACGGGCTATAATACTATTTTGCCGCACAAAGACGCAGCCTACTGGCACTTCGCTGTGTGCTAATGCTTCTTCTGCCTGATGTGTGTTATGATCAAGCAGTATCATAGACGCGGATACTCACCATTACCATTGCTTCTCGCATCCATTTTAGATGGATGAGTGTAATGCTCATCTGGGCTTGTTCACCGTTGCTATCTTCTTCCTCCATGATGAATTAGAAAGTCGAAGCAGTCTTCAGAAAGTTCAAGTTGGTTTCACTCTCGGAATCAATAAGAAAGCTTCGCTGAGTCTAAATCTATCATGTGATTCATGTATTCACCGACTACTTACTAACACCCATACTAATAACTTATCCCACCAACGTTGCCGCTCAACCTGGAGCGCAGCAGGCTGCGCAATCTCCACTGATATCTCGTGAAGCACCGAGGCATATTCGAAGTGGTATTTCTTGGGTGGGATCAGTCTAATCTTCATTGTCATCGTTGCTGACATTTAGCACCAAGTTTCTTGCCGGCAAAGCTCAAATGCTCTCCGCTCCACTCCTCAACCAAGAAAAAGTGTCTGGCACAACAAACTTTAAGACACCACCCTCGGTACTCCATGGGGCGCAGGACGCTGGGCCCATAGTAATGACTACCCGCATGGAAGACGGTAGATTTACCACAACAGAAGGCACACTGCACGTTTCGAAGCCATTCCGGTCAAGATCGACGAAGAAGGTTCGCGCAATGATCACATTTGAACCCAGGAAGACGCATTTTGACACCACGAATGAGGCATCAGGCACCAATGAGTTCCGAGTTCGTCTCCTGCGTCTCGAGTGTGTACGATGGAGACTAATACATCACTGATCAGGGTTTCTTTACGCTTTTCTGGATGTCATTGTTTCTGTTTACGGTACAGACTTATATCAGTAGTGTCGAAGCTAACGGTTACGCTCTGTCGTTCGCCTTCGCGACAATGTTTTCGCGGCACGCAATCACGTTAGCACTGAGTGACTTGCTCCTGGTTTCCACCACGATTCTATGTGTTCCGTTTGCCAAGGCCATTAGCAAAGGCTGGATCAACTACTATTGGACAGGCGCCATTCTACAACACGTATTCCAGGCATGTGTGCTGTTCATCACAGTCACGTGGACATTCCATAGGTACGCGCCATGCCATCTGTCTGACTTGTGTATTGACTGCTGAACACCCCCAGACAATGGCCCTGGGTCCAATCCGGCTTCCTCACTCTCCACTCATTTGTACGCCCATCATTTAGTACTATAAGTGCTTTACTAAGTGCGAGGAATAAAGGTCATGATCATGAAGATGTACTCTTACATTTCCGTAAACGGCTACCTCCAGAGCATTTCCAGGCGCTCGATTGACGTTCTCGCAGAGCTCAATCGTGCTATGGCCCGTGTTGGAGGATTGGAGCAGGCATTGCGTGACGCAACGTCGAAGAGGACGCAGGCACAGGCGGCGTTAGCCGAGACTCCAGTTAGCGATGTCGTATCAACGCCGCCGATAGAAACGTGCACCCCCGACGCGGAGGGGGTATTGCTGAAATCGTATACAGACGTGAAGACAGCTGCTGCGCTGAGGCAACGGCTTACTGCTATTTCCAGCAGTTCGGATGAGAATACGGAGTCTAAACGTGGTGCAGTTAATGGAAGTGGGTGTGGAAGTAATGCTGAGGTCGCATGTGTCCTGTCATACCACCCGGATGAGCTCGTCGCAGGTCTAGCAAAAGAATTTCTGGACTTGGACTCGGAGCTAGTGAGTACGGGCCCAGAACAAGTGCGTTGGCCCGACAACGTCACGTACCGAAATTTTGCCGTCTACCAACTGATCCCGACATTGGTGTACGAGCTCGAATATCCAAGAACCGACAGGTACGCTGTAAATCCACTTCAATACTACAACGTAGACTGATTAGGAGTTGCAGAATACGGCCGACGTACATTTTTGAAAAGACGGTTGCGTTCATGGGTTCATTTGCGTTGCTGTATACAGTTGCGGAGTGTTTCATTATACCGCTCACGCCTACGCCGGATCAATCGTTCTTCCGCTCCCTCCTTGACCTTGCATTGCCGTTCATGATTGCTTTTCTACTTCTATTTTATATTATATTTGGTGAGTGTTGAGCTGGAGCTGATAGGGGTGGTCTTGAACTGACGGACCTCCAAGAATGCATATGCAATGCGTTCGCTGAGCTTTCCTAGTAAGGTTACTGCGCTTGTCACCTTCTGAGATGGCTGAGATATCCTTTGTAGCTTTGCCGATCGCCTGTTCTATGAAGACTGGGTGAGACGTTTTGGGGACCTAACTGCATCCCGGGTGACTCAATGATAACTTTATATAGTGGAATTCCACCTCTTGGGAGGAGTTCTCACGCAAATGGAACAAACCGGTGCATAGTTTCCTTCTTCGGCACGTGTATGCTTCGACACGCGCCTCGTACGGCCTATCGCGCACGACGGCGATGTTCGTCACATTCTTTCTCAGCGCTATGGCACATGAATTAGTCATGGCAATTGTAACGAAAAAGATTCGGTGAGATGTTTTGTTTCTTTTTTTATTTTCATTATGATACTGATCAATGGAATGTAGCATGTACCTGTTCCTGATGCAACTCGTCCAGATTCCATTGATCTTGGTGTCGAGGGCGCCAGTGATCCAGCGCAACAAGCTCATGGGGAACGTGGTGTTTTGGCTGGGACTCTATGCTGGCTTCCCACTGCTTTGTGTTGCATATGTTGCATATTAAGGATGTGACGTAGAAGAAGATGAATCCATACACGATCAGAAAGATCATCTGGAGTTATCATGACAGATTCTTTCGCTACCCTAAATTATGTACTCAGATGTAATTAATATCCACGTTGTGAATTCTGATAACAACATTTGATAAGCTGTGGGCGGAGGAGTTAGTCCAGGGTATATGTGTAGACTTATTCTTCCTCTCGCAGTGTGGAAGTTACCTGATTCAATGTGGCAAGTCAGTATTGCTGCTCAGCGGCGCCCGCGTGCAGGCAAAAGTGCTATCGGTGGCCGCGTCCGCTATCAATGGCAATGCTCTAGCGGAAATAGTATGGGCAGTGACTGATCATTGATATCGCGCACGATAGTATAGGTACGCAGGAAATTATTGTGAGTCGTTGAGAGTAGTCAATAATTAATTATAGTGATCTCCAAGACGTGGCATAGCCGGAACGCTTTATGTCGCAGTTGCCAAACGGACTGCTAGTCGAAGCTTCGTCATCATATACATGGCAATGGAAGCGCATCCTCAACTCGTACAATAAATGGTCATATTCAGCAAAAAAATATTCTTCCATACTTCTCACAGCTAGAATATCAAGGACCCATGAGTTCATTGATGTATGAGAAGGAACTTATCATCATTTCCAAGAACCAAGAAAAGAAACGTGTTTGTTGTGCTTGATCCATTTGGGCACATGCAAAGCCTAAGTCGAACTAAATCTTCGCACTCTAGTAATGAAGTGAGCGTGTTGTTGCAGGTATCCCGAGTTCTGCATCACGAGTCAATGGTGCCGGCGGTCCCCCCACGGCGACTCATCGGTCAACCCATGAGTCGATCTTAGTGTCACAGGTCACCGGTCACTGGCTCTCCCGTATCCACAATCCCATGGCTGTGTGTTATACAGATAGGGATGTAGCTAGGGTCTTGCTGTGTTCTTGTCACTGTCGTAAACTGAGTAACTTCCGAAACCGAACAACGTACAAGCGCTGTGCAGGGCCCAGACACTTTATGAAAAAAAAATAACGAGAGTCGGGAGCGAACCATGAGGGACCGCACGAGGCTATGAGTTGCATATGGAGAGTTCGCCCTCCGGGAAGGGGTGAGATCGCAGTAGATAAACAGGCGGCGCTAGGGGCCCAACCCGCGATAGATGTGACAACGAAGTTGATACTAACCGGCGTTCCGGCCGTGCTAGGTCTTGTGGCCCTGGTCCTTTCAGGGTTGCTCACGGCAAGGGCGGATCCTGACCAATACGAAAATGGTTAAGCTTGAAGTAAGAAACCCGAGTGCCTATTCTTACTCGGGTCGTGAAACCGTGCCGGCTCGGGTATAAGAAGGGTCTTAGCATCATCATCCAGCACAGCGTTTTTGGATTATCGCAAGAAGACCTACGGAGTGTGGAGACAATTGGTGAGTCTGAGACATCCGACGGTCCGTGGTCATATAACTAATACACCGGCTATACACAGAACGCATTGTCAGCTGGTGTGCTGCAACGTGTAAAGCGAATCTTTGGCAGGCGTTAAAAGGCATGCCATCCTTCTCTTATTAGCCATTCCAACTCTAAACTTCCTACCCACAATCAGTGCTATCGTCAAAGCCTAAAGCATCAAGAATATTCGCAGTTATACTTCAGCATCACCCAGGTTCTCGACAATGCAGGTCAAGTCAATCAAAACGTTTGTGAAAGACGTCAAGAGAAGGCTGTCTCAAAAACATAAGCGAAAGTCATCGGCCACGACCACATCGACAACCACTACATCCAACTCATCTGCGCCATCCACACCTTATGCTCAACATACTCCTCTTTACGATGATCATTCACCGAACACGATCATTACACCATCTAGCCCTCGTAGTGGGTCAAGCAGTGCAACCCTGGGCTCTCGTCAGTCTTCGGATGTCATCGATATCAGTTCGAAGCACTCGAGAACACTCTCAGAAGACATGATGTCTGCTGAAACGCATGGATCGGATAATAGCGGTACCTTTGTCACCGCTGACTGGGGTCTTGCTTCACCACGTGTGCGCTCAAAGTCCCTCGGCCGAAGTAGTTCGGTTGCAACAGAATCTATCGCAGAATCAGCCACTTCTTCCCACCCTTCCCAGAGCTCTTTCTACGCTTCTGCCCAGTCCATGCATCTAGACGATTCCGTCGATCGCCCCTCGCAGTTACTTCAGACTTTACCTGAGGATGTTAGGGAGGATCTAGGTGTACATCCACAAGAGTTGGAGGCTGAGGTACCGGACCCCTTCATAGTTGAAGGCTCGGAGGACGCCTTGTCCGAAGGCGGGCATGCTTCATCTGATATGGAAGCTGTTTCGCCCGATAGTGAAAGTGTTCCCCCTGCAGATGAAGAGATCGCGCTTGCACAATCAGCACTTGCTTCGCCATCTGAAGTACCTCCCTCGATTCCCCTCCCTAACGTCAACAAAGACGTACCCCCGCCTCCCCCAAGCGACGCAGAGTCTGAGGCACCCGAATTGTATCTTCCCGGGCTTACCATGCCTACTATGTTCTTACCCATCCCAAACGTACGCCTCTCTTTATCTTACACTCTCACCTGGTGGTTCCATCGACGCGCACCATTGATGTATATTCCATGTACTATTAGACGGACCCCCTAAATATTCTCCTCACCAAATATGTATCCCCGCTTGAGAAGCGTCCTGTACGAGATGTCACTGGCGAATGGCAAGATTCTGATTTTCACTCGATGGTTGTGAGTATGAGTGTACGCCTTGCGCTAATCCAAGATCTCAATGAGTGTGTGCCCTGGATATTAGATGTCAAACAGCTGGCGTGCGCTCGCCAGAATGGCGCGAGATCGTCTAGTAACTTGTAATCCTGAGAACCTAATTCGTATTCTCGATGTAAGCACACAACGGCGGTCATACACGCTGCGACTTAGCCTCTTTCAACAGCTCTGGTCTCTGCGTCTATCAAGCCTTGCTCGTCTCCGCCTTTACAATCAAACGTCCGCAGAGTGCACCAACCTTTTTGCAGTGCTCAATGCCACAGAGCCCCCATCCGCCCGAGCATATCTATTCGACCGCGTACTTCCATTTGAGCTCGAGGTGATGCACGCACGCCTCAAATACTGGGCAGGCGACCCCATGGGCTACCTGGACATTCTTTATGCTTTGCTTAAGAAGTGCAAGCTCCAAGCCAAGAGTTCAAAAGCCGAGGGTGACGACTCCAGCTTATTGATGTGGCTTGAGCGCGCTGCACGGATGTGCCTGATCATTGCATCTCAAATGATCGAGATGAAGGTATGTAGGTTTGTCCATATCTCGATGAGCGAGCTAATGCCCTCAGGACTTCACTGCTGCAACGAAACTCTTGGAGCCACTGTTCCTACAACGTACTGGGGAACAACCCTCTCCTGCCATCCGGTCTGCCGTAGGTCGCATTTACTTGCAGAGTGGTTACCTCACACAGGCTGCTGCACACTTTGCTGCCGTGGAGGGCGACGCTGGCGCCCCGCAGACACTCAAAGATATGAATGCTGCCTTGCTCGCGTGTGCTGAGGGAAACTGGACGCGGGCGGATGAATTGCTTCGAGCGCTCGTTCAAGCAGAGCCGGATAACTTTGTAGTGAGTACTTTATTCGAGTTGTTTGCTTGCGATTGGTGATCATATACTCAGGCGATCAATAATCTGTCTGTGGCTCTTCTGAGTCAAGGAAAGCTCAAGGAGGTGAATATCATTTGACTTCTATTATGTTTTCGTGCTCGACGGCTTTTACAGGGTATCGAAGTCCTTGAAGCTGCACTGCATAGTTCCCCATCGGCCGTCGTGGTGGCAGAGCCATATCTCTTCAACCTTTGTGCGTGGATCATCGTATTGTAGAACTTTTTGAAAGCTGAAGTCTTGCTAGCGACGCTTTACGAGCTTCGCTCACCCACAGCTGCAGAGAAAAAACGCGACCTTTTGATTGAGGTGGCGAAGTGGAGTGGGGATGGACTGAAGACGACATGCTTGAAGATGCCGTCTACATGACGAGTTGCGCCGTGATCTCCGTGACTTGTACGATATGAATGGAATGAACTGTTTTTGGCCCTGTAAACTGACTGTCCGCTCCCTGGCATCCCAGTCCCCAATCAGGAAACCTCGCACGGGTGCCCTCATGTGCGTGAGTACTCGGAGATCAATAAGCACGAAATCCCCATCACATAGCTTTAGCTTTACATTCTGGGTGAGTTATTCACAAACAGCACGAATGAAGATAGCAAGGGGTGGGGGGCTGCGTAAGAGAAAGTAAGTCTGGTCACTTACTTTCGGCACGTTTGTAGGGTCACGTTCCCTCGAGTGCTGACGAGTTCTTGGTGCACACTTCATCATAGAGGAACTATGCGGACTCTTACGGCCTTGCCACCCACTACTCACTTGGAGCGCATGCATCAGTGGTTCCAACACATGCTTGTCCGTACGTTTTGTATATCAATGCTTTTATTCAATACAAGTCTTAGTTATTTGTCCGGTCAGCCTAGTCTTGCACTCAAGTTATCACGATATTTGGTAGTTTCGCGAAAATTATATCTTCACTGCACTTACAAATACCCGTCCAGCGATAGTTCTTCATTCTTCCACCTGGCATAGTGTTCTTTGAAGGCCGGTCATGTGATTGGTGCCGGGGTCCTGTCATCAGCAACAGAGAAAACCCCTATTATCGACTCTCGCATCCATTGTAACCATTCATGTCAGATTCCATTGGTTTGGCGCCATTCGATAATCCAAACCATGACATCGCCCTCCGCTCCGACGATAACGTCGACTTTCATCACTTCAAGCTCATCCTGTCACTAGTTTCACCCATCTTCGGTGACATGTTCACATTGCCGCAGAACTCATCAGAACTAGCTATACCTGTCGTCCCCGTGACTGAGCACAGCGCAATCCTTTATCCCCTCCTTATGCTTTCTTACCCATCCGCCGGTGCTGACCCGATTTTCAGCAGCATCGATGACGCGAGGGCGGTGTTGGAAGCGGCCAAGAAGTATGAGATGGGCGCAATTCTCTACCGTATAGGGGATCTTATCACTGCTCAATTCCTGTCAGAAGATCCGCTCAGTGTCTATAGTGTGTCATGTCTGACTGGTTACCAGCATCATGCTCAGAGAGCCGCTACCCGGAGTCTTGAGATCGAAAATCTAGGACAACCAAGCTCTGAGTTTACTGGCATGGAGGCTATCAGTGCCTTCGATTACCATAGACTCCTGCAGTACCATTATGAATGTGGCATCGCTGCTCAAGCAGTTGGAGAGTCTCTTATATGGCTGCCGTCAACCCAAAACATCCAGGGTTTGCAGATGTGGAATTGCGCTGCTTGCTGCACCAATTTCGCAGAGGATAAAACCCAAATCGCAAAGTGCGGATGGTTGACGGTCACCCCGTGGTTCAAAGAGTACCTAAATGTGAGTGGAGAGGAGTTGTTCGCAAGGCCTTGCAAGCGGACCCTGCTAGAGTCGGAATCTTACAATCACGCCCTTACCACGGTACGCGACTGCTCATCTTGCCAAATTGCGGCTCCCTATGACTTGGATACATTCCGTACACTCTACATCACAGAAGTTCAAAATGCCATTGCAAAGGTGAGTTCACTGATCATGCTCGATTAAAATCTCACCTGATCAAACACTATAGGTGGATCTGGCTTTTTGACCGAGTCCCTGGTTGTTATCGTTACTTTGACTTGAATAAACTCAGAATTTTCCGCAACTGCGTCAGTAAATCATCGTGGTGGCCTGGAAATCCCAAATGTGGGGGGCAGTATTAGTCTACCGTGATATCATGGTCTGCGCCCATGAACTTGTTTTCATTCTTCCTAATCCCTTAATTGGAAAACGTCTCGATGACAGATATTACGATCTTACCCAAATACAGAGGGGATTTTGATCTGAATGAGGTTAAAGCTTTAAAACTGTAAGAGTGATCAGTCTGATACTAGTACTTACTACTAGGTATTGAATATTGAAGTCGTGCTGACAGTGTACGCGATTCATGCGCAAAAACGAATACATACACTAGCAGTACTTTGCCTGATTCGTACGTTCGAGCCGATGATGTGCGCATGTGAAGGCTTCATCGACGATGCATCAATGAATACTGACCCCATCGTTTAAATTATTAGGCTTTTTTGGTCATGAATTTGACTGCATGTGATATTGTACGTGTACGTCAAAACAAACACATGTGCAGCCGCTGGCCCCCGAGAACTGCAGATATCTTCGACCTCCCAACCATGATCACAGAGTGTGAGTGTACATTCCTTTAGATGGTTGCTTATTCATCGATTGACCGTGGCGTATAGGCGATGCCGGGAAGAAGGCAAAGCGTTGTTTTCGATATCTGCTGCTAGTGGCAATGGACATTGGGAATCGAGTCAAAACGGCGTTCGAAAGGGATTTCCTTTTTCGTCACACGCGAGCAGTAGCAGCACACGCTCCACTAGCTAATTGTCCTCGCTCAAGCGCTCAAGTCTCGTGGATAGCAGATGCACAAGGATTTAGCCAACAAATCGAGGGCCTCAATGTAAGAACGAGGGGTCCTCATGTACGGAAACAAACGTGCCTAAAATTTCATAAATCTCATTAGAATTGCACACAGCTGTAACATTTCTTAAAGCAGTTGTTTATTTCTAAAGCTCCTGCCAAACAACATCCTGGGATTTTCTTGCCACTGACGACCTTGAGTCATGTTCCGCGCAGGACCGCAGCAGTCCCAGTCAAGCTTGAGTCATACATCATGCCTCCGAACTCATGAATCATCCGTAATACATCAGCATAGCTATTCTTGCTATCATTTGCGTGTACTATGAAGTAGTGCGGACTCTCAAATTACGACGTTTATTACCTTGCAGCTGCGGCGCCTGCTCACACATCACGCTCCTCCAAGATCCATTGTGACGAGATGAATATCTTCGATGCCCAGGGATCTGCTAACGAGACATCTCCCCTTCTGCACGAAACCCCGCAAACAAAGCAAAAGACACCCCTTCCAAAACTGCAGATCGGCATTCTGATGCTTGTCCAATTGGCAGAACCCATTGCCTCCATGTCAGTATACCCGTACATCAACCAGGTATAATATCAAGAACTTATTCAGGGGGTTCAATCTAAACGTCAATCGTAGCTGATTCGAGAACTAGATATCACTGGTGGTAACGATGCAGTGATTGGTTATTACGCTGGAATTATAGTAGGTCATGTCATTTGAGCGAACGCATAAAATTATATGACTCCGGTGGTACTAGGAATCACTTTTCTTTGTCACACAATCACTAACGGTATTGAAGTGGAGCCGTCTTTCTGATCGCATTGGACGTAAACCTGTGCTCATGATCGGTTTATTTGGACTGGGTCTATCAATGCTTTGCTTTGGTCTCTCGACCTCCTTCTGGACCCTTGTCATCAGGTCGGTCAATTTTCTTTATACGCGGTTGAATGTTTCCATGCAATGTGTCAGATAGCCGTTGTATCTGCGGAATGCTCAATGGTAATGGCGGAGTTATGAAAAGTATGATGGGCGAACTCACGGATTCGACCAACATGGCGCAAGGATTTGCTCTCATACCTATTACATGGTGCTTTGGGTGCTTCTTCGGGTAAGTCTTCCTCTGAATAAAAACTCGTGCTGAGAGTGTTGCAGCTTCGTTATGGGAGGAACTCTAGCCCGCCCTCAAGACCGTTGGCCAAATCTCTTTGCTGGACAATTTTGGGCAAAATATCCGTATTTTTTGCCCTGCGCTATTGGTGCATCAGTTGTGTTCGTGTCCATCATGTTCGTATTTCTCCTGGAAGAGGCAAGTCAGACTCGAGATAGACATCCAAGTCGCAAATGTTAGACTCTCTTTCAGACATTGGCGACCAAGCGCAAATGCAGTATACCTAGTAATACTACGGGCGATCAACTTCTGGATGAATACAGGAGTGATGAATCACCCTCGGAAAATATGGTCATCGTCCCTCTACGTTCGTTGCTCATTCGTAGCATCATAATCCCCGTCGTAAATCAAGCCTTCCTTGCGTTTCTCGGCATCTGTATCTTCGCTCTCATGCCCTTGTTTTATTCCACTCCGAACTACCTCGGCGGACTAGGATTCGCACCCCAGACGATTGGGTTATGGATGGCGTTATTCGGCATCATCGACGGTTTATTCCAGGCGCTGTTCTTCGCCAAGGTCGTTGACCGACTAGGTCCCAAACGCACCTTTTACATCGGTATATCGTGTTTTATACCCATCATGATCATGTTTCCAGTCATGTCGTGGCTCGTCTTCTCCAGAGGTGTTGATTACATGGTCACGATCGCACTGCTGTGCCAGCTTGTCATAATAGTAACATGGGACATGTCTCTAGGTGAGGGTTCTGTTACTGCGTGCGTCTCTATCGTAGATCTTATGCTCACTCACAATCAGCGAGTATATTCATGTTTGTTACTGCATCAGCACCTACGAAAAATGTCCTGGGCGCAGTCAATGGCATGGGTCAAATGACAGTATCAATCGCACATGCAGTCGGCCCCATGTTCGCCACGTCCATTTTTGCGTTCTCGAAAGATCACAATATTTTGGGTGGCCATGCGGTGTTTTTGATTCTGTGCATACCTGCGGTTGGGATGTTGTGGCTAGCATCTCAACTGCCTGAGGAATTGCAGAATAGGGATGAGGATACGTGAGGTCTGAGATCAAGCAATTTAGTATACAAATGCCAAATGAATTAGTACTATCACTCCTGGGGTTCATTTTCAATAAACCTTTTGTGACTCCTCAACCACATCATATTTTCTTCTATGGATTTGCACTGATCATATATTTGTAGCTGCTCTATATGAATCTGATTTTTGCTAATTTTAAGGATTTTGTGGTGGAGTGTCGGATGAAGATGATGTATCCCTGCTTGAGAAGTGTCCTGTGTGAGAGGTCACTGGCAAATGGCAAGATTATGATTTTCACTCGATGATTGTGAGTATGAGTGTATGCCTATGAACTGCTCCAAGACCTTGTGGAAGCAGAGCCAGATAATTTGTGGTGAGTACTTCCTTCATTTGAGTTATTTGCTTATGATTGATGAATATGTGCTCAGGCAATCAATAATCTGTCTGTGACTCTTCTGAGTCAGCATCAGCAAACTACTAATTTGGTGACAGGTTTCACGAGTCACAAGCACACACAGATCCACACAAGGTCTCACAGACATCACAAGTATCACAAGGACAGCACTGGTAAACATTGAAACAATAGTGTGCAGGAGGAGTAAATAAAAACAGTATATACTAGTATGTAGTGCATAAATCAAGTACTACTGGTTATATCACATGTGAAATATGGATCAACATTTGTTAACAATAGTATGATAGTATGGCCAAACCTAACTTACAATGCACTCAGGAACCCACAAATGTTAGAATACCACTTTTTTCCCTCTCAATATGCATACACCCTACATTGAGGTTGGCTGTTAATAGATGCATATTTGCAGCTTCAACACAATAGCAGTAGAGGTCCACAAGTACCATATGATGCTCCAAGGTGCAATCTGCCAGGGCTTTTGAGCCTGGCACACTTTGCATCTTGATTTAGCTGCCTTGAGGGCCAGGTTGGAGTGGTCATTCTCTTTGTCAGTATAAAGACTACAATCTAGCTAGAGTGATTGTACCTCTCAGACTAGTATATGTTGAAGCCTTGCACAGCTGCTACACTTGTAAGACAAGAACATTTGACCTGAGGGATCTGCTGTCTACTGAAGTAAAGGAAAGTGCACACTATATGGGACATGAAAGCCTGAAGCTCTACAGTCAAGTCTGATGGCTATATAGGATGTTGTTAGAACCATGTTCAGAGGGTTAACAGATCATAAAGGGCTTTGGCCTCAGCTTGTATGCTGTGTGTCATATACCGGATTCTACACTTGACTTGCACTATAACATCCTGCTCATATCCACATCCATCTAATCCCCACTTGATCCAGTTCACATATCCGATCCGATACACTCATCCGATCCATATCCGATCCGAGACACTTGTCCGATCCATATCCGATCCGAGACACTCGTCCGATCCAGATCCGATCCGAGACACTCGTCCGATCCATATCCGATCCGTGTTCATATCCGGACCCATTCCTGTGCACCTGCGCATTATCCTTTTTAGGATATACCTGTGCCACCGGCTCTCGGTCATCTCTGCCTCCGGCTATCGGTTATCTCTGCCTCCGTCTCAATAAGTTGTTCCATACAAGTTTCATCTCCGAGTTCATAGCCTGATGTTTTGCTGTACTTACTATTATGTTTCTGACATAGCCTTGGACTATGCTTACTTACCTTCC
>MU172925.1:487671-565379 GCA_016695475.1 Suillus decipiens | reverse complement strand
GATCCTCGTACCTTCGGATCATCGGATCCTTGTACCTTCGGACCTTCGGACCCTTGGTCCTATGGTCCTACAGTCCAGTCCTATTCTATCCTGTCCTAGAGTTCGTCCGGACTACATCTGGACTTCACCAGAACTCTCCCTAGGACTTCATCCGAAATTAAGGGGCAATACTCGGGTAAGGGGCACAGCGCATGAGCTGAGGCCAAAGCCCTTTATGATCCAATAACCCTCCGAGCACGTCTCTAACACTGTGCCCCTTACCTGAGTATTGCCCTTTAATTTTGGATGAAGTCCTAGGGAGAGTTCTGATGAAGTCCAGATGAAGTCTGGATGAACTCTAGGGCAGGATAGCTCAATAGAGCTCTGAAGGACTTCCAGATGAGCATGGGAATGCACCGGAACTATTTCCAGATGATAGGGGATAATGACAAGACTACTTGGATGAAATCCAGAATAGAATAGCATCAGGAAACTGATGTGAAAATGATAGAATGATATAAAGCTTTATCTAGTCTAAAATACATATAATATCTATCATAATTGTAGTCCAAATGACAAAGCTTTAAATACCCGGACTAAGTCAGATGGAAGCCACCTAATATACAATCTTGATAGTCAGTTTGCAATTAGCTATCAAGTTGGCAAATATCCACCAACCATAGTAAAGCTTTAGAAGCCTAGAGTGTTTCAGACAAACTCACCAAGGACTCAAGGGTGCTGAATACTATAAATGATCATGATAGTTCATTTTCAAAAATCAACTTGTATGGACAAATGTATGTATGCACTACAAAGTGGTATATAGTGGGTCATGTAACAAGAAAGGAGGAAGGAAAGTGATACTTGGGGTGGACTATGGACTAATATGAAGGAGGAACTACCAAAGAGCCAAGGGAGCAGCAATGAGTCAGGAAGGAGGGTCCACCAACAAGCCAGGGAGAAGGGTCCACCAACAAGCCAGCAGGGAGGATCCACCAATGAGCCAGGGTGCATCCACCAACAGCCAGGGAGGTCCACCAATGAGTCCAGAAAGAGGGTCCACCAATAACCCAGGGAGGGTCCACCAATGAAATGGGAGGGTCTACCAATGAGCCAGGGAAGAGGGCCTACCAAAGAAGGCCAAGGGGAAGGGACCATGATGGAGCCAGGGAAGGAAGAATGAACCAGAAGAAGGATCTTGGTAGAGAAATGACAAAAGCATTCAGTAAAAAAGCAAGACAAAGACTTCAGTGCAAACTTTTCAAATCCCTAACTCCCATGGTTTGTACATCCCTTAGTAAGCATTCTGGCAGCTGTTGCATAATATTGCAAACAAGTATCATAAAGTTACACTCTGACAATGATCTATCAATAATTTTCTACCATGGGTCACACTTGCAGCATCTTACATACTAGCATCAGACTTGTAGTTTTCTTATAATTCCTTGTCCTTCAAAGTCAGTTTGCTCCCAGTCAGGTATTACTTTGTCTTGGAATATAAATATAAATATTTTCATAGATTTTTGATCAGATTCTGTCAATAGTATCTATGAAAACCTTTTTCTTGCCGGTTTCCTGATGAGGTGAAGGATGTTCCACAGTAGGTTGGAGAATAGGATAGGACAGGACCATAAGACCATAGGACCAGGGGTCCAAAGGTCTGGAGGTATGGAGATCTGAAGGTATGGAGGTCTGAAGGTAGTCTGAAGGTCTGAAGGTACAGAGGTCTGAAGGTAGGAGTAGTGGAGTGTTGGATGGATGGATGGATGGACAAATGGAGGAGCAGAGCTCCATGGATCTAAGGGGAGGGTATGACTACTATAGGGGAGTAGGTCTGGATGTGAAGTAGAGAGAGTATGGACTACTTTAGACAAGGTCTGAAGTAGAAACAAACAGGGTAAGACTACCATAGGTAGAGTTGGAGGTGAAATGGATGACAGACTACAATCAGATGAAGTCTGAAAGTGATCATATGACAGAGGGTCAAGGCTCCAGACTAGGGAGTACTCCCATGGTCCAGAGCTGGAGACTTACATACAAGGGCTGGAGCCTAAGTGAGAATGGAAATGGAGTTATATAGACAGCAGAATAAGTAAAAATATACACAAAGATCAGACTGAGGTCTGCAGGAGTTGTACTATGAGTTTATATACTGTAGGTAGCATGCCAGAAGGTAAGTAAGCATAGTCTGAGGCTATGTCAGAAACATAATAGCAAGTACAGCAAAACATAAGGCTATGAATTTGGAGATAAAACTTGTATGGAATGACTTATTGAGACAGAGGCAGAGATAACTGATAGCTAGAGGCAGAGATGACCAGGAGGTGAAGGCAGGAATGACTAAGAGCCAGAGGCACAGGTATATCCTAAAGGGGTAATGCGCAGGTGCACAGGAATAGTTTTGGATATGAACACAGATTGGGTATGGACATGGATCAGAGTGGATATGGACATGGATTGAATATGGATTGGATATGGATTGGATGAGTGTCTTGGATTGGATATGTGAACTGGATTGAGTGGGGATTGAATGGATATGTCTGGAAATGTGAATTTGAGCAGGATATTATAGTGGAAGTGGAGTGTAGAATCTGGTATATGACACTAGTTGGATATAGTCCAAGTTGCCTAAGATAGTGAGATAGGGGCTGATGATAGCAAGAAAGTTGCTGAAGGTGCCAAGATGGTTTCCAAAGGTAGTGTGATGTATGCTGAAGGTGTGCACAGTGTGGGAAAATGTTACTAAGCAGCAGTAAAGTGGTATAGCAATATGGCAAAGGTGTTGTGTGTAGTGAGATAGGGATTTATTATGATTTTTGATAAAGATTGTTATTTCATATAAGGATTGAAAACTATACTGAAAGGTAATAGTGACTTCTCCTACTGGGTATACAGTAGAAGGGTAGTAAAGTATGAGTCTTGGTAGATAGGAAATTATATACCTAAGTAATACCAACAGAGACAGAAGGGACAGGAAAACCATGCAGTAGACATATAATAAGGATTACTACATGTTACAAAACATAAGGCAAAGAAATTTATGTACTGGCAAGGCTAGGTGGACATAGGACAGAACAGAATTCTTGAGCCTTTAGGTTGCCTAATGGGTCTCGGCAAGTTGCAGGAGCTGCATGTGGCATGGGAAAGTTGCCATAGGGTGGCTGCTAAGCAGCAATGAGGCTGCTGGAGCTCAGAATGAAACTGGAGATAGGGGTAATGCATGGGAAATGGACTCAGTAGGGGATGGAGAAGCTGAGGGGTAAGGATAATGATAGGAAATACTTTTGGCTTGATACCTATATGATAATAGGGTTGTGTGAGCCTATAGTGAGCTTGACTGTCACAGCATGGGAATAGGTTTGGATATGAACATGGATTGGATATGGACATGGATCAGATGTGGATCAGATATGAATCAGATGAGTGTCTTGGATCAGATATGTGAACTGGATTGAGTAGGGATTGGATATGTTCTGGAAATGTGGATTTGAATGGGATATTATAGTGGATGTGGGGTGTAGAATCTGGTATATGACAGATGTCTAATGTGCAAGAATTTTGGATCACATGATTTGGCCCTGAGCACATGAAGATATGGCTGTTTTAAGGCAGAGATACCATTGTAATAGTTTTGCACCTGGTACAATAATTAAGGTATTTGAGAAATATCAGTACTTAGTATAACCTCCTTTGGCTTTAATTACTGCCTTAATCCTCCTAGGCATACTTTCAATCAAATTCTGACACACCTCAGCTGGTATATTGTTCTATTCCTCCTCAATCCTTTTCCACAACTCCTTTAATTTCTTAAGGGGGTGCTCATACTCTGCAAGCCTTCTTTTGAGGTGACCCCAGAGATGTTCCAATGGGTTAAGGACAGGAGACTGTGCAGGCCATATCATAGTCCTAAATTCCTGGTCATCTAACCACTTCTTGACTTTTTTGCAGATATGCTTAGGGTCATTGTCCTACTGAAAGATGACATCAGAAGGATTAAGACCATGAAACTCTAGGGAATTCTGAAGTTCATCCTTCAAAATTTGAAGGTAAAGATCCCCATCCATCTTACCATCAATCTTAGTAGCATAGCCAACTCCTTCCCAGGTCATACAGCCCCACATCATCACAGAACCTCCACCAAACTTGACAATTCCTTATACCAATCTGTCACCAAGCCCCTCTCCTAACTTTTTCCAAGCTCATTTGTGACCATCTGACCCTAGGTGATTAATCTTGATTTCATCAAACTATATGACTAACTTCCAGTCCTCCAAAGTCCAGTTTTTGTGAGCATAGGCAAAGTCCAAGCATGCTTTGTGATGTCTGGTAGCAAGTAGAGGGTGTTTGGACTTGACTACAGCTTTCATTCTAGCTTTTTCAGGTGGTGATAAGTGGTACTTGGATGAAGAGGTTGATTAATAATATTTGAAAGACATTTAGTCACTTGGACAGCAGTTTTTGCCTTCTGAGTGGAGATGAGATGGATAACATGGCAAATGTTGGCAGGGGAAAGTTTAGTTGGATGACCACCAGTGGACTTTGCAAGGAGGAATGCTTTTTGGAATGAAGCCTGGAGATAGTAGCAGTGCTGAGACCAGTTGTAGAGGCAATAGAGCAAATGGAATGACCAGCATCAAGCTGAGAGAAAATGGTGTTCTTTTGAGTAGTAGAGAGAGATCTTATGGTGATAATGGTTGAGAATAAAGAAGTGTGGGAGAAGTTTCAAACTCAGACATGATGTTTTCATGTATATCTTTATTTGTATCAGCAAATAACAGTAACTATTCTTTAATTTGACTACAATCCTACCATCTATATCAACAGGTGCAAAACTGTTACAATGGTATCTCTGCCTTAAAATAGTCATGTCTTCATGTGCTCAAGGCCAAATCACATAATCCAAGTGTCAGATTGTAGCCAACAGCTGGTACTATATAATGTCTTCCTAATGCTAAGTGTAATTCCCACACATACAGGCACTACATTGTGTGCACTGAAAAAGTGGCAAACATTGTAACAGTTTTGCACCTCTCCCTTTTTCATTGGACAATGACCAGTAAGTAGGTGATGTTCATACTCTTCCATTACGATATTGATTAATTCATAAGGACTTAATGGGGTGCCCATGATCCATGCAGTTGCATTGATTGATGAAAGGTTTTCCTAATCCTTCCATCTCCATAGCTATTACTTAGGTATATAATTTCCTACCTACCAAGACTTGTACTACACTACCCTTCTACTGTACACTTGGTAGGAGAAGTCACTATTACCTTTCAGTATATTTTTCAATCATTATACTAAATACAATCCTTATCAAAAATCACAATAAATCCTTATCTTGCTGCATGCAATACCTTTGCTATACCGCTATACCGCTTCACCGCTGCTTAGTAATATTTTTCCACACCATGCTGTAGCAACCATATTGCCGCTAGGCTTGTATCCTAGCTATTCTACACACGTCTCAGATCATAGCCAAGGGAACTGAACGTCAAGCAGCACTCATACTGACCATCCGAACTGTGTTGTCCAACCATGTCCATCCTATGTCCATCTAGCCCCATTTGGTGCATATTATTTAGTAACTGTTGAAACTGATCCCACAGCAAGCGCTATTACATGTATGCCTCATGCCGCAGTATCCAGCAGTGCGATTACATATTCAGTCTATTTGCCTCGCACACTTGCTACTATACTCGCCTATCCATCCTGGTCACTCATGCACTATGTTAAAAAGCCTCTTAGATATTTTTCGTACTTCACTTCCTCTGTCTGGGGTAACCATAAAAGTCACTCATAGTACTAATCCTTTGTTTCATACAATTCTATCTTTGTTTTTGCCTTAACTTTTGACCTATCGGCACTTAGTACCGCTATAAGTTGCTGCAGGATACTATGAGCCAAGCTCTCATTCTTAGATCTTTGATTTCATTCACAGAGTCTTGGACCACTACCGGTGACTCTTTGTTACAATCATTGTACGCCCTTATTCATTTTCCCTCGGCTTATGTCATTATTACCTTATCGGTTGTACTCTTACACGTCACGTGACTGTACGTTCTATTCTATTCCCCTTCCTTCTATGGCGTTCTATGGACTTCCATCGACTCACCCATTGACTCATACATTCCACGACGTTCTATCACATTCTATTGACTCACGTCATTGTATACCATACTTAGCTATCGACCGTCTATGTCTGTCTCAAGCCTGCCCTAAAGTCCCTACGTACTTTAGTATTTAAAGGCTCTCCTGTACTTGTAGATTCTTCACTTGAATCTTACTGGGTTTTACCTGAAACATCCTTCGCTAGAGCCTCTCAACTCTAGTGTCTTTGTGAAGTCGTCTTCTAAGTCTTAGCACTCCTAAGTCTTAGTCTGAACACGATTATATTCGACTCAGCCAGTTTCGTACTGCACCCAGCACGAAACCATCTGTGTCATCTGACAACGTCATAGTCTTTTCTACGTAAAGCGTTGATACGTTAACGACCGCTGTTCTCTTTTGAACCGTCGTTCAACAAGCCCATCCCAGTCGTAACACTCTTACTGTTGCTGCTATTTTTGATTGTTACTGTGGACTAGTGCTCGCTTTCAGCAGTTACCGCTGTCATTGTTTTGGTATCGCTAACAAGCGCTTTTACTGTTGCATTTTCGCTCTCGAATTATCTTGTTCTGCTGTAGTACCGCTGACAGCGGTAACCTTCAGAGTAGTTTCTTGCCTCTATCATCTAGTCTTACTGCATTTCCTCACTAACTAACTAAAGGAAATTGCTTCTATTGCAGTCCTCTTGGGTTGAACTACATACTCGCACCTTCAGTAGGATAAATAGTTGTGTCTATCTATAGGCCAGCTGTTATTTCCTTGTTTCAATTGGAGCCCACCATGAGGGGGTCTTTTGGTATAGTTTCACTTTTGCTTAATTTTGCTTACCACTTTTGGCCGCTTCAGCTGCAATTTTTACTGCAGTTTTACCAAAAATTCCCATGGCCATTATGGCTAATGCATTTTTCATGCCACTGCCTACCTCAGCAGCAACTCTGTATTTTGATGGTAATGCTAAAGAACTCCTAACATTTTTCAGCATTGTAGATCAACTTTCAGCCAAAGCTGGCATTACTGATAAGGCTAGTATCAAATTTGCCATGCGATGCGCTGACCTGGATGAAGCTGAATTATGGAGAGATATTCCGGAATATGATGGTAATGACTTTGAAGACTTTGCTAATGCTGTTTTGCAATTTTATCCAGGATATGGCTTCAGCTCATTCAAATGTGCTAATACCGAAACAGCAGCCACTCCAGCTGTTATCCCCCATGAAGTAGCACCTATCAGCTACCTAGACACGCCGCTATGGCTGGCAGTTGAAGATATTTCACTGGCAATTAGTTCAGACATCATTTTGGCACCTATGACATCACCCCTCAACGAAATAGCACCTTTGGCAGATGAAAATGACCTCAAATTGCATCCAGCGTTCAACAGCACCCTTTGCTTAGACTTACTACAGGATATTGATCACTGCTGGAAGTCATCTGGCCAAAGTTCGTTACTGGAAAGTCCTTGTAATACTGACAATACTGCATTTTCCAGTATCTGTAGTATTTGCCTTTTGGCAGATTGCCTATGCACTGTACCTGAAGTGTGGCAGCCAGCAGATGCTTTGGGCGACTCAGAGGCATGCCTAGACCAGCCCGGTACCGGTCTGGATGCTGCAGTAGCACTTACAGCAACAATTTGCACTGACATATCGCTGTTACCAATGTTTTTGCTGATTTTTGACATAGAGCCCTCAAAATGCGATATACCTGCTGATCCTTTTGCGTCCATAGATGGCCATAGTATCCTAGAAGACGCTGCAGACACACCAGAGGCACCTATAGAGCCTGGTCATAGTATTCAATCATTGCCGAGTTATCGCATTTTAGCCCCTAATGATGATTTAGCCATTTTAGTAGATACCAGCAGTTTGCCCCTGTCCTGGCCACTAACTAGCGCTGCCGCAGTGATAGTAGCAAGCCAAGAGACCATATTGGCACCACCGCCGAGGCTGCTTTATCATATACTTGTAGTTGACCATGAAATTACTTTGCAGTATTGTGTTTTTAGCATAACCCCTATTACTGGGCCTACTTTTGGCTTCCGGTACCTAGATTTTTCGCTCGGAAACATTAGGCACAGTTACCTGCAGCATACCACTTGCCTAGCAACACTCATCCTGCCGTATCACCAGCTATCTCATGCCAGCATTGCTCTATGCAGGTATGAATGCCAAACTTGCGGCTTTCACTGTTGACAAAAATCTTGAAGCCATAGAAGCACCCAGCAACCTTGTGCGCACCTATACCCCTCCACGGCTACCCCATGACCATATTGTATCCCACACATACACTGCCTAATCTCACATAGACTGTATAAAGACTGAAACACTGTTTTTGTACAGGATAGCATTCTTTTTACCCTGGGCTTTGACCAGTGACTTTCCTTTTAAACATTTTTGTAGGATTACATACATATAGCCTCGGAAGACCCACGGACACCAGCGCTTGACCGGAGAATCTGCCAGTGGCAAGTTATTTACATGACCAAAGTGCCAAAATCATCATTACAATAGCGAGTTCACCTTCTAATGCACAAAATGGCACTGTGCCCCTTTTTACATAGGAACCACAGCAACTATAGGGGTGCCACAGTGCATAGGAAGAGTAGGTGATGAAAGAAGACTGAAGAAATCAAGTCAGGCAGCAGTCCGTGAATGAATAACAGCATGTTTTTCATGTTTTTCTTACTGTTTTTCTTATTTTTCTTTCTATACCTTAGCTTTCTTACTTAGGACGGCCAGTATAGGCTTGGATAGGACACGGACAGGATCGCCTAGGGACGTCTATCATTGGAGTATACAGGAGGACCCACCTCGGCCAAGGATTCCCCTTGCAATAAGTGATTTTAGCGAAAACCCCTATTCTGCACTTGTTTCAGCAACTTTACAGCTACTTTCCCGTGCCACGCGCACCTTCACTAGCATCTCGCTACTGCCGGCAAGGCTCTCACACCTTTGGCCAACTCATAATAGGAACCATGGCACTCATATCCCATCTATTCATCATGCCTTACCTATTGTCATTGCTGCTTACTGCTATTTTACCGATGCTTTCCCGCAGTCTGCTTGTGTCAGCAGCTGCTTACTACCGCTATCACGCTGTTCCCATGCTCCAGTCATCTCGGCAACTTTACCTATGCCAAAAGTCATCATATTAGCATTTGCCCCTATTCCTCAGTATTTCAGCAATCTACCATGGCCGCTATCATAGCGAAAAATTCCCGCGCTATCAGCGGTGACCTTTGGCATAATATCCACGGCAGTGGCAGTGTGCTTCCCATGCTTTGGTAACTTCAGCAAACCTTGCCTATGCCACAAATGTATCAGCCCCTTTGCAACATTGTCCCCCAGTATTTCGGCAATCTATCATCACCACTACCTTACTGAAAATTCCTGCGCTATCACCGGTGACCCATGGCATAGTATCTTTGGCAGCAGCGGTGCACTAACTCATTTTCCCATGCCTTGACAACTTCATCTAAAGTCATCATATCATATTTGCCCCTATACACCACTGTTCCTCAGTATTTTGGCAACTCATTATGACTGCTACTTGACTGCTATTTTCCCATGCTAACAGCGGTGACCTTCGGCCTAGTATCCATGGCAGTGGCAGTGCTATCCTACTTTCCCACACTTTGGCAACTCATGAATTCTTGCCTCAGTTGTACAAACCCCTATTTCGGCCATTTTTTGGAGTGTGATTGACCGGGGACAGTCAATATTTGAGTTCTGGGGGGATGTACCAGTCAAACTCACTATAGGCTTGTATGACCCTATTTCATATAGGTATCAAGCCTGAAGTATTTTCCTATCATTATCCATACCCCTCAGCCTCTCCGTCCCTTACCAAGTCCATTTCCCATATGTTACCCCTATCCCCAGCTCCGTCCTGAGCTCCAGCAGCCTCATTGCTGCTTAGCAGCCACCCTATGACAACTTTCCTGCACCACATGCAGCTCCCGTGACTTGCTGAGACCCATTAGGCAACCTAAAGGCTCAAGAATTCTGTTCTGTCCTATGTCTACCTAGCCGTGCTGGTATGTAAATTTCCTTGCCTTATGTTTTGTAACATGTAGTACATCCTTATTACATGTCTACTGCATGGTTTTCCTATCCCTTCCATCTCCATTGCTATTACTTAGGTATATAATTTCCTACCTACTGAGACTTGTACTTCACTACCCTTCTGCTGTATACTCAGTAGGAGAAGTCACTATTACCTTTTGGTATAGTTATCAATCCTTATCCGAAATACAATCATTATCCAAAAATCATAATAAATCCTTATCCTGCTGCATGCAATACTTTTGCTATACCACTCTACCACTGCTTAGTAATATTTTCCCATGCCACACACACCTTTGGTTCAATCACGCTACCCTTGGAAACCATCTCAGCAACTTCAGCAACTTTCTCGCTATCATCGGTCCCTATCACGCTATATTAGGCAACTCAGACTATATCCAATTAGCATCCCCCTTGGGTCGAATGTTCTTGCACTGCAAGTATAGCAGCTAGGCAAGTTCTTGACATATACTAGTCTAGGGGGTAGTTCGCTATCAGCCTAGCTAGATTGTAGTCTTTACAATGCACAGCCTCGGCATACATCATGCTATCCTCAGAAACTATCTCAGCATCATTGGCCCCTATCTTGCTATCATCAGCTCCTATCATGGACAGCAATTTAGGCCTTTCTGACTATATCCAACTGTCACAACCCCTTTAATCACTTAAGACAAGGGCAGAGACTAGGACTTGAACAAAGGTTATCACAAGAGAAAAGACTGAGCAGTGACATCTGGTTGCTACTAGTTGTAGATACAAGAGGTTTGAACTAAAGAACTACTATGGCAAAACTAGCTAACTATATAGGCATATTGAAACTGAGATACAAACTGAGTCTAAAACTACTAGCCAATCAGAAAATAGAAAAGAGAATCATATAATGTGATGTTGTGACATTGTTGATAACATCATATTCTAGAAGGTTCTGAGGTCACATGATTTGTCATGTGATACTATCTTATCTTATCTTATCTGATAGCATCATAAAAGACCTCTTCATCTTCATCAGGGAGTTTGACTATAGAAACGGATGTAGGGATTTCAGTAGGGTTAGGGTTTGTCTTAGCACTAGGTTTAGATGCTTTAGAGGAATTGAGGAAAGAATAATGGTTTGTATGAGGAATTCGTGACACCAACTAGCATCCCCCTTGGGTCGAACGTTCTTGCTCTGCAAATATAGCAGCTAGGCAAGCACTCAACATATACTAGTCTAGGGGGTAGTTTGCTATCAGCCTAGCTAGATTGTAGTCTTTACAATGAGCACCCACAATAGGGCTTGTTCAGCTTGGTGTATCTTGTCACCTAGGCTAAGAGGCCTAGTTTGCATTGTGTGCTATGAGCATCTGCTTGAAGGTATACTGCAACAACTCTGTGACCAAGTACCAGCTATGCTGAAGTACTTGTCAGAGATAACAACCTTGGGTTGAAGTCCAAATAATGTCAAAGACACTAGAGCAATGAGCTCAAACAAAGTTTGGATAAAGACACTAAGCTTATCAAAGCCTAATGAATCAGAAGGGTTCTGGTTCTAAGATCTAGTAGATTCATGTTAAAGAATACAAGAGGCTATCGATGGGTATTTACACTGAGTGGAAAGGGATTTGAGCTGAGCTCAAATTATGTTTGTAAGTCAGATAGCAAATGAGATGATGCATGCTCAAGGCTGAGTCAGAGGCATATGAGTCAAAGGGATCAACAAATAGGATGATGCACATGTGCAGGGCTATGGGTCATCCAAAGAGAAAGGGGTTCAGAACCTGAGGGATGAAGGCTCAGGCTTGACTCATATACAGTAAGCAACAAAACCATTGCAATGTTTTTGCATGATTTTGATTTTTTGAGCTATATCTTTGCAGTATTAGCAGCTATGAAAATGTTGATGAGGGCACTATTGTAGCCCTACATCCAGGCTACAATAGTCATGCTATATACAAGATGTGAAACAATTTCCTTAACAAGATATAAGCTATTTATAACAGGGTATGCATTGCAACAGTTTTGTTGCTGATGATTCTAGATATAAACATTGTCAATTATTAGTAGGTGGTGTATCCTCCCTTGGCTTTAATCACTGCCTCAACCCTCCCTGGCATGCTTTCTATGAGATTCTGATATGTAGCTGCATCAATCTGCTTCCATTCCCTCTCTATATACTCTTAAAGCTCTGTCATTCTACTTGGTGGATTGGGGTACTCTGCAAGCCTCCTTTTCAAGATAAACCATAGATGTTCAATTGGATTGAGATCAGAAGACTGTGCAGGCCATATCATGACCTCATATCCATGATCCTCAAACCACTTTTTGGCCTTCTTACTGGTATGCTTGGGGTCATTGTCTTGCTGAAAGACAATGTCTGCAGGAGACTTGTCATAATAGTTGAGTGTTTCTTGAAGTTCATCCTCCAAAATGCTAGTGTAAAGGTCAGCATCCATCTTACCATCAATCTTGCAGGCCAACCCTACACCCTCCCAAGTCATACAGCCCCACATCATCACTGAACCTCCTCCAAACTTCACTGTTCCCTCTACTAGCCTATCACTTAGGCCCTCTCCTGCCCTTTTCCAAGCCCACTTCCTGCCATCTGACCCCAAATGATTAATTTTGGTTTCATCTGACCATATGACTCTTTTCCAGTCATCCACAGTCCCGTGCTGGTGACTGATAGCAAAGTCTAATCTTGCTCTCCTATGACACTTGACAAGAAGAGGGCATTTTTGCTTGACTAAAGCCTTTATCCCAGATTTCTTCAAGTGACGATGTGTTGTCTGAGAGGATATAGGCTGGTTCTTGATGTCCTAAAGTGCTCTGGTGACTTGAGTGGCATTTTCAGCTTTTCCAGTACTGATTAAGTGGATAGCATGTCAAACATCAGAGGAGGAAAGGATAGAAGGACAACCACCAGAGGACTTTTGAAGGTCAGGATGAAGTTTAGAGTGAATTCTACTAATTGTACTGTAGTATACACCAGTAGCACATGAGATATCCCTTGTAGATTGGTTTAAATCAAGGTGAAAGAGGATTTGGTAGGTTGTTTCAGCAGAAAGGGCTTTCATGATGATGAATGTTGAAAAAGTTGAATGTTTGGCTTTGTTTATATCATGTTGATCAATTTACATGTCACATGACACTATAAGACATACTCAACAACATAACTGATGTCTATTGATAGTATTTTTGTATTTAAAAATATCAGCAACAAAACTGTTACAATGCATACCCTGTTATAAATAGCTTATACCTTTTTAAGGAAATTGTTTCACATCTTGTATATAGCACGACTATTGTAGCCTGGATGTAGGGCTACAATAATGCTCTCATCAACATTTTCATAGCTGCTAACTCTGCAAAGATATAGCTCAAACAATCAAAATTATGCAAACATTGCAACAGTTTTGTTGCTTACTGTACTAGCCTAGGTGGTAGTTCTCTACTGCTCAGGTTAGATTGACTTGTTTCAATGGGTCACTAAGAAGGGTGTCATAGATGATGGAGCTGGGCATAGAGGAGATATGGCATAATAAGGACTAGCCATATGAGATAGTGGATGAGGAGGGTGGTGGAATCCTCAGGATGAAGGTAGACAGTGATGCATAGAAGGAAAAAGGATAGTAGGGGTGTGAGAGTATGTTCTTGTAACAGCTGCCACATATCTATTTGCATAAGGTTGGTTTTACCTTCATGGATATTGCACATCTCTGCCCAGATTTTGGCTGCAGAATTGAGGCTCTGGATCCTGAGTAAGAGCCTATCTGTAATGGTGCTGAAGATTTGTTGCTTCATGAGTGAGTCCTTTTGGAAGAAATCATCTACTCTCTTTTCATGTGCTTCAATCTCTGCCTCTGTTGGCTCCTTGCCATCAGGCTTGACAAGCTTGTTTGTCTTGTCATTGACCTTGAAGGGAATGGGTCCTACTGCATGACTATTTGCATACTACATCATACCTGTTGTGCCTATAGCCATCAATGTTCTTCCTTTATAAATTATCCAGTTGCTGCTATCCTTGGCTAGCTTTGAGACATTGAAGAGGGCTGAGTTGGTGGAGGGGAGCATGTTATCCATGGCCACATCAGGGCTTATAACCTGTATTGATGACAGGTGAGCAAATGGGGAGAGAGGGAGCTAGAAAGACGAGGCACAATCTTAGTTTCTCAGAGAAGAACTCTATTAACATGACTAGTGCCTAGAAAGACAAGATATACTATTGTTTCATCAGTTAATGCTGACATTTGAGAGTCTACAGACTTACATCTTAGCTTCTTGGAGAACAACTGAGATGTTTCTATGCTACAGTGCTGGACTTTATAGTAAGTAAAAATAAGAAAAATTTAGACATAACTTGTTGACATATATTCCAGGGGTTGGCCAATGTCAGCATACTACACTCCATTTGCCTAATGAGGCTTGCACTCAAACTGTTATACTTAGCATCCACTAAGCCTGCTAACAATAAACCCTAACATCCAGCTAGGATTGCTAAGGTCAAGTTAGGGAATACATGCAGTATGACTACTAACTATATAAGAAGTATTAAGTCAGAGATATCTGGGTTCTAAAGTATATCATCCAATGAGAATAATAGCTAAGGATCATACCATAGAATGTGATGGAATATGATGGAAGGTGTGATTAGTGAAATGGTGATAATGTGAAGGGTGACTATGTGAAGTAGTGGCAGTGTGACAAGGTGATGTCATGAAATGGTGATAAGGTGAAGGGTGAAGGTGAGAACCATAACACAAACCATGTTCCTCAGCTTCTCTACCTCATGCCCTGCTTCTCATATTCTTCAGTCATCTCCTTCTCTCCTTTTTTTGATGTGTCAGAGTTGGACTTCAACACAACTGCAGGGAAAATGCATCACAGGTATGCTACAATCACAACAAATAATGCATTACAATGACACAAACCTGTGCAAAACTAATACATAACACTATCCAAGCTGTATCTTCCTGCTGGAGCATCACCAATCTGTCTTTTGGCTTAATGTGTTCCAATGTCATTCCTTTCCCCTTCAACTCTAGATTCATATTTGACTTCATGAACCTGTGCCACTTTATTTTGTGTTGGATCCATTGAAGTGAAAGAGGACATTTAGTAAATAACACCAATAGGCTGGTGTGCTTGCATATTGGTCCTTCCTCAATGATGACAAAAATTAACACGTGAAGGCAAGCAGCAGATTTTATGCAGATTTTTGTGATATACTGTTTTCAATACCCTTATAATCTGTGCACTATCAACATTTCTTAAAGCAGTTGTTTATTTCTAAAGCTTCTGCCAAACAACACCCTCAAGCTAAACAAGCCCGCGGCGTGTGAAACCCTGAGTCATCGTAAGCTTGTTGGCTTACCTGAGTTCCCACAGTCAGCATAAATACTGTCTCCGGTAATCAAGCGTGAGCTTTGACTATCACTGCCTTGTGGCGTGACTGTTAAGGGATGACAGTCTTAAGTTAACTACTTACAGTCATGATGTTCCCCGCGGAACCGCAGCAGTTCCGTCTAGGTTGAGTCATAAATCATGGCTCCGAATTCATGAATCATCCATGATACATCAGTATAGCTATTCTTGCTATCATCTATTAGCGCGGACTCTCAAATTACGACGTTTATCACCTTGCAGCACCTGCTCACACATCACACTCCTCCAAGATCAATTTTAACAAGATGAGTATCTTCGATGCCCAGGACTCTGCCAATGAGATAGAATCAACCCCCCTTCTGCACGAAACTCCGCAAACAAAGCAAAAGCAAAAGACGCCCCTTCCAAAACTGCAGATCGGCATTCTGATGCTTGTCCAATTGGCAGAACCCATTGCCTCCATGTCAGTATACCCGTACATCAACCAGGTATAATATCAAGAACTTATTCAGGGTGTTCAATCTAAACGTCAATCGTAGCTGATTCGAGAACTAGATATTACTGGTGGTAATGATGCAGTGATTGGTTATTACGCTGGAATTATAGTAGGTCATGTCATTTGAGCGAACACATAAACTTATGGTGGTACTAGGAGTCACTTTTCTTTGTCACACAATCACTAACGGTATTGAAGTGGAGCCGCCTTTCCGATCGCATTGGACGTAAACCTGTGCTCATGATCGGTTTATTTGGACTGGGTCTATCAATGCTTTGCTTTGGTCTCTCGACCTCCTTCTGGACCCTTGTCATTAGGTCGGTCAATCTTCTTTGTACGCGGTTGAATGTCTCCATGCAATATGTCAAATAGCCGTTGTATCTGCGGAATGCTCAATGGTAATGGCGGAGTTATGAAAAGTATGATGGGCGAACTCACGGATTCGACCAACATGGCGCAAGGATTTGCTCTCATACCTATTACATGGTGCTTTGGGGGGTTCTTCGGGTAAGTCTTCCTCTGAATAAAAACTCGTGCTGAGAATGTTGCAGCTTCGTTATGGGAGGAACTCTAGCCCGCCCTCAAGACCGTTGGCCAAATCTCTTTGCTGGACAATTTTGGGCAAAATATCCGTATTTTTTGCCCTGCGCTATTGGTGCATCATTTGTTTTCGTGTCGTTCATGTTCGTATTTCTCCTAGAAGAGGCAAGTCAGACTCGAGACAGACATCCAAGTCGCAAATGTTTGACTCTCTTTCAGACATTAGCGACCAAGCGCAAACGCAGTATACCTAGTAATACTACGGGCGATCAACTTCTGGATGAATATGGGAGTGATGAATCACCTTCGGAAAATATGGTCATCGTCCCTCTACGTTCGTTGCTCATTCGTAGCATCATAATCCCCGTCGTAAATCAAGCCTTCCTTGCGTTTCTCGACATCTCTATCTTCGCTCTCATGCCCTTATTTTATTCCACCCCGAACTACCTCGGCGGACTAGGATTCGCACCCCAGACGATTGGGTTATGGATGGCGTCATTCGGCATCGTCGACGGTTTATTCCAGGCGCTGTTCTTCGCCAAGGTCGTTGACCGACTAGGTCCCAAACGCACCTTTTACATCGGTATATCGTGTTTTATACCCATCATGATCATGTTTCCAGTCATGTCGTGGCTCGTCATCTCCAGAGGCGTTGATTACATGGTCACGATTGTACTACTGTGCCAGCTTGTCATAATAGTAACGTGGGACATGTCTCTAGGTAAGGGTTCTGTTATCGTTTCTATCGTAGATCTTATGCTCACTTACAATCAGCGAGTATATTCATGTTTATTACCGCATCAGCACCTACGAAAAATGTCCTGGGCGCAGTCAATGGCATGGGTCAAATGACAGTATCAATCGCACACGCAGTCGGTCCCATGTTCACCGCGTCCATTTTCGCGTTCTCGAAAGATCACAATATTTTGGGTGGCCATGCGGTGTTTTTGATTCTGTGCATACCTGCGGTTGGGATGTTGTGGCTAGCATCTCAACTGCCTGAGGAATTGCAGAATAGGGATGAGGATAAGTGAGATCTGAGATCTGAGATCTGAGATCAAGTAATCATACGGATGCCAAATGAAGTAGTAGATGCGGCTGTGCTTTAAACTTAGCATGTTATCCACAAATGTACATAAATGATACAAGCCCATGTCATTGATTACTTCTTCTTTCATCTCATTCTACACGAATCTTTTTATCGAAAACATGATGCACGTGGTAGTAAGGTGATATGCAAGGTACGCGTAAGTGAGTGGAAGTGGGAGGGGAAGGAGGGGCGCCCAAGGATGAGAAACAAGTCCCGAAAACGCAAACAGGGTAATACGCAGCTATACGTGGTATCTGATTCGTATCGTAAGCAAGATGGATAAAATGAGTGCCCACGGTAATATGGTAGTGTAGTGTAAGAAAGAAACAGTCCGTGCGTAATACGGTGTGTTGGGCGCCTTGTTGACTTGCCCTCTCTTGCTGGAGAAATGTGGGCGAGGGTAGGAATGGATTATGCTGCGCTGTACAAGAACAAATTGTTCGTTGCAGCGATCTAATTATAAAGCTTCAGCACACAGACTAGAGCGCAAATATCAAGTAGGAAAAACAGTAGCCCAAAGAATAACGGCATAAAGCACGAACTGTATGCAAAGCGTGACACTCACAGCAATCGTATTCTCCCGTGGATGCCAGCTAGCATGCAGGATCTTCTTGTTGAAGTCAAGCGTATCCGTTTGCATTGCGTCTCGTAGTCCGCCGGGCCGTGGGCCGTTCTTGAGCCCGTTCTTGCCGGCGGGTGCACCGATCTTCTTGGCCTTGAAAGCAGACTTGTCCGCCTGCAGCACGACATCATTCGGCGAGTCGGTGTCAAATATGCGGAAGAAGTTGTGGTACGAGCCCGTTAGCACGTGCCTAGATCGTCAGTGGTTCAGTAATGATTCGGAAGATAGTAAGAGATCGATCGCAGAACATGGGATATGGAGCAGAAGATCAAGAAAAGTACAAGGGCAAGGGCACGATGGGAGTGAATACGCACTTATCATCCCCACTCCACACACACTCAAATTTATCAAAGATGCAGTCATTCTCATACAGATCGCAAAGCTTGCCGCGGAGGTGGTCGTGGATAGGGATGGTCTTCACAGGGCGCGACTCCATGTTAATGTCCCAGATCTTAAGGGAGAGATAGTCGCGGGACAAGATATACCGCCCGTCGTGACTAAACTTGACATCAGATATAGAAGAGATGATCTCGGAGAAGAAGGATCGGGATGTTGGGTCCTCTTCTTCTTCGAAGCCTGCACGCGGTTCGATGTAAGGGGCAAAGGGTCTAAAGATTCAAATGAGGCACGCACATTTTGCATGACGGTCGCATAGTGCCGAGTCGCGCATATCTGCGAGCTTGATATTACTTTTTGAGCTCGAGTACATGAAAATGTTGCATTGTTGAGGATGAAATTCCGCTGCGGTGATCACTTCTGTGAGTTCTTCCATATTCACAGGTTTGATATCCACGATGTCTATTAGTCATGAGCGTCTTTTCTAGATCAAGTGGTAGGAGACTTGCTAAAACTCTGATCACTGATGCCGAGGTTCCAGAGGTTAATGCGTAGATCGTCTGCAGATATGTAGGTTTCCTGGTCAGAATTGACTGATATGGAGTGGATATGGTAGGCGTGGGCATTGGCGTAGACTTTACGTGGGACGGCGGCGATGATGTTGTCCTGCGGCTGCATGCGAGGGAGCTTGAGATGGGAGACCAAACTTGGGGGTGGAAGGGCGCGATGGCCATCGAGGTGGTTTGATTCTGAGACTACACGGATACTCTTCTCAAAAATTTTCCAAAGTTTGATTGTCTTGTCTGTGTGTGGGATTAGTCAGGAGTGCTGTGAGGGAAAGGGGTGGCAGACCATTCGTGGAAAGTAAGAAGTGGGCAGTATTCTGTCGTCTACACCACTTGATCTTGTTGATCTTCTCCTCGATTTCAAGAGACTTTAAATAATCGAATTCGGGTTCGTGTGACTGGAACTCTGTGTAAAACTTGTACTCGCAACCTCTTTTCTAATGATCGCGTGGCGTAATCAGGTTCTTAGCATGGAAACGATAGAATTAAGATGATACTTACAGACTCATTGCGCTCAAAGAGAACAACACGACCACCTTTGTCGCCTGTGGCGAGGTAATTTCCAGTTGCATCGAACTCAACGGTGGATATGATGTCGGCTGCGGTATCCCATCGATGCGGGTCAGTTGAACCAGAGAGTCGATCAGAGTGGGTGCACGGACCTTCTGTGATGTCGTCCACTTCACCCTTGTCACCGAAACATTGTGCAAAGCGCCAGCTACCAGAGCCTGATGGGTCGACGTCCATGATTGTGGTGTGGCTAGAGGGGGTTCGCTGTGACTGTTATAAGAGTAGTTTAGAATTGGTTTTTTTTGATCTAATTCTGATTTATACCGCAAGATGTAAAGATGACTAGATTGATAATTTGTACGAGTTTAAAGGTTTAGGGTAGCGTGCTCGTACAATGCTAGCCAGTGGATGAGCCCTTTTGTTGTGCTCTTGTTTGGCTCTACTCACACTTCCCTCCCGGCTTGCACCGCAACCTTCAACACTCAAAACAATCTTTAATCCAACAATGCCTATTGCACCAATCACTGGCAAGCTTAGAAAGAGACTTTGGCTCGACATTTCGGTCGCCCTTGGTCTCGGCATCACATCTGGTTACGCTTTTTGGTAAGTAGATTGTTTTTAGGCTTCCTAAATCATGCTCAAATGTGAATAGGTATGGCATACACCTCAAGTCCGGTACGTTTGGGTCGTCGTAGCTCCTTGTTCGTCAACACTAACTTGCTGCAGTACAAAGGCAGGAGGAGTATTATTTCAAGCTGGAGCGGGCAAGATTGCAGCAGTCGCAGTGATGAGCGTGCCTTAGTGTACACCGAACCTCTGTCACCGCACAAATAGACTGGATCTTCATTACAGGAATGGCTGTCTTTTGGATTAACTAGGAGAGACACCTTGCTTGCAATATGGTTTGAATCTGCTGCTCTGGTGCATGATTGGGCAATTCTCTGCGTGTTTCATCATCCGTGCTCGACTTCCTGGGAACGTCCACTGTACCAATGTTCACATGCCTAGCTCTGTAACACGGGGAAGTGTGAAGCGGGTCCACCATGTACACTATCATGAAGTCTCAATGTCAAACTCTGTCCTTCCGCAAAGTCGACATAGCCTCCGGTGGAAAACAGACCTGGCGAGCAACGCGCGTGCTCACATTAAAAGTATACACCCAGTGCCTCACGGTCTGTGTATGGTCGCTCAAAGAGTCGACTAAAAATTGTATTTCTCAAAAGATCTACGAAGTACACAAATGTCTGGCGACAATCAAAGTATCCTCCTGATAAAATGACAGGCAGATTCGGATGATCTCTTGAGCCACAATACTACGTATCTCGTTTTTGCCGTGTCGTTTAACGCCGTTGCCACAGGAGACAAACGTGCAAGACGTAGATAATCACGGCAGTTCGTACAAGATAACCCCGTCGTCGAACTTTTTTGGTATTTCAAAAATCGCCTGAAGACGCGAGTATCAGGTCATCAAGAGCACATGCAACAAAGTTTTGCACAATAATAAATGCTGCCAGTATTTACATTTATTTGTTCTGCTGACATAATGGTCATCGCGTCGTCACTAGACCACCAAACTTACTCTAGTTCGCACTCACAGCGCGCAGGATGAGTGCTAGGAGCTCCCACAAGGGGTTTAGCTCATCGCATGCTATTCCTCCTAATCCTACCTTTATTGAATTCCCAAGATCTGATGGTGACCCAAGCAATTGGCCCACAAACAACACCCCCCAGATCGACAGCGAGGGCCATGTAAACTACATGCGACATGCTGGCCTCGATGAATCGTTATCGATCAAATGGCGCGTCGAAGTCGGTGCAGCCCTTGCCTCAAGGCTCAACATGGCTCGTGAGTACTCCCTTGTCATGCCCTGGCCACCGATCAATTATCTCATTCTTTCAACAGAGGGCAACTATGTTTTGCAAGGATGGCCTGCGGGCTATCAGATGTTTGATCACAACAAAGGCCCAAAAGATAGCCCTCGTCATGACGCCTATCTTATAGGTGAGCTGTACTTTCCCATCAGCGTAATTAGTTGGTATTTACTATCAAAATGCTAGGTTCTACGTACGCCAAACGCTTCCGCTCTGTCCCAGAATTCATTCCCCACGCCTTATGGCTCCTTACAGACCCCACGCTTGACCGCAGTAACTGCAATTGTAAATATTGCAATAAAAAACCTCAACGTGAAATTACTGCTTCTATGGGCCTTCTTCCAAAGCGCGGCGGCTCCGCGCCCTCTGCCACAAACACACCCACACGGACGATTCAACCCCCTAGATTGAAACGCCAACCTCAAGCACCTAAGGATAGGCCCGTTCGGGATCAAGAGAAAAGCTCACGCGACAAAGAAAGGTTTAGACCATACGTCGGTGTGCGTCGCATGCCGAAACCTGCCAAGCAGCCTGCACCAAAACAAAGCATGCTTAGGGAGCGCAACGCCGATTTAAGCTGTGCTTATGGTCCCGAAGTCAAAGTTCGTCGATGGTTCCGTGACGGTGAACTCCTTTGGTGCGCATTGAACACCCCGATCGATGGGCCTAGTGGCCCAGGGGGCGACGATTCTATCTTTTTCTGGCCAGGTCTCGTCGAAGAAACAAGAATGAAGCCTGTGCCTATTCCAAAGGATACAGATATGGATGTCCTTGATGGACCATCAAACGACCATCCGAGCTCGAACATTAACTCATCCAATGGTGATGATGAAGTCCCTTGGGTCATTCGGCACGACCTTTCTTACAAAATGAAACTTCTTGGCATCTCTCAAACATTGTATATTTCAGACCAACTTGTTCTTCCATACCAATCAATCGCTCCTTCAGACGAGCTTATCCAAGCTATTCATGCAGTATCTTATGAGGACCTCGACCCAGACCCTGCACGTACTTCTGCATTCAACCCTTATTCCACCTCTTCGGATGTTACCTTTGTAAAAGCCGCAGCCCCGTACGGTATTGCACTGCAGATCGGCGCGAATATTTCTGGGTATTGGACACCCACGGATGACTGGGAGTTCAAATTCAGCGTTGAATACCCCAATTCCGGCCCACCACAATTAGCTAGCACATTCCAAAGTCTCGATGCAGTGATGAACTCGAGTATGGTACATAATGCTAACCTCGCCTCATCCATGACAACGCCTTCTGGCTCAGGCTCTCATACGCCTAGTATCTCTGCACCGCTTCCCCCATTGACACTGTCCCAGACGGTTGTACAGACACGCTACCAGGGGCTGTGGTGGGGTGCAGAGCGCATCTGGACAGACGAACTTATCCGGCTCAAATTTTCACGGGGCCAGATTGCTCCGCAAGGAAATGACTTTATCAGTGCGCCTGCTGGTCCGAGCAGGAAGGCACAGGAGTACGCGCGGTCAATGGGCGGCCAGGTTGGTGGTGCTGAGGGGCGGGGCGTGTTCATGCGCCTTGAAGGATTGTTCGTTGCCGATCCGCCGAGCGGGAAAGGATCCAAAGTCTGTCACGCAGTAGGGATGCTTTATGAACTCGTGGATGAAGACTGGGAGGAAGAGTGGGACGGTCGGGATATGGTAGTTGACAAAGGAAAGGGTAAGGCGATCGAAAATAGCAATTCAAACATGGACGGGTCGTTTGAGTTGGATGGTGTACCATCCGGACCTTCATTCATGAACGGTCCTTCCCCACTGAAACCGCCCCCACTCGCAAACCCAGATCCAGCGGTTTCTGTTGAAGGCACGACGATAGATGTTCTTTCGCACAGCAACATAACTGCCGCTTCCGCATCTACCGCACCCCAGCGTGACGCGAACAGTGCACTCTCGCATCCGGTCCTCAGTGCCTTCCCACTGCCAAAGGCCCCCGACGGATTCAAGTTCCGCCCTATCTTGAAGCCAGGCCACGAGATCGTCGTAGATCTGACGTGGATCGCGGGGCGGTATTACCCAGGCCTTCTAGAGCATCGGTTACTCGACAGGCACGTCGAACGCGCACTTGCTGCTGGCGGGACGCAGTTATGGGCTCTCGAGGGTCTGACGGCTGGGTGTTATAATGCGATGGATCCAACGAAGTGGAAGTCCACTCGCTCGGCCATGGTACGGGAGGCAAGCCATGATGCGCGGGTGGGGCTTGAGGAACACTGGAAGAACAAGGAGAAGGAGCGTCAGGAAGCAAAGCTGTTAGAGGGGGCGTTTTTAACGCCGCTGCCGCCAGCGGGAATGGATAGTGGCGAGGGAGGATCTGGACTGGGTGAAAATTCCGGCGCTGGTGCGCCGGAATCAAACAGTAACCGGCAGAGTTTTGTGAATAGTCAAGAAAAAATGGGGTTGGGAGCAACGAAGGATGGGATGCTGGAGGAGGTTGCAATGGCGGTTGATTAGTGAGTTGGCGGCTGTCTTCCAAATTTGTGTCCCTTGCATGCCATCTAAGCACCCCGCTACCATCTTGTTTTCACCGTGCTATCATGGAATGTACTATATGTGAAACAGTCCGGGCGTTGCCCGCCTGAGCACTTTCGACTCCACATAGTCACATATAAGTCTGGAGGTTCTGACAGATAAGTCATGTAGGGCCACATCTGTAGTAGAGTCGATTACCTTATCTTTTTTTTAATTGTCGGACAAGTGATATCACTTAAAATTTACTGTGATGTGTTGCGTTATCGTGGCTATTACAACTAACTAATGGCATTCAAGGCGTGGTACAATGATTTTCACAAAAGATGAGATAGGATACAGTCGCAGTCACAGTTGAACTGAAGAACTGGCAGTACAATAGTTGCACGCGGCTATTATTTTTCGAGGCATCACTCGCTGAATAAACGGTTAACTTATATAATTCACCCCAAAACACTGACTTGCTCACCTCAATCATACATATGCAAAATCGCAGCCAAAGTTAGATTGAGCCATCACCAGACTGGCTATCTACCATGAACCGACAAAGTAGTTGGAGACATGACTTACAAATGAACACCACCTGGGACTAGAGTCATAGTAATCGAGGACGGAGGTGAGGGAGCGTATCACAATGGCGGTCCCATCGGGTGCGTAAGCATTTTTTAATACGATTGGGTCGTGGTCAGCAAACCATACCCGTCTGACAACGCAATGAATGAACCACAGTGAAACGACTGGAGCTAGCAATGAGTCACAACACGGTGAAGGTCGCGGTAGAGAATCAAACGTCACCATCGACCAAAGTTACGAACGCCCGAAACACGTCCTCACGTATTCAAGGATATAGAGAGTAGCAAATCCGCGGAAGAGTGATCTCGTACGATTTAATGGGGGGAACTTCCGGGGGCCTTCCCGAATACGGAGAGGATCACACGGAACTTGGAAGCAATAATATGTATGTATGTCTGGGAGAATCATGGCGAAAGCATAGCACTGCAGAGCTGAGAATCAGTGGTAATGATTAAAAGTTTGGCAACCCCCAATTAACCAAAGGTACCTCCTAGTGCATTAACCCTCCAAAAATCGTAGATCTATATAACCAACCGGTTAAGTTACAACTCTCAACATAGCTGAAGTATATTTCTGCATGACAAGTCTCTAGTTGATAAACAGAGACGACGACCAAACGACGGTGGTAATGACTACTTACCCCCTATTATTTAGCGTACGCGATTACGAGCCTAGCACGTTGGCGCTGTGGGAGACAGTATGAATATGAACCGGGCCCAGTTCCGGTTCCAGCGTTGTGCAAGGTTGCTATAAGTACTTATAAGCTATTTCGTTAATATTGGTATCGATAACTACAAATATCGAGGATTGTTTACAAATATCGGTCTACGACAGACTACGATCATCATTACGATACTGGCCCCATTCTATTCAAGAGGCCCAAGGCCCATCGGTGACCGTCTAATCAAGGACGGGGCTTTGTTCTTGAATTATTCCCTAGTTACGCTGAGCGGGTCCTCCAACCGCGGCTTGTCCACTAGCTGCAGTTCGCATCAGCAGTTCATTTAACTGTTCATATTCAAGATGGCTACCCTTCTTTCACCAGCCTTGTCTATGTCCACCTCTGACTCTTCCCAGTTCTCTCAGTACCATTCTCTCCGCCCGTCCCCTACGCCATCCTCAAGCTCTTCATCATCCAGTGGCTCTTTGAATCGTGCAGATGAAGGTGCGTCATTCCGTTCTCCAGTCTGCTGCCTCGAGGCAGGTGTTTACGGCAGAACAGAAAATCTCACCATCACCGTGTCGCGTTCATTGCTTGCGAGAAACAAGGGGAAGCGAAAGAGCCACGAGTGAGTTCTCTTTCAATCTACTTCATTCTGGCTTGTGAAATAACGCGCACGTGGCAGAGACATCCGTCTCCTCGCCATCTCTACACACATCACTGAACTGTCGTATAGTATATCGGACATCCAGACGCGTATATTTGGTACGCAACTTCTTAGTCCTATCCATTTCTTACCCACACATTCCTCAGAAATACAGGAACTACGACACAAGTCTCAATCTTCGGGTGATGCAGCCACCACAACCGTTGTCATCGACAAAGCTCTCATGACCCTAGACGAACGCCTTGAGGCTGTCGCCTATGGCATGAAATCCGTGTCTGAATCTGTTACCCCCTTTCAAAACCAGCCCAATGGTACCCCCGACTCCGAACAAGCTGTACTGCTCCGCAAGCATGCAGTACTCGTCACCGAGTGGGAAGCCGTCCAGAACGACACAGATGTTCTCAGGGAGGAGTTGAAAGAGGATAAATGGCTCACTGTGTTCAGAACTGTCACAGAACAGGCGGATGGAATGATGGGAAGCTTGGAGAAGGCAGTCAATCGTTGTCAGGTGTGTTCTTGCGTTCTCGATATCTCTGTTATCTTCGCTAACACCGCGCAGGATTTCATCTGGCAGGTACACCGTGGAGGCGCAGAAGATTCACTATCGCGGTCCTCATACAGGGGCTCCATTAGTTCGGACAAGAATCCCATAAGCATCGAGGTATTCAATGAGTTGCTCAGCTCGTTCGAAGCAAAGAAAAAGTGGATTATCTTCTTTTGCATTCCACTTCGTCACTTATACTTCTCTTAGGCACTACGTCCCAGCCACGTCCAAGGTACTTGCAATCATTGACAATGGCGTACAGAATCGTGTCACAAAGAACGGGGAGACACTCCGGCGACATGGAGAATCTGCCAAGAGGTGGCGGATCCTCAAGGAGCGAATGTCCAAGACGGAGAAAGACATGGAAGCCGTGCGAAAGGTCCTCACGGGTGGCGATATAGTTCAAAGCGAAACAGGTTCCACAACATCGGGTTATACAGCAAATGGGTACCTTGCAACACCCTCTTCGAAAGGCCGTGCACCGAGCCGGGCAACAAGTTCTACGAGCACTCTTTCACGGAGCATATCACCACTGAGGAAGTTTGCAAGGAAGATCGCCGGTCATGTACGGTCGCCTCCGGTCCCCGTCACTCCCTTACCTGTATCACGAGAATTGTCTTCGGTGTCAAGAGACTCTTCACAATCACAGGGTCCGTCTTCGGAGCCAGTTCAGACGCTACGACGACAACGCACCTCTATATTCGCATTCAATCGGTCCACCAGCGGTGCCCCTCTTACACCAGAGAAGGGACATAAATATAGCCACAGCCTCACGCCCGAATCTTCTCCAGCCTCCAAACGCCTTGACCGTATCGACGACCCGAATTCAACCGTGAAACTAAAAATGCTTAAACAACCATGGAATAGCTCAACAAAGGTAGAGGCGCCGGATCCTGTGGCGACTATCAAGCCCACCCCTCCAAAGCGGCCCAACTCAAAGTTTGTCGTTACCCCGGAACATACCCCTCTTGTGCCGAGCACGCCTTCACGAAGGAGTCTTAGCCGTAGTTCAAATACGTCTTCACGGCCTTGGTCTCCTGTAACTTCATCTGCATCCACAAACCCTTCTATACCCCCTCTCCCACCTCTATATCCACCATCACGAGCTCAAACGCCCAGCCTTGGGCCACGCCCGCGACCCAAGACCCCAAGTCATATTCCAGCTCCTGCACTGCACTGGCGCTCCGTATCTGCACGGCAGTCCGATGCTGACGAGGACGAAGAGCTCACGACTCTGATGCAGCGCGCATTTTCGCCTCCGCACACTAATGCATCTCCCAATACCTTTTGTTCATATACCCCAAGCGGCGTACGCATACCCCCACCACGCCCCCCAAGCCGATCACAGATACCCCTTCCCAGTGTGCACGTCTCCTCCGAATCGCGTCCCTCGTCAACGACGTCCTTTTACCGCCCCCAAAGCCCAGGATCTCCCCTCAGGGCACAGACGCCCGAATCGCGATTGAAAGCAAAAGCTCAACAGGTTTACGGGAGTGCAGGAAACGGCGGGATACGTACATCTGCGCGGCAGAGTGTTGCAGGGAAGCTCCCTCCTTCATCGTTCCGCGATTCGTCAACGACACGGACGCCCAACTCGCGTCCGGGGTCGCGGTCAGGGTCGTACACACCCATGGAGCGCGACCCAATACATTTGTACGTCCCCGCGAGTGACAAGGACCCACTCGACGTAGAGGTGGCGGCGATTGTGAATGCGATTCCGCACGGGCTGCTGATTGAGCGTGTGGATCCCCCGCTTAAGGCACCGCCGAAGGAGGGAGAAGAGATCAGAGCGTCGTACTCTTTCTCGAACAGTTTGAGTCGGAAAGTGGTGACTTGTAAGCTGACAACGCTGACGCGCTCCGGGGCAAGGGGGGGTGGGATGTCGAAGAAGGTTATGTGTCGGGTTGGAGGAGGCAAGTGCCTGTTCTGCTCTTTTATCAGAGCAAGGTGTTGATACAAATTTTTGCAGGCTGGCAAGATTTGCAGCTTTACATGCTCAATCGTCAGTCAGGCATGTAGGCTTGAACAGGGAACGAATACCCATGCATCAAACCTGAATTATTTTTGCACTTTGCACTTTTCCACATCTCATCGATCACGATTCAGAACAGTCGCACATAGAGAATCGCCTGTCGCGGAACAAGTTTACTGTATTGCATCATGATTATATCCTCATGTTCATTATGACCGCTAACGTTTTGTGCAGTTTTCTATTTCTTGTTATGTTGGCCAGGGTTTAGTTACAGCAATTGCTATGATGTTTAGCTTGCGAATGGTGACGATGATTGACGCGTACGTGTCAACTCATCGATACTCATCCATCGAATATAAAATGTTACAATGCACATACTGGGTCTCTTGCATGAGAAACATCCAGGGCTCAAATCTAGTACATACTCGTATATCAACATCTAATATCCCGCCCAGCTCTTCACCTTCGAGAACCAAAATGATCGTTCGTTCTTCAGCGGGAGCGGTACCGCTTCCCCATCCTCCACATTAACTGAGTCATAACCAATAAAATCAAGCTTGTTCCACCGCCCGAGGGGGCGTGAACGCAACGCGAGCGTCATCTGAAATAAATACTTATTCGGCTGCTGCTCTGTAGTAGCGTGTGCATGCGAACGATGCTTCTCGTCAAGGTTCGTGATGTAAACAGTGCTACCGGACAGAGACCAGTTGCCGATGTAGAAACCCTAAGTTGGATGGTTGAGTTTAGGGTTGGAATGAGCTGGTGTGTGCATACCTTCATGCGCAGATTCGGCTTGAGCATTGGAATAACGGTCTGGGGTTCCCATTCCTCGTTAGCGAGGAGGGATAGCACCTGGCCGTTTGGGAAGAATCGGCTGGGATGCTGTCAAGGAGGGTAGGAGATGGCTCAGGTACGAGACTCACAGGTATCGATGATACGTGATGAGGTGAGTTACCTACAAGGGAGTGATAAACTCAGCACGTCGAAAATGCCGGGGAGTTCTCTACGTACGTTTACCCAAGCATTCTCGCTAGAGCCCATCCGCCTGTGATTTTTGTAAGAAAACAGGCACAACGCATCTCTAAGAGCATGACTTACATGTAATGACAAACAGCGATGTAAACTCCATCCAACCGCAAGCGGGGATGTTCGATGTAAGCTCTTCGGTAGTCCCGATTGTACAGCTCCATGATATCCGTTATAGACTCATCATCAGCAATCTGGGGGGGCTTATATGCCAGATGGACAAAATCTCTGTTGCAAATATTTATAAAAAGTACATGCAAGAGACAAGCACTATACCTCCAAATCGCTGAATCTAAACTGAGCACTCGTGCTTTACGGCTGACAGCCGCAAACCGCTCAATTGTGGTGAAGTCAAGAATTCGAAGGATTTGGAGCAAAAGCTCATCAGGAATGAGATTGATGGATGGTAGTCCCTCCTTCTCATCCTCCGGCTCAAAGGTAAGATTCTCAGGAAAGTTCTTGAGTACCTGTGCTAGAAACCCTGAGGTCACGATGGGTTTATCCTTGCTATCCTTGTGCACTTGGAACTTCTGCACATCCCGCGTAACTCCATCTAGGGAAACGGTGGACGGGCCCTTCTTGTGACTAGCTGGCTGAGCGGCAGAACGCTCCTGTATGCGTTGTTCTTCTATGAAGTACGCGCGATCGACATTCGCATCAAGACGAAATGCCTGGCGATAGAGTTGGAGAGCCTGGTCTAGCTGGCTGTGTTGCTCGTGAATAAATGCTTTACGATAGATCTCCACGGCATGAACCAGATTGGGACTGAGACGAGTTTGGCCGTGAGATGCGAGCGTTGTGACGGTAGGTGCACCTGCAACGACATGGGTTGCAGGCCCACGAGATGCTGAGTGTGTGTTAGTGATAGTAGCAGTTCTTGCGCTGGCGTCACTCCGAGCTGGGGAAATGGCGTGTTCTGCAACGGTGCTGGCACCGGGAACGGGTCGAGTTTGCGTACTAGTAGTGGCCTGTCGTTCCCTGACCTCGGCTTTCCATTGCTCTCTGAAACGTGCGAGCTCTGCGGGCTCCTGCTCTGGTGCTGGGATATATGATGTCCCTGCGCTCATTCCACGCCTGAATCCAGCTGATAATAGACAAGAGTCAGAATAAGTATAATGATTCGGAAGCGCTTGTTCTTATACTTTGTAGCTTTTACTAATACTAATTATAACCGGAACTGCGGAAGAAAACTGCTCACAATTATAGCAGTACCTTAGTACTCGCTAACCAAGTAATCCTGAGATGACATTGTGACTACAGAGGAAGCGAAGACCACATTATTGGTATAAATAAAGCATATAGGGTGACCGCGTTGACGGGGGATACCATGGATCATCGAACAGGTACTAATTAAGCCAGCGGTGTGCATGCATAAGTCCAAGGGTAATCCAAAGCGTCAAAGCAGCCTTCACGACTTTATGAGGCCTAGACGCTTCAACTCTTCACAGCTATCTATTTTCTCCCCATCGATTGCCTTCACCTTCTCCCAGTCTGTGCCAACACCGAAAAAGCCAATTTCTGCGTCTCTCCTCCGTTGCCGCCTTTCAACTGCACGCTGACAATCGCCGTAGAGATTACTGGTGTAAACTTGTTCTACTTGCCCTTCAAATCTTGAAAGAGCCGATCCGCGTCGATGGGCACCCCCAGCAATGTCAGCTGCAATCTGCCGATGGTTCTTGAACTCATGTTCATTAACATGGTATTTTATGCCAAGTCCACTCGTGTGCCGTTCAGTATTGAAACGTGTTGACGGTGAAAAGGAATACCGCGGGTCGGGTATCGACGTAGAGAAAATGTCCGGAATTGTACTGAGGAATGAGAATGCAATAAGCAATATAAGGGGCAGGAGCTGCATGAACAGCGAGCGACCTTGCGCCCCTTCACCCTGCTGTTGTGCTCGAGCACCCCCCATATTCGTGCGCATACGTGTTGTCCGGAAGCCTCCTGGGCCGAACGATGCAGTGAATACTGGACCGCCTCCGAAAGGACTGCCTCCAAATCCACCGTTCATCGTCATACCGCCTCCTCCGAAGAACATGTTGAAAAGATCCTCTGGACTCATCTCGCCTTCACCACCGAATGGGCTTGCGGAGAAGCCAGGTCCGCGCGGGGACATACCACCAGAACGCGATTCTGGATCTGAACCGGATTGGTCGTATATTGCTCGCTTCTGAGAATCTGAGTGAAAGTTAGAAATGTTCTGTGCATTAAATAAGTCAAGCATACCTGAAAGCACTTGGAAGGCTTTGGAGACCACTGCAGTGAGTTCGTGTCAGACACTTCGCATACGTCATGAGAATACTAGACGTACTCTTGAATGCTTCATCTGCTCCAGGAGCACCGTTCTTGTCAGGATGTAGCGCAAGGGCAAGCTATGATGAATCACAACATTAGAACGATATCAGTCGGCACGCGATATCATTCATGTTGATGTACCTTTCTGTATGCCTTCTTTATCTCAGCCTCCTCGCAATCCTTCTTGACGGACAAGATCTCATAATACTCCGTAACCTTACAAGCCTTCACCCGTTTCACAACGTTCAACTGCTCAGCAGTGAATTCCCGTTTCTCCCCTCCCATCCCTCCAGCAGTGCCATTCGCACTGCCCGTAGCCCGATGCTTGGCACCAGAAGCGGATGGGTGTGTCTCTGTAGAAGACGACGAAGCCTGCGCGTTGCCATTTGATGTCGAAGGGCCTGATCCAGCTGACGAAGAAGACGATCCAGATGCCTCCGCGGCCTCGATAGACCCAAGAAGCTTTGCAGCCTCGGGCGTGGAGAATAGGTTTATAGATTTTTGGCAAAATTTGCGGGCTGAAGGGAGATTGCCTGCATCCCTGTATTTTTGTGCGATTGAAAGACACTTGATGGCTTCGTCTTTGTTACCTTCCATCGCTTGAAAGCAAACCGACGTACGGTACGCTGGCGACTTGGGTAATACTTGAAGCTTCTCGGTGAGAGTGAACGTGTCCTTATTCGGCAAGTGCCTTTCGGATTCATTTATTTTTACGGTGCCTGGGCTTGCCGTGACTGGGCCACAGGTTAGTTGTTCATCAATTCATTACGCATGCATCATATCTATGCTGTGATAGATGATTGGATCCAGTCATCCACTGATATTTTATAGCTGCGGAAAAATACAGTTCAGTGCTTGTACGTGCCTGGCAGTCCTGGCCGTTCCTTGTAAGTTTGCGTTGTATCCCAGCCTCCTTTTTGAATTTACTGAAGATGCTGATCTAGCTCGAAAGCCCCCACAGGCCCGCACTCGTGTTGGTTTCTAGCTTGTAATGATTCGCGACTAGTATGTGCTGTGGCACTACCAAAATCATTGACATGTTGTGACTCGCCGCGTTCCCAGTTATGCCCTTACGAATAATGCTAGTAACCAGCATTCAGGGTATAGTCATTTTACTCCTATTTCAGTATGCAGTTTTTTCTTGCAATCACGTAAACAGTTGTGTGACTCACTCGCTCCCAGAAGTCGCTACCTGCTGTTGCGACTCTGCTTGAGCCTTGACCAACATCAACAAAGGTGAAGGTCGAACTATGTTTCCCGCTGCTGACTATAGATCTGGTGTTATCCCCTCTACCGCTACAGATGTCAATGACAACACTCAACAATCGATAATTTTGTAGCTCCTGGCGCGGGTGATGGTGAAAGACGATATGAAGCTGTAAGTACTATGTAAAACTCGAGGGATAAAACTTACTACGAAGATTGTTCTTGCACGTGTTCTTCGAGGCACACAAGGCGAGACGGTCCTGTCTCTCGCTGTACCTAACTGAAGAAAGCCATTACGAGTGTATCGGTTCAACAAGTAAGTGGCCTTGTGTTACCGTATAGTATGTATGGGAACATTAAGAATGGCATGCTCAGATTCGTCGTCATAGACTGGTCGCGGAGGATCCGTGGCTTTTTTTCGCTTCTTGGAACTGAGGCAAAGCAGAGTACGCGAGGTTGTATCTCGCTGGGGATTTACGACTAAGAAATATGTGACCAATATTGAAGCGGGGCCATCAAATGGGTTTCAAATCAAGTACAACATTTTCTTCCTTGTATGTCTGCACCATCGATCCGAGGGCCTTACACTGTTGTTTTGTTAATCCAACCTGTCGGCCTCCTAGCTTGACCGCGTCTCATCCTCTCTTGTGTGGCTCACCCTTCTCTCAGTGCATCCAATTTTCTCCGACCGGTCAACTCCGCATCACTACCAAGGAAGATATGAAACTTGAACCGAAGGGAGCGTCTTGCTCAATTCAACGGCTATCATGATTTCAACAAAGCTTGGAACGACTCGCTCACCTGGACTCGTGGTGGCGCATATCTCTTAGCAGGTGATGTTAATAATCCCGTCATTCGTTCGTGGGACATGCTGCCGAGAGCCCTGAATTGGCCATGACGAAGATAAGTTTAACATCAACCATATCATGTTGAACACAGCGGGCACTCGTCTTGCATCAGCATCTGAAAATTTCTTTGTTTAACTCCGGCAAGCACAGAGGTCGCTTGATTTAAGCATACAGATCCGGTGGTTCATGTTGCATTCTCGGTGGATGGGCGCATTCAGTTGTGACGACGACCAGATAGTCTTCTAATGAGAGATACCTGAGGATGTGCTTATAGCAGCGGAAAGGAATTCTCTGGCTAGCACAAAGAATAGGGTGACTACTCCCAGCAAAAATTTTATTCTCTTTCGTGTTCAAGCTCTAAGTGTATTCATTCCAAAGGCTGCTCGGGACAAACACAATGTGCGTCTTCCAATTCTGCATATATGTTCCGACTCTCGACCAGATGAAACGTCTGCTTGATGTACATATCCTAGGCTATAAAATTCCAGTAGCAAGATACACGATGGAGGGTCACAGTCAAGAAGATAGGCAAGGCGCAAAGTACGATGCAGCGTCTCTAACAATGAGACTAGTGCTGCTGGTTGTTCCTGCATTCAGTTTAAGTTACCGCAAGACGGGACACGATTAGCCATTGGTTTCAATTTGAGTTCTTCATGCTGGGTAATTTGAATCCTGTGATGCTGCTTCAGCTTATCCGTCGAATGAACTGGTACCCGTGAGGTTTTGATACTACCTAGTGTTGACCTAGTGGTAGGTTTGGAAACATCGAGAATATCGTCCTCAGATCCGTCATCGTACTAGACTGAGCGTGGTGAATTTAGTTTATTCTGGATACAGCTGAGGTAAAAGAAAGAGTACGTGCAGTCGCGTTCTATCGTTCATTACCCTAGAAAAGGATGCAATCAAATTCCAAAAACGTAAAAAAACAAACTTATGTAGCTTATCTGAGAGGGACATCGACGCCTAGTGTTAATCGACATTTAATTCCTTTTCTTGCCTGACAAATGAGATCGAAAAATGTCCCGGCACCATGTCAGGGGGAAACGAAGAGCTTTCTGGCGGCAGAAGCGCGTGGTAGTGCAGAACAAGGTTGAATATTAAATCTGTGAAGGTAGGCAGATCGAAAAACACGAGTTCTTCCTCATCTCTATTCCTCGGATGTCTCTTGCTTGTCATCTCCTATTTCTGCCTTCTTGAACTGTTCTCCCAGACAAGTACCCTAGAATATTTGTATGAGTAGTATGCTGCAAACAGAACCGTGACGAACCTCTTTCGCTAGAATCTCAAGATACATCGAATGAGTCAAGAAGACGGCATGCAAGAGTCGAAACAGTATCTACATCATCAACATTTTCTTGTTCGCCTTTGCCTTCTCCCACTTTCCTTCTGGCACGGGTTGGTTGAGTTTAATGGTTGCGAGCTGTAGGGACGAGTTTGAGCGAGCGCGACGACCAAAGAAACCACGCTTGGAGTCTTGTTGTGGAACAGACTTGTCTGGCAGTGGGCAACGTCGAGAGATGATATTCAAGAAGCGGCGAGCCGAAAACAAGCACACCAATAGCATTACCCTAGATAAGGATGCAGTCAGATTCCAAAAACGTAGAAAACAAACTTATGTAGCTTATCTGAGAGGGACATCGATGCCTAGTGTTACTCGACACTGGAATCCTTTTCCTTCCATTTCTTGTCTGACAAATGAGATTGAAGAAGGTCCCGGCACCATGCAAGGGAGAAACGAAGAGCTTTCTGGCGGCAGAAGCGCGTGGTAGTGCAGAACAAGATTGAATATTAAATCTATGAAGGTCAAGTACACATTTCGTTCGACGCCAAGTACTGAAAGTTACAAGCTCTTACAACATGTGAAGCGTGAAGTTACACACCAAACACCTGCCATCTGCCATATACGAGTCGCAAGAATGTTCATCCTTCGAGATCACTTCCAAAATCTGGAAGTTCTTCCATCTCCAGTCCTCCTTTGCCCTTTGCGACATTGATATACAATTCATCGCGATCCTTTGCATTGAGAATCCGAGATCCTTGCTGGCTTGCCGTGTTCCAAATGTAGTAGCTCTTACCCGATGAAAAAATGTAGCGCGAACCCGCGACTTCGGTGAGCTCAAGGCTCGCTGTCAAACCAGTGGAATAATTGAGCATAGTTTCCGCATTCTTATCATCTGTAAATTCCGCGGTCCATCCTATTGGGACAGGGGGACCCTTGGATGAGAGGGCATCCTGCGGTGGGCAATCAGCATTTTATCGAGTTGTGTGTACTTATCGTCTTACCTCAGAAAGGTCTGCAACCTGATATGTACAGGCAGGAGTCAATATAACACAACATGGTGAGCAAGGAAAACATACCGTGGGACTCATTGTGGTGGGAATGTCTTGTGGTGGGTCGAAAGTCCTTACCGGCTCTGGCACACCAGTTCCCGACTCCACTGCCGTATCTTTCCGCTGTCCATTTTCCTCGTCATCTTTCCGTCCTGGGTCTTGAGCTTGAAGCTTGAACCCTGTGAGTGCTGTCACAGGGTGTTCGGACATTTTGCACTGTCTAGTCTAAGATTGGAGTTGAGGGAAGTTGGAACCGAAGGGCGTCATAACATAATAGGGTATAGTTATTTTACTCCTATTCCACAGTCACGTGTGGACTCAAATGTCAGCCTCAGTCGGCCTCTAATTCCTAATGAAAAAGGCTCGTCACCCACTTTTCCTTCTCTTCATTCCGTCTTCCATCGTTGTTTCACGTTTATTACGTATCCAGCAGACGATATCTTCAACACCTTCATCCATTCCACTATGCCTATCGATACACAACACATCGACGTGCCATATCTTCCCCCATACGACCAGTTCAGACCACCCAATCCAGCCAAAGGTCAGCGTAAGGGCAGAGTTCGCTCTTTTCTTCCAAGCTTCGTCGATCGAGCTATCTTCCGCGCCAAGCCAGCTGCCCATCGCGACGCTGCCGAGCTGCATCCAGAGGTTGACCCTGCCACTAACGTCGACTCTCTTGCAACAAAGTCTCACATCCTCCATCACCTTCCAGCACAAATCGATCGCACGGAAACGCAGAAGTCAGAAATGGCAAACAGGGGCTTGCGCTCTTCTCCCGTCACTAACAACAAGGAACAGAATGCTGCTCCACAAGCCCTCGATAATGAGCGATGCCATAGTCGTGCTCACGAGCCGCTCAACCTTGATCGCAAAGCCATGCAGTCAGGGGTGTGTGATATCATTCAGTCCCACGACTTCAACTTGCACAACGTGGACGAGCTGAATATGCGACAAGGTGCCCGGGTCATCAAGCCCCAGTCAAAGCTCTTCGACCAGGATGAACACATCACGCTTCCGGAGAGCTCGGCGATCTCCAATCATCTAGTCGAGACTGTCGCTTGCAAGACAATCGCTAATCATCTCGAAGGTACATCTCAAGCGGACACTGGTTCCCAAGGCTGGGTGACGGAGGTCCAAGCCATCGCGGAACCTCAGTCAATGAAACCACCAGTCGTTGTAAAAAGGAACTCGACGACAAAGCAGGAGCTAGAACGACGGGAAAAATTAGCCAAACGACAACGCAACATCGCTCATGATATGTCCGGGTGCCGCAACTTTAAGGACGATGATCCCTTCGCTTCGGAGCCAAATCTAGCGCCACATCGCAGGATTCGAAATGTACTGGCCGATGCGCGAGACAGGACGCTTGCTACGATTTCTGAAATGAAGGACGTTCGTCGCAAAAAGGATGAACGGCAGCCTTCCCAAGCTTGTCGCGACCCCCAAACGGAGTTCACAGCATTCCGGGATATTCGAGGCTTACTGGCAGATCTGCGAGAGTGTGCCAGGACACAGATGGTCGTCTCTGGGACAAAGGATACTCGCCCCAAGAAAGATGGACAGCGTCCTTCCAAAGCTTGCCACGGCCACCAGGCGGAGTTCGCAGCGTATCAGGATCAAATCGCTGTTCTTACTTCGGAGCGTGATATGCTCTCTCGCGAGCTCAAGCGCAGTACTCGAATGGCGGACTCGAATGCTTTCTTGCTCAACAGCGTAGAACTGCAAGCTCAGCGTCTACTGTCCGAACATGACGCACTTATCGTCGAGCATCAGCAGGAAAAGGCACGCTCGCAGCAACGAATTCGGAAACTTGAGAGCCGACTCGAGGAGACCACCATGTCAGCTTCTCGAACCAAAGAACGCTACGAGGCGGAACACGAACAGCTTCTAGAGGAGCTTAAGCTTGAACGTATACAGTCGGCACAGAACCACGGGGATCATCTGGATGAGACGCTCATACTCTTCAGGGAGAATGCGGAGCAGGCCAACTTGATAAAAACCCTCAACAGGAATCTCGCAGAGCATCGTACCATGCTCCAGAAGGTGCATATTAAGCTGGACCTCGCGAACGATGCACAGGCGATTATGAAGCGCAAGGTACGCAAATATCTACGTCTTTCATAGTTTGTCCTTATATTTTAAAGCTCCAGATTGTATCCCAACAAGCTCAGGAGAACGTTGAGCTGCTCCACAGTACCCCCGGGCCACCGAAGGCTCAAGGCAGTATTTTTCGAAGCCTCAGAAAGCGCTTGTCGCGGAACGGACCTCGTCAAGTATTACACCAAGGATCCCAACTCGTCACTCAAGAGATCGTGAAGGGTGAGAAAGCGCAGCCTCCTGTTGCCTCTACCGGCACTTCCTCTTCACCGCCCACTTCCGTTTACAAGGTTAGTGGCGTCACTCAAGAGATCGTGAAGAATGAAAAAGCGCAACCTCCGGTTGCCGCTACCGGCACTTCCTCTCTGCCACCCACTTCCGTTCATAAGATTGATGGCGTCACCTCGCAGCACGCCCGTAGGATGCTTTCGGGCCCGCCAGAGAATCCCCCTGTCGCTGAGCCGCCCCCACGAGATCCTCCTAAGGACAACTTGGATATCTCCAAGGCGTCAATCTTCAGTGACAATGGCGTGGACTTACTCTTGGAGCCGAGCAAGGACGTGATAGGGGAAGGCAATGGCTTGGCTAACCTCTGCTCGATGCTGTCAGTGGTCTGCATGTATGCTCCTAGTCCCATTCGCGGTCCCCTGGACATTCAGCCTCGACGTCGCAATGTGGATCCCTTCAAGATTCTGGTCCATCCCGACGACATCGCGAAAACAGACGGCGTCGCAAACTGTAAGTCATCGTCTCTCTTTCGAATATCACCGCTCATCTGAAGTTCAGGGTCGCTATTTCATCTTTGATAATCTCATCGTCTTTTTCTTTCCTCTTTTGAACGTTCTCGCTTATATTTTTCTTTTTCTTCTCTTTTGAACGGACGACTATTCATTTTCTTTCTTCTTTTCTTTCCGGGAGCCAGCAGACAGGTCAAAATAACAAAAACAGGTGGGATTGATGGTGTGTTTGGATTGTAGCCTAGTACAGCTAAGTTTTGTTCTTTTATTCCTTGGATAAGTACAAAAAAAGGGAGGGTCGCGGCCGAGCGCGGTAGTGCATATTTTAACGATTTTCATTCTTTTATTCCTTAGATAAAGTACCAAAAAAAGGGAGGGTCGCGGCCGAGCGCGCTTTAATTTTATTTGTGTTTGGAAAGAACGTCATTAATCATTTAATGGTGTGATCTGATCGGTGCTAGCAGTGAGAGAGCGAGGAAATCTTTATATATACTACAACAATTGAATAAAACTGTTAAGACATGATGCCCTATAGACTGTCCCCTTCTCCGTGCCTAGGATCTCGCTGAGTATGATGGTTTATAATACTTTGCGTATAATGTGCTCCCGTGTTTCACGTAGTTCCCCAGTCAGCTAGTTAGTTCAGTTGGAACGAATATTTGAGGCGTAGTGCTACACTGTAACCAGATTTAAGTTTTCCAATGTGACATCTATTTGTTGTCTTCACAATGAACGATTCCAAGAAAGTGTTAGGTTGCGAATGGTATGCTATGTGTGATGGTAAGAAACCTAAATGGTACAGCACGATCCTACATAGACTAATAAACCCAAACATTGAGAAAGAAGCTTATGACGAGACAATGTCCAACATAGGGTCTATGACCCCAACGGACTCAATCTGAAGCAAAAAAAAAAACTAAATGGCATAAATGTACGAAACCCTGCTAGATTAGTAGATTCCGAATATGAACTTGCATTTAACGATGGAATAATAATGCGCCCAGTCTTTGCCATACTTGATTGAGCAGCGTTCAAAGTCGCGTCCGCAGTGGTGGACGAGTACTGTGATGAAGAAAAACGGAGTAGAAGTAAAGGGTGATGCTTGCACTTGCGATAACAGCACCCAAACAGAGGCTCGTGGTCCAGTCGGCGACATAGTTCTGAGAAAGAGCAATGAGGTTAGCAGACCGAACACATTATTATGAATCGAATCTGACCTACAGGTTTGCGAGAGTATCTCCACCACCCACTGATGAGAAGGCGGTTTCTGAAATTAGAGGTTAAGAGAGTTGGTGTAACCTGGTCAGACCGCCGCCCGCATAACCGTTACACCAAAAGGTAAAATACTGAAAGCTTAGCTTTCGGCATCAGCGGCAGTATATGTACTGATTATGGGAACTCAGGTAAGCCAGCGTGCTTACAGTTGGTGAGTTGAAAATCGCTGAATGACTTGCCCATGTGCCGTCTGGATAAACTCGGGCTTCTTCAGGTTTAGCTCTGAAAGCTACGGGAATGTGTCGCGGAAAGTTGTAATGCCCTGTGTTTGCATTTTGAAGCGACTCTTTTGTGTCAATGAGGCGTCCCAGCTGTGAAGATGAACGTCAGCTAGGTGACGGGAAACGAGATCGTAAGGTCGTACATATAGTATGCCGTCAGTAGAACGGCAAAGAGAATGACGTATGCAGGTGTGGAGAATTGATAGTTACAGGGATCGTGCGATGCCATGTATACCACAGAGTATACGTATGTCTACAAAGCTACATACCAGCATGAGTTGAAAGGTAGTAGGAATTGCATACAAAGGGAACGCCAGCAAAGTTCCAGAAGATGACCACGAAACCCCATCTAAGAAAATGTCAATCAGATAAACGAGCGTAGGAATTACTATCTACTTCTCATGATACATATCCCAGGTTTGGGGGATACACTCTTCGCCTTCGCGCTGAAAATGGGATTAGGAACTCAAGTTCCAGAATCTCACGTTGAGACACACCATGCATTAAAGTAGAGCCCTGTTGCAAGAATCATAAATGCCATGTTCTGTATATTTGTAGGCTACTGCGTGACTGAAGCTTAAAAAAGGGATGCACGGGGGTGACATAGCCATACTGTTCATACTGGTGGCAGCTTCCAGACACCGCCAAGAGGAAAACGATTACCCAAGGGATCCGCACCTCGGCCCACATTTTCAGATCAACAGAGCCGATACGGAAGGTTAAACAGGCGCCCATCAAGACATCATAAAGCTCCCAGACATGCGAATTTCGTTCCCGACTGCAACTGTAATGAAATACACGCCAAAGACACAGCAAAACCGTAACTCATGGAGACAGACATGATGTGGCCATAATTTCAGTGAGACGGAAAATGTGGTAGTAATGTAGAGCAGCATAACCGCGTAAAGAGAGTAGGGCGCATTGCAGTTATATATGAGGGTCTTGCACACAAGAGAAGGTACAGGAAGACTTCTTGTTGGTACCCTGGCATGACCAATGCGAGGAAAAGCTGGTAGACCGCGATACCAGTATAGACTTTCCAAGCGTATGCATTGGGGCTTGCGTCCTGCAATCAATTGAGGTCGGGAAGAAGCCCAAACTGTTGCGAGTACATACGTCACGAATGTGTCATCCCAAGGAACGGAACGATGTCTTCAGATGATGTAGGGTACACAAGTTTACCGTCATAAAACCACAAACAGATCCATACTACATGGATATGGGGAAGCCGACCATCAATATTGCTGTCACTCCTGCAGGTCCGCCGAATTCATAACTGAAGACGTGAAATTAAAATAGTAAATACATGCGATCGAGGTAAAACTTACGTCTGACGCTCGTTGAGCAATTGATCCACTTTGCAGCCCTCATCTGTGGTAGTCAGTGGCTTTGCAGACGCACCGACACCACGTTGTCTCAATTCGTTCCCCGTGCCGTCGTAAGCCTCATTTTGCGAGAAGTCTCATACCGCAATGCAATTTAAACGTGGAATAGACAAATTTGATGACTACTCTATAGATTCGCGGAGTTACTAATACATACTTTAATCTCCGTTTGAATGTAGTTTTTGATCTCCTTTCCCGTTAGCCACGTTTATCGTTCGTGTAAACGCTCATCATCTACCCAAGCGAGACCAGACGTGTACTTCATCTGTTCGTAGTCAACGTGTTGGTCAGTTTTTGCGTTGATTTCATTGTCGTGTATATCGTAGCAGCCGTCCAACAATCCATTCTTTGCCTCTTCATGGCTTCTTCAGTTTTCTACAAGTTCAAGTCCCAGAAGGATGAGTCTCGAGTGACCTTTGATGGCACTGGGATCTCCGTTTTTGACCTGAAAAAGGATATTATATTGGCCAATAACTTGGGTAAGGCAAATGACTTCGACCTATATGTATATGATGCTTCGGCGCAGCAAGGTGCGTAGTGAATGCATCATCCCACATTTGAGACTTCATGTGCATTTCAGAGTATAAAGATGATTCTCAGATCATTCCTCGTTCTTCGTCTGTCATTGTGAAGCGTCTCCCTTCATCGCGCCCAGGAAAGGGCAAGGCAGCCATGTACCTTAGTGGTACTAACGGTGGTACCCACACTCCTACTTCTGATGTTATCCAGAGACCTGGCGGAAGTGGTGTTTTATGGCACAAGGGTGCGATGTCGAAGCGCTTCGACACCAAAGAGGAATCATCTCCATCAAAATCAGCTGGCGTGCGTAGTTATCATATGAAGCATACTTACCTCGCTCTCGAGCGAGTCTTACGCCCAATGCAGCCAACCTCTATCCCCAAAAACGCCGTCACAAAGGACGACGAAGCAGCCGCGATGGCTGCTATGTTCCAGGCCCAGACTGCTAACTGGGAGGAAACTCAGGAAAAGATGTCTCAGTTGGTATCGCGTCCTCGCGCTTTTTGTCTTAGTAGTAGAACGAGTCTCATGAACGTGATTTTGCTTTTTCCTGTGCCCATTCATTGGGTGTAAACAGTGCTGTGCCCATATATAACAACCCCAGGGGAACATCTGGTGGTCGTGGTGGGAAACCATTTACTCCTCACCAACGTCCCCAGCCAGAACGACCGTTGCCTCCTAGCTATGTTTGTTACCGATGTGGGCAGAAAGGTCGGTTGTTACGCAACTGTGAACTTTGACTGTCTTACACGTAAGGCTCTCACAGGTCATTGGATACAGGATTGTCCTACGAATAGCGATCGTGAGTTCGATAACAAGCCTCGAATCAAAAGGACTACTGGTATTCCACGAAGTTTCTTGAAAGCTGTTGAAAATCCGAACAAGGGCGAGATCACCCAAGGTGTGATGGTCACACCAGAAGGTGGTTATGTCGTTGCCCAGCCTGATTTGTGGGTTTTTGATTCGTTCTATGATAGGATGCATTTTTAACTCGACGGTAGGGCTTCTTGGCAGAAGCAATTATCCCGTCCGAAGGGTTTGACTGCTGCTGACGTTCGGGAACGTCCTCCCACCGATGCTTCGCTTGCTTGTCCTATAGACAACAGATTATTCCGTGACGCTGTCAAGACACCTTGCTGTGGTACTTCATATTGCGAGGAATGTATCCAGACACATTTACTTGAGCGCGATTTTACCTGCCCCAAGTGCGGCAAGAAGATACCTTCACTTGACAAAGTTGTTATGGATAAGCCAATGCGAACGAAGGTCGCTGACTATATCGATAAGGTTGTGGAAGAGAGCAGAAAAGAAAGTGAAGATAGCTCCACGCATTTCCTTTCTAACGGCCAGGTATGTTTACTATTCAGACGTCGTTGTGATTAGGAAATGAACAAATTTCGGATAGGCTACCGACGCGGACAACTCTATAAATGACGACTTCTACTCAGATCAGCAACCTAGCATGGATATGTCCCAAATGATTGTTGACAATATCCCGTCCCTTCAAGCTCAGATTTCTCAAATATCAATTATGCTTCAGAATCCATCCTTGCCAAACCAAGTGCGGCAGACCACAGAAATCAAGTATCAACAGCTCCAGATTCAATTGCAACACGCTCAGGCCATTGCCGCAACCCTCGCTGTTGCGACTAGTCTTCAGCAGCAACAACAACAGCAGCAGCAGCAGCAACAGCAAAACGTCAATCCCATGGCCTACGGCATGCAAGCTCAGCAGTGGACTAATCAGTTCCAGAGCCAGCAGCAACCTGCTGGCCATGACTCTGCTTATCAACGGTTGCCCGTCAACAATCGCCGCCGGAACTTGAAGCGAGATCGTCCCTCTGATTTCTTAGATGTCACTGGTGAAAGTGAACACAAAATGCCTAGGTATTGGGAATGATTCGAAGTCCCCCTGGATGGAGAGGGGGGGACTGTATTCGTAGGCTACGCAGATAGCCAATCTGTTGTCACACTTTGCATGTATACACGAACATTGGCAAAATATAGTTATTTTATCTTGATATCTCAACAGCGCTCCGAATTAGGCTTGGTGGTAGCGGCCCAGTGCCAAGCGACCGGGCCGTTGTTCTAGACAATTGAGTTGAAATTAGCGAGCACCATGTCTTAGTAGGACAGCCGACAAGTCAACAGATAACTGTTCAAATAACAATTCTCAGGCAGTGCAGCACCGTGCGTGTGCACGATACCTTAAATAGAGCAGTGATCTCTTATATTGTCGTGACATAAAACTCTTATGTCGTGGGAGAAGAAGTATAGACATCGCATCGCCACTAGTATGTCTATGAGACTTTCAACCAGCACGACTTTAACTCGAGTATGACTCATGTAAGTCGAGCGAGCGAAGCCTGTCCATTTCCGAGTACGCTAGGCTCGGGCACGACCACCAACCCCGACTTGGACAGAGAAGTCACCAATCTAATTTCCGAAGTGGTTTGAGTTCCATCATGTCCATGCACAATGCATTCCAATTCACAACGTTGCCGAGTGCAAGCCAGAACTTAGAGTTGAACTTCGTACTACGAGAGCTAAGTGGTTCATTTTTCACGGTTTACTATGAATCCAGCGACCAGAGGTTCTGTTGTCCCCGTGACGCCGCCGACGGATTCAAGTTCTCCAGCTCGCGAACCTGCCGAAGAGTCTAGGACAGGGACTGTTACGTTGGCTCATGAACAACTCGCGAGATCTACATCCGAGTACACTGTCACACCCGTGCCCTCTAGACCTCTCTCGTCCATCGAACACACACATGCCGTAGAGTCTGGCGCCGGCTCTACCGGTTCGCAAGTGGATCCTACACCTCCGGCAACCAGACCTACTTCAGACCCTGCCCTTCAGACATTAGAAAGGCATTTGTCGTCGAATATAGATGGCCCGTATCCTGCTATATGCTCAAGGCACAGTGTCCCAACTTCGTCAGGAGAGTTTGACCACCTCGCGCGTGCGACGAGTAGGGGCAGAGATTTCGTCCCTCGGAGGGCGACTCTGTTAGCACAGGAGTATCCCATTCTCCCAACTGACTTGGTTCCAAAAACTACTTTGCAGGCGAGCTTGAATCATTCTTCTGTAAGTGATATATCCTCAACTCTATCTTCCAGCCAAACCGCACCGTTGGAGAGCGGTTACAGCCAACTATCAACGCAGCTGAACGTGAAAGAGTCAAGTACGCAAGCAGAGGTGTATTTTTACATTCCTCGCCTGTTCGAGTTGAAATTTAATTGTGCCTTCAGCGAAGTGGACAGGCTATGCGCTAAACACTGCCATCAGCTTGCAGGTTCTTCTCGCTAGCCTAACTACTGGCTTGTCTGCTGTCGCAGTCACTGGAAAGCAGGTGAACAACTTGAGGAACTTGTCATGTCATCAATTGATGAACCATTGCAGACCTCTGTCGCAACCGCAATACTTGGCAAGCGACGCGTATAATGATGGTATTTCATACTGCTAACTGTTTAATTCATTTCAGGGGCGCTCGCTACTCTAGTCGCATCATACCTCGCTCGTATGCGTGGTTCAAATGAACCAGAGCTTTCAATCACCCGGGTGAAAGACCTTGACCAATTTATACGGGACTGCAAAGCGTTCCAGCTTGATCACGGAAGCACATATGGAACCGCTGAGAATAAGCTCGACAAAAGAGTGGAGGAGTTCCGATCCAGATTTGAGGAGTTACTTGGGAATGGAGATGGGTGCGCACAACTCAAGCACGCTGTTCATTTTTTCCCGCTGACCTTTTGGTAATAGTCAACGGAAACTATCTGGCGTCTGATCTCTTCGTATCCCTCTTTATGTTGGTCGGAATCTCGTATCGGTTTTTGTCTGTTGTCGAGTTGCATTGCATCGGATTTCATTTTCGTTGTGGACGTTGTTACATTATACTTATCATAGACTACTTAGTAGGGGAACTTAGCGATTCCCTCCGATTCTGAATCTCCCACCCATGGTCATTAAAGTTACCTTTTGCATATTATTCACTGACAATATTAATGTAACTTATATTACTAAGTATGTTATCTACCGATGAGCTAGCGGTCCGAGGTCCGAGGAGTAGTTTACCCGTCACGGTGTCACGAGTGTTACGGCACGCGTCCATAACGTGACGCGACGCGTTTGTCATATTGAATCAACGTGTTCCTTTTCCTTTTCCTCCATTACACTTTTTCAGTCATGGTCAAGGCCAAAACTGATACTAAACAGAAGGCAATTACCTCCTTCTTTGGCGGGAAGAAGGATCACAAGCAATCTGTCGATGAAGTTGCCGCAGAGGACACATCATCTGATGACGGTGAAAAACCTCAAGCCGCTGTAAAGAAAGCACCTAGAAAGAAGGTTAAGAAGGAGAAAGTCAAGGATGATGACGAAGAAGCATCTGATGATGATATTCCTGCTCAATCTACAAAGACAGACGGCAAAATCGAATCGTCCACTTTACCACCCATCTACGAAACTCCCGCCATGTTCCGTGACCTGGTGTCTCGCCTTCCAGAAATCAAAGGTGTCGCCGAGCATATCAAAGGTCGAAAACTGCGCGTGGCTACAATGTGTTCTGGCACAGAATCGCCTTTGCTTGCCCTCGATCTTATTGGCCAGGTTATGCTTGAACAGCACGGAATTCCTCTTGAATTTGAGCACGTATTCTCTTGTGAGATCGAACCATTCAAACAAGCATATATCGAACGCAATTTCCAACCGCCACTACTGTTTAGAGATGTATGCGAACTGGGAGAACCTCAAGCGTGTGTTGTCACTATACTTGTATTTGTTTCGTCCACTGAACAAACTTGCAATGTTATCTAGAACGACAGCCTATGGCGCATTGGCCACTGTTCCTGGAGACGCTGATCTCCTCGTCGCAGGCACATCCTGTGTGGACTACTCTAACCTCAACAACGAGAAGAAGACAATCGATGGCGGAGGAGAATCTGGTCGCACTTTTCATGGCATGATGTCCTGGGTCACAAATCACCGACCTCCATTAGTCATCCTGGAAAATGTTTGTTCAGCGCCGTGGGACAGGGTGAAAGAGTATTTCGAGAAGCAGGGGTACAGCGCGGAGCACATCAAGGTGGATACGAAACAGTACTATATCCCGCATACTCGGATGCGGAAGTATCTGTTTGCTGTTGACAAGAGGGGGTCGGGCATACCCACAAAATGGAAGGATCTGGTAGTGAACAAGTTGAAACGGCCCGCATCATCGACACTGGATGCGTTCCTTCTTCCTTCTGATGATTCTCGCATTCATCAAGCAAGGCAATTGCTTGTTCAAGACGGTGGTGGTTCGGATGCTCGAGCTGGACGCACTGACTGGACCAGATGCGAGTCGCGCCACGCACGTGCTAGATTAGATGAGAAATTAGGACAGAAACGACCGCTAACGAGTTGGGAGGAAGGCAAGCATCTATCGGGTTTCGTGGTTTCCACCCTTGCTGACATTGTAACAGGTGGCACGTGTAGGCTGCCTGATTTCGCATGGCAAGATTGGGGGATACGACAGGTAGAACGAGTCTGGGATCTAATGGATATTAGTTTACTTCGCTCTGCAAAAATTGGCGTTGATCCATCATACAAGACGTTCGTAGCGTGTCTCGTATACGTCGTTAAGTGGCTAATTAACTGATAGTCTCGTGTGGAATCTTTCGCAAAATGTCGATCGGTCAACCGGATCGAGCAAGACCGGTATCTGCCCTTGTCTGACCCCGTCCATGATTCCATACATCACCAACCGCGGTGGGCCCATGGTTGGTGTTGAGGCACTAGCCATGCAGGGTCTTCCAATTGATAAATTGCTTCTGACGAGGGAAAGTCAAGACGAATTGGCTGATCTCGCAGGAAATGCCATGTCATCCACTGTTGTTGGTGCCTGCATACTCTCGGCTTTGGTCGCTGGCCAGAAATTACTCAAGGCCGGTGATGACACGGAGACATACGAGATGAAGAAGGACGTTGGTCACAAGGACAATGACCATGCTATGGATGTCGATTTCAGCCCTTCTGCCACCATTGGTATCGAAGAACGTATCAAAGGACATGAGGACCTTGTGGAGAGACCGTTAGATCTGACTGCCACGCAGACGGACTCCATCGCCCGTATTTTGGAGGACGCACAGAAGAGTGTCCGTCTTTGTCAATGCGAGGGCCGCAAGGACGTCACGACGCGCGACCTTCTGCGTTGCGTGGATTGCGGCTCGTCGTCTTGCAAGAAATGTGCGGGTCGTCCCGAGCACAGTTTCGAGCCTCTTGATGTCATGCAGTCGCCACGTCTTAGTCCTTCGACATTCATACGGGGGCTGAAGTCCACTCTGCCTATGTGCATCTCTCTTGTTGGCGTTGATAAGAAGCTTCTTGATGGTCTGAGAGAAACTTCAGGAGTCACAATCCCAGAAAAGCGCTGGAACAACTGGTGTTCCGCTGTGTTGAGGGCGACTGGCTCAGAGCTTCGCTTTGTTGAACCTAAGCGCCAAGAGATTTGGTCTGCTGTGTACCAATCGCCTCATGCTATTTTCGAATTATACCTTGAACCCAGACAAACCGAATGGCGCCTTTACGCGAAGCCAGGGGATAATGAACCTGCGAATGCAGAGATCCGTCGTTTACTCCAGATGCCCGTCGCGAGATTCAGATGCAAGACGGATCTTCTGCAGGGATCTTGGCAATTTGCTCTTCCTGTTGCACGTGAGGTCACGATCACTATCGAGGGCAGCGGAGGCATGGTTCCTTCATGGGAAGCTCGTCTTGGCTTACTAGACGAGGAGTTCAGGGACAAGGAGGTGCACTCACAGCTTCATATCACCATCCCCGAATCTCAAATGTCTCATTTTGATCGCGATATTTCCGGGGCGTATGCTCTCCTCGACAAGTGTGGGACAGCCAATGGTGCTCTACACAAAAAGCTGCCTAGTGATGATGACGCGTCTTTGCCGCCACTTTTCATGATGCTGGATCCGACAAGATGCGGAAATCCTACGGAAGATTCATTCGTTTTTACGACGAGTATGCGGCGGTATGATTTCGGAGAGTTCCGTCCTATAATCTGCAAGCTCGACCCTTCATGGAGGCAGTCGGATGTTCAGGGGGAACAGCGCGTCAAATGTCATGTCCCTCTTCACTGGATGAACTCGGAGTCGGTCAAGGTTCAAGTAAGTTAACGTCAACACAACCTGCCCACTTCTCAGCTTTGTCTCACTCTCAAATTATAGCCCCTCCAACTTGGGAATGCGTCTTTTGCTGTGCCTGGAGGCACCCTTGAAGCCAGCGTCACAACCGACGCATGCGCAAGCGCCAATGCTCTTCTAACGTGCTCGGTACCTCTTCTTGAAGATGCAGGTCCGGAGTGGCCTCGCGGCAATTGGCGAGAAGTTGACAAGGTTCACGAGCGTGGCACTTTCAAAGCCTTGGCTTGGCTGCTAGAGCGTATACGACATGTGGATGACAATTTCGGTCATTGGCAGACTGTCGAAGTCCCAGATGACTTGTTGCACTGCCAACGTTGTGCCCCCACCCCTCCCGCTGTGAAGTGGACCAAGAATGGCAAGAAGATAGTTGCTATTGAAGACAGCCAGGAGGCCGGGCAGTACGAGAGGGACCTCAAGCTTCGTCCGAGTCCTTTCGTCACACAGTTGAAGATGGATAACCAAGTTGGCGTTGTGAAAGTGGGGCTCAACATTGCTTCTATCTTGCACAGGGCTCTATCACGACTCCCTACTGCGAATCGCTTAGAGCGACCGGTGCTGAGCTGGCGATTGGATACCGATTTCGCTTCTTCTGTAAAGATCCAAAACCCTCCTTTCAGACTCCTCAGTAATAAGTCCGACTCGGAGCATTCGCAGCCCCCAAACTTCGATGAGGACAAACTTCCTTTGCGTCCTGAACAGCTCCGCTCTCTCACTTGGATGATCGCTCGAGAATCAAAAGATTCTGAACCCTTCGTTGAGGAAGAGATATCGGAAGCCATCCTGGAACCTCTAGGGTGGCGAGCAGAAGGTCGGGCACAGCGGCCTGTGCACATTCGAGGTGGTGTTTTGGCAGACCAAGTCGGTTATGGGAAGACAGCAATTACTCTTGGTCTTATCGACTGTACAGCAAAGAGCGTAAAGAACGAGTTCAAGGAGAAAGGCGACATCATTGGCAAGGTTCCGGTTCAAGCCACACTCGTTATCGTTCCTCCTCATCTCACAAGACAATGGCGCTCAGAAGCACAGAAATTTGCGCGCAGCCGATTCAAGAATATCGTAGAGATTTCCACTGCCGCACAGATCAACAATCTCACCATTGAAGACGTTCAGGATGCGGACTTAGTCATCGTCGCCTCCAATTTGTTCCAGAGCTCAGTATATCTTGCCAACTTGGAAGCCTTCGCTGCCGGAGGCACCCTACCTACTCAAGATGGGCGTTACTTTAATGTACGGATCGACATCACACTGCAAGCCCTACGGAATCAAGTCGAGCGACTAAAAACTGAAGGTTCCACGAGTGTCATGGCAAACATTCGAGATGCTCGAAAACGCGGTATGTTTAATGCCTTTGTGCTTAACGTGACTGACTGCCAGCGATAGAGGAAGAGTTGGAGGCGCAGCTATTTGTTGTACCGAAGCGTCTCAAGGGAAAGGCCTATCAGGAGGCTGTCAGCAAGGCGAAGTCTTCCCAGGTCAAGGTCGAGAACAACGATTCATCATCGGAGAGAGAAGTCTTCCCCGCCAAACCCACCTCATCTGGCAAAATCTGCGAAGTTGTCATCACAGTGCCTAGAAAGAAGACAAAAGTGGTTGCCCCGGAGACTTCGGACTCGCCGCGCCCACGAAAGAGACTCCAACGCAAGGCTTCCAAGAAAGCCATAGTAATCGATTCAGATGATGAGGCGGAAGATGTTAAGGGCAGTGATTATGAAGACGATAATTCCCATGATGATCATGAGGACGATGAATCCGTTGAAGACACTTCAGACGCTGATGATGTTTCCATCAAAAAGTCGTCAAAAACCAAACGACTACGCACCAAGCCGTCACCCCCGCCAACCTCGTCGTCTGAAGATGGACACTCAGTCGGAGTTTCATCTGACGCGGAGATGAGCGATGAGGATGATGTTGGGAAGAAAGGTAGCAAGGGTAAGGGTAGGCAATATGGTCTCAAAGCAGCCCCGAAGAAGAAGGTGACGAAAAGTGCAGCCAAGAGTTCTGGCGAAGATACCGACAGTATGGATGTCGATGACCCACCTTCGTCTCCTGTGTCTTCTAAAACCTCGAAAAAGCGCAAGACCACGGCTTCTGACGATAAACCCGCCAAAAAGCAGAAACGGCGAGAAGATACTGACCCTTGGAAACTCCAAACCACTGCAGTCAAGAAAGACTGGACACAAACTCGCGCTCCACCCTTGGAAGTCTTCCACTTCTCACGAATCGTCGTCGATGAGTATACCTACCTGAGCGGAAAGGTACATTCTATGGTCACCAAACTAACTGGCGATCGACGCTGGGTACTATCTGGTACCCCGCCAATTCACGATTTCGGTTCTGTGAAGACTATCGCTGCACATCTAAACATTCATCTGGGTATTGATGATGATGGTGAGGGCAAGTCAGCGATGATCAAGAAACGCATCCGTGAACAGACAAGTAAGGTTTCCAAGACCAGACAAATGGGACGCACTGACTGTTATCGCAGAGGTTGAAGAGTTCCACTCATTCCGTGAGGTACACACGCAGGAGTGGCATGCACATCGTCACAGTCTCGGCCAATTGTTCCTTGACATGTTCGTGCGACAGGTCAGATACACCCCTCATGATTGTTGTAATTAAGCTCAATTAGCACTTCAGAATATCGCAGAAATTGACGAGATACCATGCACATTCAACATCGTCAAAGTCGTTTTACCCGCCGCAGAACGAGCGATCTACTTGGAATTAGAACATCACCTTCGCGCCATCGATATGGTTGCCAAACGCACGAGGAAGTCGGAGAGTGACCGAGAGAAGCGCCTCAACATTGCACTTGGCGAGAGCAAGTAAGAACAAACATGTTCTACTGAAACTACTGCTTGACATTCACCTTTCAGGACCGCAGAGGAAGCACTTTTGAAGCGTTGCTCTCATTTCGACCTTGAAACCAAGGACAAGGAGAATGCCATGAAAGCTTGCGAGATTATCGTCGAAGAGCGAACTGAGCAACTGGAGGCCTGTAAGAAAGAACTGCTGAAGGAGCTTCAGAAAGCCGTCAAGAAAGAGAAATCTATTGGCAAGCTCCCAGAAGAAAGCATGTTTCAGGAGTACGCCCGCGTTTCCAGAGATGAAGGCGGCGTCGGAGACCATGAAGCTACGGAGACTATTCGGGATCTTCTCACAAAGGCTGAAGTTCCAGTTCTATCTCCGACCTACTGGAAGAACAAAGCCAAGGGTGACATGAACCTGGCGGAGAAAACGAAGGAGGCCGTCTGGGAACATCGTGAGCAAACGCACATTATACGTAAGCTCACGAAGGAACTTGTTGGACGCGTCCGGTCACTTCGTTACTTCACCGTTGTGCGCGACCTGCAGAAGCAAAGAGATACACCTCCTGTCGTCTCCTGTCCAGCATGCGAGCGTAGCGAGATACCCATGGATGAAGTTGCTGTACTGTCTTCATGTGGTCACACAGGCTGCATGGGATGTGTCAAAGAAGCTGCTGACCGAGAGGAATGCGTCTACCATCCCTCTGGTCAATGCAATGCCGCTGCTCGTGCTCTCAATATCGTCAAGGGACAAACTCTGGGAGTTGATGATGAAGCTCGTGATGGACGCGGCAAGCACTACGGGAAGAAATTGGAGATGGTTGTGGACCTTGTGAAGTACGTGGTCCCGTTATACTTTCGCGATCATGCTGACGGTTTCTGGCCTCAGGAATCAAATTCCGAAGAAGGATCGGGTTCTCATCTTTGTTCAGTTCCCCGATCTGATGGCAAAAGTCGCTCATGCATTGAAGATGCACAAGATCGAGTTCTTGGAAATAAACGGCTCTGCAACACAGAAAAGCAAGAACTTGGAGCAGTTCCAGAACGATAGCAAAGAACGCGTACTTCTGTTGAACGTCATGGACGAGAGCGCCAGCGGTGCGAACTTGACGGTTGCCAACCATGGAATCTTTCTTTCCCCTCTCCTTGCCCAGAGCCAGGAGATATATGACGCTTGCGAGACCCAGGCAATTGGACGATTGAGGAGGTATGGGCAGATCAAGCATGTCAGCATTCACCGGTTCATAACGACGGACACGATCGATGTTGAAATATTCGAGGAGAGGGCCAAGGTGAAAGTCTAGAGTACAGTGATGCATTGCATATGAAACCTACACAATTTGGATACAGCAAGTTGACGCACCGACACAACCCTGCCATATAGGGTATGTAGACATCATTACCATTTATGTAATAGCAAATAGTATATCATAGTCAGGAATGTCACCTATGTAAAATAAATCTATGTTTTATTTTCTATCACATGTTTTCTACATATGTAAACACGGAACGATTTCCAATTCCCACATTTTTCAAGCTCCTATTCCTCCTGACTTGATACTCCTGTTCTTAAACCACCATGGCTTCTGCACGTTCTTTTCATGGCGTTGTCGTTATCCAGAATGCCACTCCTCACGCGTTGGAGCCGAACAAGAGGTTTTGGAGGATGGATAGGTTAGACGCGTGACAGAATCGTATTTCAATTCGACCACAGGGTTAGTCAATGAAGATCGCTTCTTAGCAGTGAACCATGCAGCCCTTGAAGTTGTGGTCACCAACGAATGAAGCAAAAGAAGGAGAATGTAGTTTAAAGACATCGGAGCGACCGTCCGCAGGCGAGTGGAGCCCTTGTATCATTGTATCATGGCAATACCATTTATGCCTTGATACATGATTCCTCCGCGTCCATCGCCCTGGACATACGGTACTGATACAGATAGGCCATGTGGAGGAATGCGCAGCATGCCAAGATCGATCCTCTAGCCCCGTATTAGCCCCGTATGCATCCAGGCCGCCAAATTTGACGTTCATTTGTAGGTGAAATATTATCATTTTGGTGAGGATGCTGGCGTGCACGGTAACCTGTCCTAGCCCGTGTTACATCGGCTACATCGGACATGAAATGTAAGAACTGATATGCTATGACTGCAGTATAAAAGGGAGAGGAGATTGTTAGATTTGCACTCAACTCAAGCGGCCAGAAGATAAATTATCATCAAGCCTTGGCACTCTCCTCACAACAAAAATGAAATCCATCTCACTCACTTCCATGATCGTGTCTGTTGTGGTATTGGCTGGTGTAGCCACCGCGTACAACCCCGTCGGCCAGCCTTGCGACACCCCAGGTGAGTGCTCCTGCTGCGTTTCGGTATGTCCGAATATTTAACGGCGTACTTTTATGGTTGCTTGCAGGTGGTTATGGGTGCTCACAGGACGCGAGTATTAACGGCGGGAATGCGTTCATTTATGAATGTGCGTGGACCTACCGGTTTGTGTACATCGCAGGCTGTAGCTGCCCTACTTGCTGTGTCGTCACAACCGGTGGTGCGTACTGCACGTGAGTCGTGACAGTAATGAGCGTGGTTTCCCTTGGTGCCTCTTGAATATGGGGGTTGATATTTTCGCAACAGAGATTGTGTATGGAAGAATGTACAGTGATACGTGAGAGACATGGTAAAGGGGTGCTACAGTCAATAAATACACCGTAGTGGGACCAAGTGCTGTGCTATGTCGTGATTCAGGCAGCTCAAGGTGTGAGTTTCAGTGTAATCATCGTGTAGCATGCCGATTCGTTATTCCTATATGAGAGCAGTCAAGGGCACCTGACTGCAATGGATGAGAACTTTCACTTGGCCGCCTCGCTCAACCTGCCGTATCAATGATATTCGGCCGAATGAACGAGCCCTTTCCGTTGCAAGACTTTTATCTCACCGCTGCACATTGGCAGATAGGAGAAAGAGATGATACGATGAAACATACTAAATTAAAATTGCGATTGAAAGGCTGAACCAGCCTTCTATCTTGAACATATTATTAGTAGGTAATGCACTTCAGTTGGTCAACAGAGTAGCTAGCTCGCATTCATATTTGGCCATGATAAAATCATGATGGAGAAGAGGCGAGGAGAACAACTTTGAGAGGCGGCGTTGACGCAAGTACAACAAGCAAAGATATCTTTTAAGAGTTCATGGTGTCATAGAGGACACGAGTCTGGACCTGACAACTCGTGATATTGCAGAAAAAACGTGGTCGAAGGTCAGTTAAGTAAGGAAGGATTTTGTTGAGCCTTTATCAACATCGTGAAGTTACATTGGCAAGATCGGACACTCTTTAAAAGTCCTTCCGACACCGCGCCAAAGAACACGTCGTATTGCATTGATTCGTGATTTCTCTCTTGGCACCATTCTAACTTTATTCTCGAGAAATGTACGTTGATCGTGAATTTCTTCATGTCGAGCTTCCAAATCTTAATGATTCAGCAACCAGGACCTATGCGTATAATCGACTTATCTTCATCAGATATCAAATGACCGCTGCCTCACTGACCATTTGTTACAGTGAGGATTTGAACGGCAGTATTGAGACATAGGTGCCAAGCTACCAGTCCACCTGCAGCCGGCATAATATCCACTCCCAAGGTGACCAAAAAATACATGTGACATCATCATAGAAGGAGATGAAATCAACGTATGGCCGCAACGTAACCTTCGAGGATGATTTGCGTAAACAGAAATCATTGGAGTGAGATAGTCGGATGCAGATGCTGCCATGACAAGAGCATGTAGAAGCCATGCTGGGGAGAAACCAGGAAGACGAATAACAAATCGCGTCAGACGCGGAGATCACAAAGGCTATGCAGACAAAGGTGCATGTGGAGCTCATGGCACACGCACATGACCAAATAATTATTTCCCTGGACATGTACTATCATTAGTGTGTTATTGTCTTGTGCTTCAGTATCTCCGACGGTGTTCTAGAATAAAATCTGCAGCACAAGTGGCATACAACTTGAACGTGCAACAATGCCATTGATTCGTTCCGACGGCGTCCTTTTCGTTCAGGTGTGGCATTTGCGCTGAGCCGAACACTACAACAGTGATCACCATATCTACTGGATGTAATCAGGGAGCTTCACGAATCACCTAGATTCTTGGAGCCAAGCGTCGGCTGCGACTGACCCCGCATGATAAGCACATGGGGCAGATTGTGCATGAATCATGATAACTAACGCCTCCTTGATAGTTATTGATGGGCCCTCGCGCTCACGTTCCAAACACCAGGTGTGACATTCTTGTTAAATATCATATTACAGTGGTATCTTGCGGTACAACACACCAGGTTTCAATCACTTGCTAGACATCACATACCCGGTTGTATCCAATATTTGTTTGCCGCAGATAGAGCAGAGACCTTTCTTATACGCACAACCTAAGACAGAATGAGCTTCGAGTTTGCCTGGCATTGCTACGATACTCACCGTGGCAGTACTTGGCTTTATTTTGCGTCACGGGCTGCTTACAATCCTTGCATTTGCCTTGATACGGCTAACAATCATTTCCTCGCTAAGTGCATGTAAAGTGAGAGTCATAACTCACTCACCTGAAATCTGTTCTTCGAGCTTCCGGGTCGGCTTAGTAACTTGTTCTCGCCTACTCTTCGTGATCCATCCTTTACACTTTGAGATGTGGAGGTGAACGGATCTGGAGCGGCAACCTTGGACAGTTTCTAAAGAAACTTAGTGAGACGCATTCAGAAAATAAAAATATTGGCAGTGACATACGGATTCACACTTCTTACAGACCATGGGTGACCGGGTTGGACAGGGTCACCGAGCAAAGGACAGGCTGAGCCTGTCCATTAGTAACACATTAGTAATCACATGCCGCACAGTCTGAACTAACTTCAAGTTCCCTCGACTCCGATCTTAGACTGCACAATGCAAAATGTCCGAACACCCTCACGGCGTGCCAGCATTCACAGGGTTCAAGCTTCAAGCTCAAGACTCAGGATAGAAAAATGACAAGGAAAATGGAAAGGACCCGCCAGCGGAGTCGGGAACGGATGTATCGGCGGCGAGGACTTTCGGTGATCAGTAAAGCCCACCACAAGACTAGAGTCCCACTACAATGAGCCCCACTGTATGTTTCTCCTTGCTCACCATGTTATGTTATTAAGTGCACACAGCTCGATAAATGCTGATTGCCCATCGCAGGATGCCCACTCATCTAAGAGTCCCCCTGTCCCAACAGGATGGACCGCGGAAGTCACAGATAATAAGAATGCGGAAATTATTCCACTGGCTTGACAGCGAGCCTTGAGCTCGCCGAAGACGGGAGTTCGCGCTACATTTTTTCATCGGCTAAGAGCTACTACATTTGGAACACGGCGAGCGAGGAAGGATGGCGGATTCTCAATGCAAAGGATCGCGATGAAATATACTAATGTCGCAAAGGGAGGACTGGAGGTTGAAGAACTTCCAGATTTTGGAAGTGATCTCGAGGGATGACCGTTCTTGCACTCGTATACGGCAGATAGCAGGTGTTTGGTGTGTAACTTCACGCTTCATGTGTTGTAAGAGCTTGTAACTTTTAGTACTTGGGTCGGACGAAATGTGTGTTTTGCCTTCACAGATTAATATTCAATCTCGTTCTGCACTACCAAGTACGTCTGCAGAAAGCCCCTCGTTTCTCCTTTGCATAGTGCCGGGTCCTTTTTCATTCTCGTCTGTCTGACAAGAAAGGGAAGGAAAAGGATTCCAGTGTCGATGAAGACTAGGCATCGATGACCCTCTCAGATAAGTTTGTCTTCTACGTTTTTGGAATCCGTGACGGGCAGCTGGCTTGGTGCGGAAGATGGCTCGATCGATGAAGCTTTGAAGGAAAGAGCGAACTTTGCCCTTACGCTGACCTTTGGCTGGATTGGGCGGTCTGAACTGGTCATATGAAGGAAGATATGGCATGTCGATGTGTTTGTTGTATATTGATGGACATAGTGGAATGGATGGAGACGTTGAAGAAATCGTTTGCTGGATGCGTAATAAACGTGAAACAACGATGGAAGACAGAATGAAGAGAGGACAAGTGGGCGACGAGCCTTTTACATTAGGAATTGGAGGCTGAATGGGGCTGACATGTCTGGGAGTTGAGTCCAGTCTGGCCTGGCTATCATCAACTAGTCACACTATCATTTACTACTGGAGGAGCAGTGCCCAATAAGAATGACTGATATTCCTTGAAATCTAGTAAGTCAATAGAGCTAAGCGAGAACTTACAGCTTTCTGTGACTCCAGCCAATTGTTAAGCACTCCCAGTGTCTCAGTGTGCACATCACTGGTGTCAGGGCCTCCCACTTGCGCATAGATATTTCAATGTCCTACAGAGAAAATCAGTCGATATCAGTTTAGCCGTACAAGGGACTTACTATGGGCCCTAGCGTTCTGCACTTAAAAGTGAGTTTAAATGTTTTCATCCCCATGGTGAGCTCGAGCTCGTGGACTGTCATAGCGTGAGTAGTAGGAACAAGCTGTAATGCAGGATTTTCGAAAAACCTACTCTGCTTTAAGCATAACCTAAACAGACGATTGAGGCTGATTAGTGGTGGAATAGCGAGTATTTGAAGAGAAGAAACGGGGGTCTGAAAAAGACATGTCGGCGAAGTCGGAATAGTGTCTGTTGAGATGCATGTTGCTACGACCGACCCGATTTGCGTCTGATGGGCACCTACGTTTAGAGTCGGGTTACGCACGTCACCTTCCTCTTATTAGGGTCTGACTAAAATCACGTTTCCGCAGTGATTGTACAGGCTGAGGGACCCGTCCGGTTCTACTTGTTTAATTCACCATACTAGGTGCGTCGCAAGGACTGCCATCCCACGATAGGATGGAATAATAAGTGTTCAAAATTTCCAGGGTTACCAATACTGTCTTTCTTTCCAGTTCTAGCCGACTTCGTTATTGTCAATGGCGGCTACGATAGACCCTAACAATATCACAACGATAACACCTTCACTCGATGGTTGACATGGCGAGTGTCACAAAAGTCGATTCGGCCCCGCCACTTTTATAACGGACAAGGCAGTTACTGTCCGAGGGTGTGGCCAACATCGTCCGAGTCGGATGATGGCTTCGCTCTACGTACTCATGCCTGGCGTCAATAATATTTCTTTTGACTTGTCACTTGAACCCTTCTCGACGAAATATACGCTGCACCTCCCGATGCTTTTGTCTTTTGGTCACCAGCGTCAAGCGTCTCAGGGCGCCTCTGCACTATAAAGACGAAGAACCGGGTGGCCACGAACACCACGTTAATTGTCAGCGTGCTGGTCATGTCCCTCTTTAGCCTCTCTAGGGAGCTCCTTTTAATCATTTTAGAAGAGCTCGATCCTATCTCCCTGCTACACTTCTGCAAGGTATGATTGCCGAAGTTGCTAGCCAATTTATGTGCGTCTGCTTAATATTTCATAATAGAGTTCTCGATATATACATGGAATCGTCGCAAATTATTCGACGTTGCTATATCGATACGAACTTGGTTTGTCCGGTATGAAGGACGGAAATTCGAGCTCTTATTCACCGCGCGCGCGGCTGGATCCGCTCCTCCACCACAGGAAAGGATGGTTGACATTAAACTGGACCTCAGAGGATAGGCTCCGTATCCCGACGCCAACCATCGTTGGTGTCTCTGGAAGATTTCTCTATCACGCTAGCGAAAGCTCTTACCACGGGTTGTTCCAGTGGTCACTTCATATCTATGAGCTGCGCTCGTACAGGACGCCGCCGGTTGATAAATTACAATATTGCAAATTTAATTTACCTTTCGAAATACGCAAGGTCGCCATTGATGCTACTCAGAATCTTTTGGTGCTTGCAGAACTGCATTTTGCTTCACAGTAAGATAATAACGGCTGGCGTCTCCATCCACGCTGACCAATACGCTAGAGATGGACCCATAACTGCTTCACTTCACTTTCTTGATATGTGGACATGCCAACAACACCCGCAGGCTCAAAACCTACGTTTTCAATTTCAGACGGACTGGTGGGGTGCTTTGCCTCCAGGCCACCGCATTTCCGTTGAACAGGTCCAGATCTATGGAATCATGGTCGGCCTGTCTGTACGTCTTGGAGTTGAAGAAGGTGAGGGAACAACAGAACTTGTTTTAGTCAACTGGCATACTGGCATCGAGCGACAGCAACGGGTAATGTGTTTCCCCAGTCCACAAGGGCCCGTCAGGTTCTAAATTGTGAAATTGACAGTTTACTGGTGACCTCCTTTCGTTCGATATCATCAGCGAATCGTGTTTGATGGTGCTATCCCATCCTGACGAAGACGAAGACGATGATAGTGGAGAATCTGCTGCTTCTACTTGGGAACGAAGTTCAGACGGGTTGTACCTTCACGAACGTGGCAAGCGCTCCCCTCAAATAACTATCCACCACATACCGAATGGACCATTGTGCTCAGCCCAGGTAATATCATATGATTTACCAGAATCGTGGAAGGCAATATCGTTTCTGCAAATTTGTCCCAACACGTCTCTCAAGCCCAATGTTACTCCTCCGACGGAAACTTTCTTCCACTCTGATCCGTCTCAGCGCACGACTGTTATCCTCGTCGAATTCCCCTCCCATTCAATACCGGCAGGATGCTCTAAGAAAGTGGCATTGGTGATGAAGGAATCGCTCTTTCAGCCACCTAGCGTTGGCGATGGGACTTTATCATGGGAGGAATGGCAGGACCGTTGTACGGTGATTCATTTGCCAGGCGATTCAGAAGCGCATGCCTTCGGGGTTGTGGGGAGAAAACTGGTATTTTTCCAGAGCGTTGGTGAGGAGAACTGTGTGGCTGATTCTCGAAGTCGTCTTCATGTGCTCGATTTCAATGACTATGCGGCAGAGTGCCTGCGATCAATCGCACCGCAGTCGCCTGCTTGGTCATGGAATGAGAAATGGGCTACTGCCAGTAAAATCTTCAAGGTTGGCACAGCCGAGTTTATCAAAACGAGCACCACTCAAGTACAAAGCATCACTTGGGTTGACGCAACAGAAGATGCGGTGGTCTTATACAACGTATGTATTCCTGCCTTCTAATTTTGCTGGCCCCTGAAATCCGTCGCAGGAACGCGAGGGTCAAACTGTTATTCGTGTTCTGACCTTCGGGGACACTTCAGCATGCCCTTAATGTACTTGAACATGAGATTTATATCATGACTTGTTGCTTAACGATTATACTCTAATATCCCCTACTAATGACCAGCTGTATTTATAGTATTGTGTTTAAACACTAGATTGTATTTTACATTACGAATCTCGTCATTTCATGCCCATTTCAAGACCATCCAGACCACCCACTTTCGTCTCTCCTTTTCATCCTCACTCTCGGCGCGTGTAACATCCCATGGCCTTTGAATGCCATCTATAACTTGCCTCTCCACCGCTCTTTCTACTTGAAGCTTGTGCATCATAATAGCATTCATGAATGATTGAAGGGTGTATCTTCCCGTATGCAGGCCAGCGACGAGATGTATGCGAGCGTCTGGACTGTGACTGAGACACATGCAAAGCGTGTTGATAAACTGAACGTGGGACTCAGGATTCCACAACGTATCAGCTGCGACGATTAGATCAAAGAGCGCAGAACCTTCAGGACTCTGCTGGGTGGGTGTGAGGAGTGGGGATATATCATTGCCCCAAGCGTAAGGGACAATCCAGCAGCGTTCCAAAGCATGATTACGACGAATGTTATCAGATAGTGTGCATATGAGGCTCTCGTCCGGATAATCACTGACTACAACAGTAGCATTAGGCGTAGTCCGTGCGATCATAATCGAGGGCAACCCAGCGCCAGCGCCAAGCTCCAGGACACGCAATATTTTTCGATCGCTGAAGCAATCCAACTGCAGATCTTCAATGTGATCTGCAATGTGAATGGAGGATTGCCAGATGGAGGAAGCATGCAAAGACCAATTGCTTGTTTGCGTGTCTGGTATCTGAAGGGTGATATGTCTTAGTGCTGAGCTTCCTCCATCGCATTTTATCGTGTAAGTAAATATCGATCCGGGGACAGAGTGGGAAACTGGGGTATAGTCGTAAAGAGTCTGGAGAGAGCTAGACATGATATCCTCAGGATCATCTGAGTCCTCTGTGATATCCCAGTTTTTGGTATTACGCGAATAACACCCTTGCGTAACATTCGTCGAAAGATTTGAGGGTACCTGCATTGAATTATTAATCTGAAGATGAAAAGAAGGGAACAGTTCAAGGTCAAGGACCGTCTAACCATCGTTAACAAGGACAAATAGTTCGAAAATGTATAATTAGCCCCTATTCAATGTTTTTACTGAACAATCCTGCAGCGAAAGATTGAGCAATGATGCAATGGTTCAAACATTCATGTTGATATGTACATAAGATTAGATCACCAGTAGTACCTGCTGCATTATCGTGTGGGTGTCCTGTAAAATCGTTCTGCAGGGAAGCTGCCGTAACATCATCGAGAGTAATAATATTCCTACAATAAAACTTGTCATGGATGCTGTCAGTCAGACTGCACACCACGCAAATACAGAGAAAATTTCTTCACGCAATATGGAGATCATGTAACCCACAGTACAATCGGGCTGAGAGAGGTGAATTGTTGTGCCTCATATGGGGAACTTGTTTATCGGCAGGAGAACTAGTCAAGCACAGATCTGACATATACTAGATGACATAGTAGCACCTTCATATATGAATCACAAAGGTGGACTCTTCAACCACGTGGTGAAGATAGCACTTGGAACATGTGTCGACAAAATAGCTGATGCGTATCAAGCCCTAGAGGAGTGAGTTATAAAGGACGTCAGATACACGAAAGCCTTTCAGTGCATTCCAATACAAAATGCCCCACCGCCTCAGCCCACAGGAAACTATGCGTCCAGTCACAGCAGCATGAATACATAACACGGAAGTGATAATGCTCATCTAAGCGCGGAATACAAATAGTCTCCCGTCCCATCCACAGCTTGCAATTAACCCTTCATCATAGAGGGACCAACTACAACCAGCCGCAAACTCCGTATGAGGATCATGGACCTGAAGGAGACTGGATCCCCCTGCGGATGGGTTGGACGACCATCTGTATTTAAACCCCATACCAATTAGATATGTACGACCTGTTGCGGAAATTCACGTACATCCTACATGTCATGTCATAGCTAGCTGTGGCCAAAATGTCTGGGCGATGAGGACTCCATTGAACCTTTCGTACTGCATATTCATGACCTGGAAGCTGGATCTCGCAAACGCCACCAATTGCCTGAGTACTCGGGTCGGCGCTCTGAACCATCCGACAATCCCACACCTTCACCATCTTATCAACGCCAGCGGTTGCCAGCACAAAGGGTCGATACTTATTCCAATCAAGGGTGAGTAACTCAGTACCGGATGCAGGGACGGTCAAGACTGCAGCAGACAAGGGGTGCGTAAAGGAATTTGTGGCAGGGCCAGTGGCATAAGCGGGGGAACGGAGATCGAATATTTTCATAGTTCCATCCGTTGAACATGTAGCTAGGATATCTGGTTGATGAGGAGAGAATATAGCCTGGTAAACGCATGACAAGTGCGCATGCAGTGTTGTCACTGAACGAGGCATTTCTGGTGTCCACTACAAAACATTCTCTCTAAGTTGAATCCACTGTGAGACATTCGATATAGCTACCAGTTTGACATTTCCATCCCATGAAGAGGACGCGAAGGTATCTTTCTTGATATTCGACCAATCGACGGAGAAAACTTCACGACTGTGCTCATGCCAAGAGCGTATTGGAAAGTCCTAGGGACAAAAAATGATTTTGATTCACTTGGATCCGAGAATGAGTTGATATCGGCATACGTTTAGCAATACGTCCCATAGCTTCAGCGTTCCATCTCCCGAGCCTGTTACCAGTTGATTCTCGTGAACTTCTGACCATGCAACATCGTATATGCCGTCCTGGGTCTCGTATCTTGATAGAAAGATAAGCACCGGCTTACTAGTCGAGTCGATAGACAGACTGTTTATCAAGTTTCACCGCAGATGAGCCACCGACTCCTGGAATCAGCGATATCATGTGCAGGCGACCATTACCCACAAGACCGAAATTGGCAGCCGAAGCAAGTGCTATGCGAGAATTGTGAAAGGGGGACCATGCCACAGAGTAATGGGCAAATCCTGGCGTCTGCAGCACAGCAGGAGGTGGTCGAGCAGGATTCATCTCATCTGTCGTTAATCAAGAAACAGTTTGTATATTCTTGTATATCTCATCCGGCTATTACGGCTACTTCGGATTCCCGGCACCTGTGAGCACCAAGACCAACTGGAACTTGGACAACTAACATTATGCGTATATCAGTACCAACCATTATCACCAGTTCTGGAGCGCCAAAACGAACAATCTCACCAGCTGCGGCGGTTGAACGTATCGCCAGCTTCCTTGCGCCAGGAAAAGCGATGCTACTTACTGGCGCGGGTGTTAGTGTCGCTTCGGGGATCAGAGCATATCGGGGAAAAGATGGTAGATATATGAACCCCAATTATCAGTGAGTTCATTATGTGAAGCTAGGAACCACACTAACCGTTTCTGTCTGATTATGACATAGACCAATTCTTGTGCGCGCTTTGCTTCACAGGCACTGAACCTTTCCTATTGACGAGCACCTTAGTATCACGAACTAACTGACCAGAGTGAAAAAGGTTTTGCTTTCAGGTAAGTTGATTAAACCCCCCTCATGATACACAACTTCTGAACTGTCTACCCAACAGGCAGCGGTATTGGTATGAAATCAAATCATGTAGTCAGTCTGCCAGGTTGATGTTCTATAGGCTTCGATCATACTTGGGCTACCCCTCTGTCCGAAACGCTCAGCCTAATACCAGCCACTATGCAATTGCTGCACTCCAATACACGTCGTATTTACCTCGCCTCGTGACGCAAAATGTAGATGGGTTACACCATAAGGCAATCACACACCTTTGGGAGCCAGATCATATGCAAAAAAAAATACTTGAACTGCACGGAACCCTTCATGTACGTTTTTGAGCCGTCTTAGACGCATCCGCTTTCTGGTGTATCAGCGAACAATAAACCAATTGTCTTGCTTGCAGCGAGTACATTGCAAGCGCGGTCATGTAGTCCCTAGAGACATATTCCAAGATTGGCTTTCTGCTTCTAATCCGCAATGGAAAGCATTCGTCGCCCATTTAGAGAAGACTGGTCAAAAACCACGCACGAATCCTGATGGTGATGTTCGTCCGTCGTGCGCAGACCAATTTTAGTGATTGATCGTTCTCGAAGGTGGAATTGGAAGGCATTTCTTATGCAGATTTCGTGGTCCCAGAGTGTCCACAATGTACGTTGGAAGGCCAGCAGAGTTCTTTTGTAAGAGGCAGCGTGATTTTCATGTGTACTGGGTCTCTGATGCAAGTAGTACAAACCAGAGTTGATATTCTTTGGTGAATCGATACCAAGTTGGATCAAGGACCGCTCGTAAGTTGAACTTTTTTACCCGATATCGGAGTAGTGACCCCAACGCAGGTTTCATGATGTTGACAAGTCGGAAAGGGTTTTCGTTCTTGGCACCACACTGGCGACGTATTCCGCATTCAGGTGATTGCAATTGCTGATTATCGTGAAGTAACTATGACACTGATGATTTTGTACCCCAAGGCTGGTAAAGCATGCATTAGAGCTGCGAAAACCAGTCATGTTATTAAATGTAGGGCCGACGAGGGCTGACGAACTTCCAGGTGTGGAGAAACTCGAGATATCGAGTTCCCTGGTGTTGCGAGACGTAGTGCGAGCTATTCTGTAAGATGATCATGTACCAAATATACATATATATACTGATAATGATGTAGGGGTTCTCGAGCAAGTCAAGATTCTGTGATAGTTCATCTTCTCCAGAGCGGCATTCATCAGCCACCCGCAGAAGACCACGAAATCATATCAAGAAATACTTAGACTTGGATGAGAAGAAATGCTATGCATAATAATAGTAGTGAAGATCATAGAATGCGTAAATTAATGCTGGCTACCCTGGTATGCTGGTATGGGCAAATGTGGTAGCTTGTAATATGTGTATGGTAAAATACCGGCGATGCAGATAGAAACAACAAAGCAAGAATGAGAACACCTATAAGAAATGGATGCAATACAACAATGGTATATGATCTTAGGACTAGTCTTGAGGTGTGTCTGGACGGAGAGAGAGAGTCGGAGTTGAGCTGCGCTCTATTATGGTTACTCGAGGAGGCTCGTCATCGTCGCCATCGTCTTCATGCATAGGATTGGCATCTATTAACCAGGTTGGAGGTCTCAAATCAGACCACGACCAAGACTGCCAGGGCCCATGATCTACTAGAGGCAAGTCCTAAAGGACTTGCGTTTAGATTTCTCCCCGTGTAACGAAAAAAAATTCACGTACAACAGCTTTTGTTGGGGTTTCGACAACCATCTCCTCTGGGTCAGGCGAAGATGAGCTTTCTTTGAAAGTGGCAGGGATTCCACGAGGATCGTCATTGGGAGTCAAAGGAGGTGGTGGTGTGAGATTGTCGGCGTCTGTGTTAGACGATGAAGCAGGGGAGTTCTTCTCAATCGTGATCTAACAGATCACATAAATCCCACAAAATACAATAGGGCTATCAAAGCGACGCACTGGTTCCCTCGAAGGACGACTGGTGGCGCGGGCACCTCCAACTGGTTTCCTCAAACAACGTTCGCGGTGCTTCAGCCAATGGAAGGGATCATACAGACTCTTCGGGGATAGTTTTATACGATTTCCACAGCGCTTGCAGGTAACAAAAAGCGGGCCAAGAACCTCCGCCATCGGGTCGTCGCGTAGCCTTTTCTCTCTTGCAATTTCACCTACGGTTCGGCGAGGCGTATCACCGCTGCTTAAGGTAACTGGATGAATATCTGGCTGATCAAAGACAACAGATATACTTACTCATTGATGCCTTTTAAACTAGAATCTTTCCTCGGTGACCCCCTGCGGAAGTGGCACCAATAGAATGAGCAGTACTAACATTATCGGTTAGCCATAAATACCCACATAACTTTGATGGCGGGGGGATGAGACACTGCAGTGGGGGGAGAAACGTATTTTCAGCGGGTATGAATGTCCAATTTTCTACAGTGTTGAATAAGCTTTATCGGTCTGGACGAGGTGATGGCCACTGACTTGTAGTCCAATTCCGTGGAGGGGGAAAATTGGAAGCGTACGCTGAAGAAGGAGAGAGCTGCGTACACTTCACGCGCCAATACAAAGACCTCTATGTCTCAACGGTTCAGTTGTAAATGCGCGACAGTCAAGTGTAAGAGCGAAGGTCACGGGAAGAAAGTGGAGGCGGGGATACACTTCGGAAATTCCCGTCGACTTGCATGCTCGTTCGCGCGTGTTTATATTACATCTACCCCCCAAGCATCCATGGGGAATGGTATTATAAAGAAAACAAAGCACAATAGATAGAGCAGGGTACAATACAGTCGACATAACTTCGCACAGCATACTAGTGTCGTCATTTACGTAGATGGAGTGCCTAAACCTTCACGGAAACCGCGCACGAAAGCTTTGAAAGGCTGCATAAACCAACCCCACGGACCTGGCGCCTCATTCTCGGGCGCTTCGTATGCCACAGTTCTTGGGCGATTCAGAGGACGCAATTCTGCAGCATCTTCTTCGTCCCGGACACGTTTCTCCCCAATGCGATATGGCGAATTGTCATTGATGGCTGTGACGTCTATAGACGCTGAACTCGAGGATGCAAGGGGTTTGTAAACCTCGGGCGTTTGAGTAACAGTCTGCCCAGATGGTGGAGGGAAGACACGCGAAAGACGCGAACCAGAGGCCTTTGGAGTGGGTTGAACGGGATGGCTACAGTCACTGTTACTTGTAAGAACGCTATTAACACGATATTTCACTCACGAAGAGCATTTTGCTTTGTGCTCGTGCCACTTGGTTAAATCATACTCAGCAACACCGTCCAGCTCGACATTTGTCCTGCAAAAAGCACACTCAACATGTCGGGCAGAAGACGACTTCGCTTGAGGGTCAGTCAGCAGACTATATTTTCTCTCTGCGGTAGCCACTCGGCTGTTGGGTCTGATTAAATTGTTAGTTAGCAAAAATGCAGTAAAGTTCAGACAAAATGTTCACTCACACGACACCCGAACACCGTTGTTGATGTGCGTGCCAATTTCCAAGAAGGTAGGCATGATCGATCGACAGCTTGACCCATTTCTGGCAGGATCGACAAAGAACTTCGTGCGGTCTGACCTCTTGGGCACGAGGATCCTCTTCCAGTAAAGCTTTCCTTTCGGCGTCAGTCTGCCGAGCCGAGTGGGGTGAAGGTTGTTTGGTAATCTCTTGACTCAATTCTGATACCGAAACCTCTCCTTCGGGTTTGTCTACTTCGGTATTACCTCGTTGACTTCTGTTCACAAGATAAGCTGGGTTTAATTTTCAGTGTGAAAAGTACTAACTCCTTAGAGACAGGGGACCGTGGGTCACATTTCCGTCGATGGATCTCCCAAGGGCGAACAGCATACGTCTGTCTCTTGCCAAGGTTAATCCATTTGTCGCATCGAGCGCAATGAACTCGGCGCGGCTCTATATCATCACATTGTGACTGGTCTTTGAAATACTGAATACGCTCGGATTCAGACCGGCGTATTCGACCACCGGCAGATGATTCTGCAATTGACGAGGTCTCATCTGCATCATCATTAGGGGTGTCAGGGCACCTGGCCATCCAGTGTGGTGAGTGACCATTAAACGTCAAGGAACTCGAGATACGAACTTGACCTTGGAAACGGGGGAACTCTTATCTGATGACTTCGCACGAACGGAAAGGACCGAGGGGCTCTCATGACGGGCGGGACGATTCAAGGATACCACTGATGAAGCGCGACTATGGGATCCCCCGGCTTTACTGACAGGCTTTGCAGAAAGCACCGGGCTGTCTTGGGAATTGCGGGGGGATTGTGGTGGCGAAGGTCCAGGGAGACTAAGTAGTGTATACCAACAATCATGAATCACAGATGCGCAGGTTCAAATTCTGGACTCACGAAACCTCAACCGCTTGGGGGGCAGCTTTCGGTTCAGGCAGCTAATCCATCATTAATTGACAAGCCCAGCCTAGAGAAAGCAACTTACAGATGTTTCCTGGGGGTCACTAGTTCCAACGTTTTGATGCGTCTCCGATTCTTCACCTGACGTGTCTCTGCCGAAACATAAGGTCATTTAACGCGTCCAGTATGTTTTATTGGCATACTCTGCAATTTTGGAAACATTTCTCTTCTTCTGAGTAGGCTGGTCAGAAAAATATTCGCGAGGCATCGCGTGAATTAACGCGCTGACCTTGGCCTTGCCGGCGTATTTGATCTTTGATCGAACCTTTGGTCTAAGTGCTGTGTCAGCGAGAAACGTATAAAATGCCTATATTTTAAAAATAACCTCCCCGGAGATGAATTGAGGGTATTGCTCATGGTAAAAGAATGTATCAGGTCAGCTGGAAAAGAAACCAGAAAATATACGAGACGAGGACAATGAATTCTACTTGGTGGTAATATCACTCAAAGGTTCGGAGCCAAGTATGTACAAATAAACACATCAACAAGGGAAAACCCGCATTTAGCTTGTCTTTGATAAGAATGGTCCGAACTTTCGAAGTGAGCTCAAGGCATTAAAGCTTGCAGAACTACAGTACGATATTCTAGGTATCGCTTTGAAAAGCGAAGCTAAAATTACAACCATCTTGCTCCAAGCAAAGTCCAAAATTTACAGCTTATCCATTCATCCGCCCGACTTCGAAAAGTCACTTTGACCCGTAAGTAATGGGTCGTACCGTTCTGAAGAGATGTTGAGTTGAGGGCCATCGAGAGGAGAGTCGACTATAGGATAAAAAGATCCGACAGGACGAGATAGCGTAGGTACGTGTAAAGGTCCAATTTCATGGTTTGATTGCGCCAGTAAATGGTATGGTATGGGACCATAAACTTGAGCCGGGAACGGCAGAGGTGCCATCATCATGGAGGACTGTTGAACTTGGATCGGCGCTGGATGGGGAGGCTGCATACTCCCCATAGCAATTGCCGCTGAAGATGGTGATTATGAGGTACGAGGCGATGTTCTATGACATGGTTTGCGTACCATCACTGTCCGATCCTTCACCGAGGTGTGGGCATCCACCACTAACGCCTTGCTGAGCGCAGATTTGACAGATGCGATCTATACACTGGTACCCCTTACGCACACAATGTATGCATGGCCTAATGGTCGTTAACAAATGCGGATACTAGCGGTATCAGAGTCACTCACCTCACGCCCTCACACCTCACTTTATCGCGTCTATATGGTTGTTGAAGTAATATTCCAGATCGTGGTTAGTGACTTACCTGCAATATACACACGCCTGGAATGATAGCGTCAGAAGAAGTATACTTACTCAAAACAAAAACTGACCGCTTTAACACGGGTACCATGACCTCTACCCTTCCTCTGAAGGCTGATACACTCCTTGCCACATTCAACACATTGCCTACATGGACGTGCATCCTCGCACTTCTTATTCTCTTGCCTGCAGCCCTCGCAACGAAGCTTGACGAGTTTGGGTCCTTTTCCAACATGAATACACTCTTCTCCCCGTGAAATGCATCGAGAGCAAGGTCGCTGATCATCACACTAGACACAGAGCAGGTCAAAATCGCATCCACAACCACAGCAAAAGCTTACCTTCTTATTATCCCGACGACAGTTCTGGCAAGCCAGTTTTGCACGGTCGGGTTTCGAGCGATGTGGCCCGCGGAGAACTAAGACAGGAGGAGGTTCTGCACGCAATACTGGGTGGTGATGGCCTTCAGTGCACTCTACTTGATCCTCTCTGCATCTCAGGCAAGGCTTTCCGCCTTCACAGCGCGCGCGAGCTTTTCGACAGTTCTCGCACCCAGCTACACATTGCTCAATAGTGTAACCTTTCTTGACGCAACCTCCACACGGCCTAATTGATCGGGGGCATTAATTCATAAATTAAATGGAAGTAAATCAGAGTAGAGGCAAAGCCTACTTCTGGCCATCGCAGCGTATTTTGTCGCGCCTACAGGGGAAGAATATTAAGACACGAGGCGTGCCCCTCAATCACGAAATGATCACCTGCAACTAGCACATGCCTAGCGATGTTCTTGATAAGCTAACATTAAAAGGGAGCGTGAACGTTAAGTACAAACCTTGACTGCTCTTCTTGGCCACGCTGTCGTGATGATGTCGGATATCGGGACTGGCGGCTGCTGCTGCTGCTGCTGGGAATCCATCGGTCTGCAGGATGTGGTCAGTTAACAAAGGGTGTGTGTGTGAACATATCCCCTTTTCGAACATCCGGAGTTAGACCGTTACGTAAGTTACCTATCGGTAGAACTTGAACCTATCAACACCCCATATTCTGAAACGATCATCTTCCAAGCGTAACGACACTCTACGGTATACACCCCACAACATACCATGATACTACATCGTAGCGGCGGCAACACGCTAGTCCCTGACTTCTCTTTACTATCTGACCTGATCTTTATTCGTCGAAGTCTCCCACACACCGTTAGTAGTACCCAAGCCTTAATCACCCTGTTCGCTCTCCTCTCCTTCGAATACAAGTGCTATGCTGTACGCTCTCCGTGGTGAGTACTATGTAATTCAATATCTGCTTCTAGTACGGCGTACCTTTGTTTCCCTGGCACGCGTGTGGCAAGTGAGCTACCGCACCTTCCGGCCGTTCCCAGTACACGTGAGGATCATTTCGCCTCACTACATTAGCATCTTTCTTGGTACACCAGGCAGCTTTTCTGCGAACAACGGCCTGCGTGGTAGACACCAGGCATGTATTGCAAACTGTTGTGATAGGAGGCATCCTCGTAATGGAATCACGGAGGATCGTCATATTGTCTCAATGCAAACCCTCCTGCAGCGTGCTTCTCGCGATCGTAAGACTCAACAGTCTGACTTCTTGACTTCTTGTGAAATTGTCTCGAGGCCTTTCCGCGGGTTTGTAATTAAATGGATGTGCCAAACACACCAGAGGTGTTTTTACAAGTGCATCATTATGACGCTCTAAATGCCGCACGATACACCAACTACTAGCTACTTCGCAATATATAACATGGTCCTCCAGTAGTCTAGGTTGATCTCTCTGATGTTGAGTGTCTCGAAGTGTTCGACAGCCTCCTTGTAAGGTCGAAGATTTGGTCCATTCAACAAAAATCCAATATCCATGCCGTTCCGCCACAGCTAGTCCCAGTCCTCCTCACATCTCTTTTGCCTCGTGTAAGTTTCTGCGTGCACAATAAATGGGACTTCCCATGCAATGACCCGATGGTGCACATCGAGACGTTCCTTGACTTGAACATTGTGTTTCACACCACGGACCTAACAGCGTGACATTCTTCGTCAGAGATATCATTGATGCGAGCTTAAATGAGTTGCTCAAAAGCATGCGGAAAGAATTCTTCGATATTGCACGTCAGTGCGAGCGAGAGAAGTTGTGTTGAGTCACCGCTGGAGATGGCGAACAGTGATAGACATGCGTATCTTTGCAAAGATAAATGTCGCTAAGCTCCAGTAGTTGAATCATGGTAGTATTGAACTTCTTCAGGCCTGCATGATATCAGCCCTCAGGCTTGGAGTCCATGTTGAAAATCAACCGTCAAAGTAGTATGTAGTAACTTTTTCGTTTGACTTTTACCACTGAGTTGCCACATTAGGGACGCTTTCGCTCCACTTATTCTTCGCTTTCACCTGTCTCCATATTTTAGTTCATCTTTCACTATAACTTTTCTCGCTCACCTGGAATCTAGTTTTTTTTAATGCAGATATTGACGAGCTCCCCAACGTTATTCGATAACTAACTCTGGTGCCACGGACCTCGCAAAATACACCTCGACTGGCTCTTTTTTTTCAAGGCGCACTTCGGTACTGTTGATTTACTTTCGACGCATATTTCATTCTCCTAGCCTTCAAAATTGTCGTGTTGCCATGCCGCTTGACTTCGTAGAGCCCCAATCATCTGGAATCATTTCGCGTGCTATCCATGACTCTGATAGCCCTGTCTGCACCCCTCGTATTGATCCCTGGTCTGAAGATGGTTTTATTGGTGACGTGAATATTACTGTCTAATCTGTCGTGCTCTCTTCTACTCGGCGTCTTTTCTAGTACCATATAGCATCTAGTATCATGCTATGGGGTTCTCATTGTCTATACCTTGCTGCCCGATCTGCCCCCCTTGTATCGATCCCGGTCTGAAGACTGTTTTATTGGTGATATGAATATTACTGTTTGATATCTCGTGCCTTCTTCCACTCGGCGTCTTTCTAGTACCATACTATGGAGCTTTTATTGTCTACATCATGCCACCTGATGAAAATCGTCCTTTGTACGATGTAACTCCCTTGATAACAGCAAACCTATTACTACTACTCACCGGGCCTTAGAAACATTTGAGGTTTGGTTGCCAACGCACTTGGTGTTGTGTATCGCATACTTTATTAAAGCGGCGTTTGGAGCGTCATATCGTACCCCGTATATAAGAACACGCCGTCCCAAACAGCGGGTTGCATCCCAATCCATAAGCTTGCAGTGCTTCTGAAGATATTGGCATGGAAGAAAGACATTTTGATCGCGAACCTCTTCAAAAGGTAGACGGGCAATGAAGAGCAGAGCGACCTTGACATCGTTCCAACTGATGCGGCCAAAATAAGTTGCTTTATCACCTTTTGAGCGTACAACTATCGTTAATTTGTTTGTCACCTGCGCCAGTGATTTGGCTTCACCATCAACAGGATACTGCTATCAATGACAATTGTAGGTGCAAGATTTTTACTTGACTGATGACAAGGTACATTTCAGTTGAAGCCGTGTGATTACAAATGTTGGGTATAGTAAATGCATACTAGACTTGTACTCCGTTGTATGCGTATGTAAACAGACCTTCTAGACACTCTCGATCACGGGACTCCAGTGACTGGGTTAAGACTGCATGCCTGATATCATCCTCTGTCGCGCTGTGAGCAGCAATATTCCCCGCCCGTCTAATGTCATTGAAAGAACATAAGAAGTAAATGGACTCATGAGATGGGAGGTATGATACACCCTTCTGTTTGAGACCATTGAAGATAGCGTCGGTAAGTTGATAGATGTTGCGGGAAGCGCGAAGATCTTCCCAGGTGTCATGGCCAAGGTGTTCCAATACCTTTTTGCGTGCAAGGTCAAGAAGGACGCGAAGGTGCAAGGGGACTAGTAGCCTAGTGACCTAGGTTGAAGATTGTTGTCAGAATTTATGATCAGAAAGAGGGATGACTTACTTCTCTCAGTGCTTCAACATCCTGAGCATGTTTTATTCCTGCATCTAGATCCTTGCGAATACCCTCGATCTCCTTGCGGATAGTCTCGTTCTCCTTGCGGATAGTCTCAATCTCCTTGAGGATACTCTCATTCTCCTTGAGGATACCTCGAATCTCCCCCATCTCATTCTGCATGGAAGCCAGCATCTCCTTAAGCTGGCTGTCCATAGTCACCTGAGGGAGACTGGTCGTGGATTCTGGATTGGTTGTCAATGTGGCATTTCGTCTTCTAGCTTTCCTGGCTGCGGAGAAATTGATCAGTACGTCTGGAGGTCATTTGAACGTCACACAACATACATTTGCGAGGTGGGACTACTGGTGTGCTCGACTCAGAGCTTGCAGCCGTATTGGTGGTTAATGTCGTATCGAGTTCCACAGATGTCTGAATTGCCTGGGATGAGGTCCGTGTGCCACGTTTCGGCTTGACATCAGAAGTGAATAGTGCTGTTATACCACCAGAACGGCAGACACTGAGCGAATCTGAGAGTTTAACGTCTTTAAGAGAAGTAGATCAATAGGCTGGCCTCTACAGTAAATGAAAAACGAGTTGAAGCTTACTTGGATAGAGCTTCCCCCTCATGGTCTCTAGGTCCAATGGAGGCTCGAGGCAGAGCGCCGTGTTCACGTGTCGGTTGAGGCGATGTTGTAATATTCCCACAGCCATCGCCACTGTATTGCTTGAGCCGTCCAGGTAGCCTTCAACGGTATTCGAATCGTCTACCCAGACGCCTTTTACTAGGACACTATTGTTTGACGACATGGTGGATCAAGATAATGAAGAGCAGTATCTGAATCAGTGATGAAGCAGCTTTTTGAGGTTTCAAGGGTACTCCGCGATGACTTGAACAGTTCGCGGTGTTACTCCTTGAGAACACATGTATGTAATCTTTATTCCACGTCCTTGGGCCATTTGACAACACAATGACCATGCTCATCGCACTTCCATATCCCAGGAAACTAGTTTGAACGCACAAATATTACGAGCTACTTAGTACTCCTACCTGGCCGCCTGGGACCATAAATTTCGATTCAGCAGTCCTACAATAAGAATTGACATGAGGGCTATCCATCGCCGAAAGTCATGATACTTATTTCCCCATTCGGAGCTGTCCAGAATCTGCGTGTGGTCACTGCGGTTCGTCTAGACTGATTACATTACCCTCGCGTACACAGACCTGCTCACAACATGTCCAGCCTTACCTCCCCCTCGATGATGATTGCCTCTGGTAAGATCACTTTTGACGCACATAACACATTCAAAAACGCTGAAGGTGCTTTTTATATTGTGTTTCACACCACGGACCTAACAGCGTGATATTCCTCGTCAGAGATATCATTGATACGAGCTTAATGAATTGCTCACAAGCATGCGGAAAGAATTCTTCGATATTGTATGTGAGTGCGAGAGATTGAGTGAGTTACCGCTGGAGATGGCGAACAGCATAGACATGTGCATCTTTGCAAAGCTAAGCTCCAGTGGTTGAATCGTGGCAATATCGTTGAGTATTGAAATCAGGCCTCCATCTACATGATATCAGCCATCAGGCTTGGAGTCCATGTTGGAAATCAACCCGTCAAAGTAGTATGCAGTAACTTTTTCGTTTGATTCTTACCACTACGCCAGCGGAGTTACCAGATTTAACCCCTAGGTAACTCCGCAGACGCTTTCGCTCCACTTGTTCACCCGTCTCCATATTTTAGTTCATCCTTCACTATAACTTTTCTCGCTCACCTGGATTTTTTTTTTCTAGAAAGTTCTAATGCAGATATTGACGAGCTCCCCAATGTTATTCGATCACTAACTCTGGTGCTACCGACCCCGCAAAATACACCTCGACTGGCTCTTTTTTTCAAGGCGCACTTCAGCACTGTTGACTTACTTTTGGCGCATGTTTCACTCTTCTAGTCTTCGAAATCGTCGCGTTGCCATTCCGCTTGACTTCGTAGAGTCCCAACCATCTGGAATCATCTTGTGTGCCATCCATGACCCTGATAGCCCTGCCTTCTCGTATTGATCCCTGGTCTGAAGATTGTTTTATTGGTGACGTGAATATTACTGTCTAATATATCGTGCTCTCTTCTACTCGGCGTCTTTTCCAGTACCATATGGCATCTTCTCTAGTATCGTATTATGGAGCTCTCATTGCCCCATACCTTGCTACCCGACTCTGCCCCCCTTGTATCGATCCCGGTCTGAAGATTGTTTCATTGGTGATATGAATATTACTGTTTGATATCTCGTGCCCTCTTCTACTCCTTTCTAGTACCATACTATGGAGCTTTTATCGTTTATATCTTGCTACATGACGAAAATTGTCCTTTGTATGATGTACTCGCTTAATAACAACAAACCCACTTCTACTGACTAGGCCTTCAAAACTTTTGAGGCTTGGTTGTCAATACTGGGATGCGTATCGTGCACTTTATTAAAGTGGCGTTTGATGCGTTGTACATCATTGCCACGGACCGAAGGTACCTAAAAAGCCTGAAAAAGACACACGAGAACTTCCATCTCAGTAGAAAAGACTCTGATATCAAATGCAGGACCCACACACGGTAAACGTCCACCGTTGGTATCGAAATGAGTGGAGCGATCTCATTTCAGTCTGAGGAAAAGACTGAGGTGGAATAATGCGTGTCGGACAACTATTCATATACCTATCCGTGTTAGCGATGCTGTAAACTATGGGTATGCTATTATATGTGTACGTGTGCGCAGCTCGCAAAAATAAACGAGTGAAGTGTAATAGCGAGACTTAACGTCGAAATATCCAACCAACAGCACAAACCCCTAGATTTAGCGATGTCCAATATAAGGCCCAGTCCCAACCAATAGTAAAACACAAATCAACGGTTGATACCAATGTTTACTGAAAGACGGCAACGTAGTTGATAACCCACTTAGCATCTACGACCGA
>MU172925.1:427105-481464 GCA_016695475.1 Suillus decipiens | reverse complement strand
GGCATTTGGGCAGCGTCCATGACGAAGAGGCCCCCGTTGTAACTCTTTTGAGATGTAATACGGACACTGGCTGTGGCTCAATACATAGATTATAGTAAAGACGGTTGTTACACACGAGTTACGATCGCCACCGGCGGGAACATTGCTGGTTGAATCAACAGCAAGGACTGTTGTAGAGCCGGAGACATATGCAAGTCTCTCAGCCTGAGCGGCTGTCTTGTTTTGGTAGATGACATTTCCGCCGGTGGGGTCTGAGCCAGTATAGAAGACCCAGTCACTAGGTGAATGGAAGACCATCAACGAGACACAAAAGTTGAAATCATATAAGTGGCACATACTTGAAGAAATCTTCCCCTTGGTAAAAGTCTTCGATCGAGTAGGTTTGGGCAGCTGCCTGTCCACCAGTGGCCAGGAGAGTTGCTAGAAAGAGTGTATAAAAAGAATGCATCACAGTCACGATGTAAATGAGATGATCGTTTAAGACAATGAAACAGTAATGGAATAGAAGGGGGATGGTCAATGCTATGTGAGCGGACCATGGGGTTTTATTGTGCTTGTAACATTAGATTTGGTGACGTTCGCCGCTGAACCTCGTTGCTTCATGAAGGGCCTACTAAGATTGCATTCTATTATCTCACTTCGGCTAGCCGAAGGAAGATCAGTAGTTGCTCCTTCGTATTCGGGTGAGTCACTTTCGGGACCTTACCGCGGATGACCTGATTAACATCAGTGCCTTGTCCTCAATCTAACCACTACATTTGTATCCAGGGATTTGTTTGTTTGATGTCTCTGGTAATTGTAGCACTGTAAATGAGAGAAGTTCAAATATTCAGGGCTAGAATGCTAGCTAGAAGACTTTACTTACTAGCTTAGAGAACTAGTTGGGAGATATTTTCATACGATATCGTCCCATCGTAATGTATGGGAAAGGGTTTCGTCACATTCGAAGATGAAGCAATATAAATCCACCGCAATCAGCGTAATCGTAATCGCGAGTGAACGTTCACTGGTCCACTAATCGGGCCCCACACGAGTCCTCGTGACTACTCGAAGCTCAATTTGCGCTATGAAGCGTTATTATCGCAGCGTTAAATTAGCTCAAATCAAACGGGTTTCCCTTTCCGAAAGTCCAGGTTGGGTCGATCAGGTTTCATTGGGAGTTGGGCAAATACTATAAAATCTATTTTGAACAAAGTTAGCCGCCGAAGACCGCACAGTTACTAGTGCTGTACGGTATGGTACGTTCCGGCGTCGTATGATGTGGTCTTAACTCGTGGTTTAAGACGTCATTACAGGTTCTGCCATGTAGCATTTCTACCGCACAGTTGAGAGCGGCAGCCCAACTGCAGCAAAAGCTAGCGGCTTGGATGAAACCAAATGGTGGACGTGCATGGAAATGAATCGTAACCACGACAACTGTCAACAATGAGTGGAACAGAAGGTCGCTGTCGCCTGTGAGTATGGCACATCTGGGCCACCGTTTGGGTCACTTGGCAGTCTCGGTGGTTGGTACATTAAGTGAAAATTTAAAAATATTTTCATTACATAATGATTACCTTGGAACATCCGCCCCTCCGGAGCGGCAAGTCTGGCGGAGGACGACGGCAAAGCTGGAGGCAAACAGACGGCACGTCGGGCATTCAAAATATACCTCAACATTCAACTGCAGCACCAAAACCCGGTACTTGAGTGTGCGAGTGGAATTTTAAAAATAACCTTGGGTTCCCATGAGCAATGCATCGAGTCTTAACTAGTATTGGAAGGTGGCAGCTGCCATGATTGGGATTTCGTACGAAATGGATGTACACTACTTACGACGTACTGATCGGTAATTTGAAAGTCCACTAAAGTCCGCCACCTGGCCGTCTTCTTGCCGCTTAGCAGCGGATATTACCCGCCGTAGCGCCACTGGACTTTTCTACGCCGGTAGCCCGAGGGGTAGCTTCAGTGACCTTCCTGGTACTACTGCTCGTTCACCAGCGCCGGTCATCTTCTGGTGCAACCTGTCTATACCCATCACTCCGATATACACCATGGATACAAAATCAACAGATGCAACATTAGCTCCACTGATAGCCAAGGCCAAGTTCCGTCCATTGCGCAAAAGTTTGAACCAAAGTTTGAGCTCGTCGCTCAGGGCTACGCCGCCGACTCCGCCACCATATGATACATAGGCACGGCACCCGATGTCGCTGCTGATGATCTGATCGGATGTCACGATCCAATCAGACAAGGTTGCTGACTTTGCAATTGCGGCGGTGGTACGCCGTATGGTGATCCTTCTGTTGAATTGGTCGATGGCGAAGTCGATGAGAACACTGAGGTATCCCGGTGGAAGAAAAGTACGTCATTCCCAGTACTGGTGAACGATTTGCAACGACTGAGGTGAACTTTGATCATCGATAAAAGTGAGACTTTCACAGCGTTAAAAATAACATGTGACAGGATCGACAATGCAGTGTTTGAGGAGCTCCACAACTCTGAATCGCTGACCTTTTGAGGTTGAATAGTGCGAATAAATTTCAGTTCCAGATCTAGACTGCGACGTTTGTTCATAGGAATTGGGGTTCTTCTTGTTCTCAGATCTGAAAACTTCCCATGGAACGTTCAATCTGAAACAAGCAAGTTGCACCGTGATGGTTACGTTCAAGTTGATAACAAGTTCCGATAAACCAACCGGACAGTAACCACCTTCCAGTTTCAGTGCTCACAAGCAAGTACACTTATTTGCTTGCACAATAGCAGGGAGAAACAGCCAGCGGCACGCAGTATGACAATTAAGTAGGTCGGGATTTGAAATAGTCTCAGTAGAGCGGCGCAGTCTTCCAGAACATATGCCATGATGATTGATACAACATACAAGCCTTTAGTATAGTGATGTATTCCGAGCGACTAATCTAATCATTCGTAAGTAGTGCATAGATGTTCGCATCGCTGACTCCTCGAAATGCGCAGCAAGTAAGAAGGCGACCAGCGCAGTATACGCCAACGGACGAAACTAAAGAATAGATCTAAATGATGATGTACTGTGATGAACAGTGTGGACGTGATGTGATGTGATGCAATGCGATGTAAATGATAAAGGTTTAAGACGTTCATTGGTAGACAGCAACGTAATTGATAACCCACTGGGCATCTAGAACAGTATCAAAGAAGACTGAGCGGTGCGACATAACAAATACCCCAAGAAAACTTACCGACGTAGTTAGTAGCGTTGGCGACCATCTCTGAGCACGTTCCTGGACATCCAGAACTGGAGTAAGAACTACCCGCCCAATTGCCACAGATAGTAGTGTCAATGACCATCTGGTGATCGTAGAAGTTCGCTGATATATCGCAACTTTGTGCAGACCAGAAACCAGCTGGCGTGCTCCAAGTGGAAGGGTTGGGCGTTTGGGCCGTAAGGTCGGCAGGGATTTCAGAACGGGCAAAGTGCCACACCGACATGCCAGAGGAGTTGTCCCAAAGGAGTGCAAAGACACCACCCTCTGCATTGTTGAAGCCATATCCAAAAGACCTGTCACAGGGACGCATTAGGTCCCAGCTGACGCATAAGAAAAAGATGGGATACAAACCTTGTGTCCGTGTCCTCGACGGCGCAGCCTGCGTCCGCACTTGCGGAGCTGTGACAGTTAGTCCCGAGGACCTGGCCAGTAAACAGTTCGTTATTATTTGACTTTTCGATCATACAACTTTGGCTAGTGCCACTGTGAAGCGTCATCTGGTTTGTCGCCTGGTTATTCACGCCCTCGATAATGTCGATTTCACCCGCCGAGGGCCAGTTCGGGCCCACGGTCCAGAAACTGGGCCACGTAGAACAACCGACAGGCATGTTCGAGGCGTCAATGACAAATAGACCACCGCTGTAGCTCTTCTGGGATGTGATACGAACCCTGGATTCGTGATAAATACTCATAAATCACAATGAACACAGGCATTACGCACGAGTCACGATTGCCCCCGGGAGCAACGGTGCTGGTTGAATCAACTGCAAGAACCGTCGAATTATCGCAGTCATTGACATATGCAAGTCCCTTGGACTGCGCGTTCGATTTGCTTTGGTAGTTGACGTTGCCACTCGTGGGGTCCGGGCCAGTGAAAAAGTCCCAATTACTATATGGATAATTAACCAAGTTCGGCGTTGAAATTGCACATGCGATAAATTGTACGTACTTGAAGAAATCCTCCCCCTGATAAAAGTCTTGAATTTGGTAAGTTTTGTCGGCGAACTGTCTACGGCCAGCATTACGGCGGTAGCGCGAGTGCGCACGCGACTGGTGATGAGCACCAACCAGGGTGGTCAACGAGAGCGCGGCTAGAAAGAGCTTAGAGAGTGTGTACATCGTGAAGCAAAAGAAAGTAAGGGCAAGCAATCGTTCAAAGGATTAAACGAAAGGAGTGAAGCAGCAGCGAAATTTAAAGAGAGGGACGTGGAGGGTGGAATAAAGAAACGTTGATGTGGTCGTTCAAGGGGTGTTTAAAGCATCAAAAGCAGCAGTTTTACGGACCTCGTTGCTGCGTGCAGCCACACTGCATTACCTTGGAATCGTCTCGGCCACATTCGGCGACCTTATAAAAATCAGGGCGCTAAATGTTTCAGCCTTTTGTCCTCGATCTTTCCTTCACTTTCGTTGTATTCCAAGACTGGTTAGTCCATTCGCTTGTCAACGTTAACGTTCACAGCTTCAAAACGTGCAGTAGAATGATGTAAATCAGAAGTCAAAGAAGAAAGTGTAGCACGCACCATGATAATGCTGAAAACTGCTTTAAGCTCAGGAAGTCTAATTTAAGTTTTCCCCGTCCAATTTTAGCACTCATTCACACGGGGTCCCTCCAAGGAACATAGAATATTTTTACTCCGCGCCTAAATTCACCATCGGTTTTATTTGTTTAAACCATTGTATTTATTGTAGAACAGGCATATACCAAACGTGTAGAGGCGCATTAATGCACTGCGGTCGTGAGAAGGCTAACTTCAGACAGGTGTAAGCCATTCATAGCTAGGAGAAGACGCACGGTGGACAACTGGACGCTTAACTCCACTGTGTGATTAACACCCATGATAGACTTAATCGGAGGCCACCTAACTTCCATTGTATTCTTCCAAAGCGGGCCGGCTTATCTCTGCCCGATGTTTATGGCCATAAAAGTCCACCGTATTGGCTACCCAATCGTAGCCTGTGTCGTCTTTGACATGTATGAACATTGAAACTTAGTGTTCGGATGGCGGTGGTCTACTTATCATGTTCCGTATGCTTCTCGGACATCTTGACATAATAGAGCGGTCATTAAGATCCTAGCAACGTGCAACAAATCACTGCTTACAGATGTAGAGGGATCGAGCCCAATGTTACTGGTATACAGCGACGTAATTTGATGACCTACTTGGCATCTAACAGAACGTTGACAGTGAGATGGTTCGGCATCCTGTCAAACTTATCAACGTAGTCAACGTCAATGACACCATATCTAAACACCTTCCTGGGCATCTAGATGGGGTGCAGTGTTGATAATCATCTTGTGATCATAAAACTTGGTCGTCATGTTGCATGTTTATGAATATCAGAATGCGGCTGGAATGCCTCGTACGGAAGGCTTAAGCGTTTGGAAATGAAATCCGCAGGGATGTCAGCGCGAGAAAAGTGATATGCCATTGGAGTTGTCCTGGAGAAATGCAAAGACACCGCCATCTGCATTGTTAAAACCATATGCCCTATCGCACAGAAGCATGATGTTCCCATTGGACAAGCATGATACAAGCCTTGTGTCCGTGTCCTTGGTGCCGCAGTCTACGTCCGCGTGTTTGTTGCTACAACAGTTGGTCCCTGTGATCTGGCCCGTGAACTGGGTACTATTGGCTTTTCGTTGGTAAAAGTTGGTTTCGTGCCGGTACGAAGTATCATCGGTTTGAGTCCTGATCATTCACACCCTCGACAACGTCAACTCCACCATCCATGGGCCAGTTCGGGTCAACAGTCCAGAAACTAGGTCATGTAGAACAACCTACAGGCATGTAGGAGGCGTCAAAGATAAAGAGACTGCCGTTGTAGCTCCGCTCAGACATGCTGCAACTGTAACGGGGCTCATAGATACAATGAACACCGTCACGGTCTTTACACACGAGGTATACTGGCTGCCGGTAGAAACGGTGCGAGTTATCGCAGTCGTTAACATATGCAAGTCACTTAGACTGCGCGTCCGATTGGCTGTGGTAGATGTCATTTCCACGAGTGAGATCCGAGCCGGCGACGAAAGTCCAGTCACTAGATGATGAAAAACAATCGACAAAGACACCAGTTGAAATTAGATAGGTGGTACGTCCTGGAAGAAATCCTCTCCGCGATAAAAATCTTCCATCATGTAGGTTTCACCGGTAAGTTGTATACGAGCTGTAGTGCGGCGGTGACGTGAGTGCCAGTAACGTTCACCATCAACCAGGGCGGTAAACGGGGGAGCCGCTAGAGACAACTTAGAGCAAGGGTGCATAGGGGTTGAAGCAAATGATTAAAACAGCAGTGAATGAACGTTGAACCTACTAGAAGAGGAAATTCAACACAAGCAACACAAAGAATATATCTCCGCGGAACCTCCTTGACAAGAACCCACGAGTTATACATGATTATGGTCGAATCCCCAAACTCACGCTTAGCGAGAGTCGATTCTTAATCGTGCGATGCGAGGTAAACAGGAGAAAAGCGGTAGTTTAAAGGATTGAAAAAAAAAACATAATGCCTGGTACTGTGTGACGTTATCCATGCGTACAAGGTCTTAATGTTATCGTGGTTAACGTTAAAGTTTCGAATTTCATGACGCTCACGTACCTCGTTGTCAATCAGCCCCCGCTTCAGCGACCTAGCTTGGTCCTATCTTGTTCTCAATAACAACTCTTTGTATTCCGGGACAGTAATCGGCTGCCACTTCTGCTTGTCGACTGTCACGGTAGGTTTAGCTCTAGTAAGTGCTGTACATAACGTGTCAAACCTGGCTGAAAGTGAGCCGACTGTGACATACTGGCCCAGTTCAAGGAATTTACTTGGAGCTCTAGCGCTCTGTCATCTGTCGCGCCAAAGTCCTTTTTGCACGTTAAAATTAACCGCCGGCTGACTAATCGCGGATTCACTACTAACTACAGTGAGTTTATACACATCAGTGTCGGACGGACGAGTGGGGTCTGATGCAGTCTGGCTCGTATTCTTGCATCCACTCGAGGTTAATCATGGGCATAGTTACGACTCACATAGCCATCAAATAGTTCGGCCCAGCAGTATCTCGCTACACTACTGCATCAATCCCATCCACGCGCTTGGCAAATTGAAGTACTGCATCACTTCGACTAAAATGGCTTTCAATATCTGAATGACTCGAACCTCGCTTGAACAGCTACTAAGTCACCTCTCGGCGGGTATGTCATCACCACCATCGCATCGCTACTTCCTCAAGACTGTGTAGGCTACCTTGATGGACATAAGAATGGTGATCCTGCAACTTTCCACCTTGTTAATGTGCGTTCTATAATTCAGAAGGGATGACCTGCGCTTCTGACAGCTTTCTCCTTTGTTGTCTCGATGTCTATCTAATAGAGCTCTTCACGACCCAGTAATATTGCACACTCAGAGGCAAGGAATACAACTCCGATTTATTTATTGATATACTGCTAGCGGGCTTTGTCTAATGTTCAGAAGAACTTTGCTGAAAGACCCAGGCTCTACAATCAAGAATTAGGTGGGGATCAAGCACGACACGATACAAAAAGATTCCTCATCACAGATGACGAGAATGGTTTCCGTTTGTAATAACAGTGTTTGAGCGGCATTACTAAGTAAATCGTTGGTTCTGCCACAACAATAATTCGCTTTTGCTATGTCAAGGCTTGGTTAATACCTGGCAAACCATAACAAACTAAACAGACTCGTTGGGGTCTCTGGACGTACGATGAGAAGGGCAGTTATAAACAATTGTGCAAGACACCATCAAACTGAGTAAGTACCTGGGCCTGTGTGGTGACGTGATTCAAGTTGAAATTGCTCACTCAGGTCCACTAGTACGATGCTGCCACGGGTAATCATCACGCATGGTGCGCTTCGTCGCGTTTAGCTGACATTTATTCATTAGTACGAACATTAGGGACGTGTTCCTGCTACGTATATAGCATATCAATATCACATGTAGGCAGTTCGAACCTTTTGGGACTCATTTTCTCGTGGGTCGTTTTCTGTCTCTCTCGAATACTTATTGATATACGGGGGTATACAGACCATTTCTAATCCAGTGCAAGAAACTATCGATATACACTGATGGTACAAGATATCCACAACTTATCTGCATTCACGGAGATAGTATATTTAATTTATTACTGCAGATCAAGTCATCAGCAACTAAAAATCACCTTTGGCAGACGTACTCACAGTGATGACAGTAGGCTTGTCCCTACCAAGGAATTCCTTCAAGTTGCTGATTTCCAAGGCAACCTCAATGAGGCCCTTCAAGCCCTCGGCAGTGTCACCTGCTAACACTTTCTCACCGGCCTCTGGTCCGACATACCTCTCTACATACAACCTAACAGTCGCACCAGCACTGCCAGTACCGCTCAACCTGAACACCACCCGTGACCCATCATCGAACAGCACAACCTGTCCCTGGTTCTTGCTCACACTCCCGTCAATCGGGTCTGTGTAGCTGAAGTTCGTGACCGATGCAATGGTAAAGTCCTGATTGGTGCCCTTCGACTTGTAAGTCTTATTTGCGAGCGATGATGAAGTGATTGCGCCATCCAGCAGTGCAACAAGTTTGTTGGCACCCTCGGAGGAAACCTCTTCGTAGTCATATCGACTGAAGAATGATCGCCCGTAAACAGCGTAATGCTTCTTCAGCAGCTCCTTGATGCCGATAAGCTCATTTGGCGACTCCTTATTGGCAGCAGCGATAATGTTCAACCAAGCTGGCTGGCTATGAATATTTGTAATGTGAGCGAGACCGAGACTGACCCATGATTGCCCAGATACCATCCTTCTCACGAATGTGGTCTGAGCCTGTACCAAAAGACTCTTCGCCGCAAATGGAAAGACGGCCAGCATCCATGAGGTTACCGAAAAATTTCCATCCTTTATTCAACAGCTGTGAGCACCGTATGGCTATCTTAGCACCATCGACATACCAGTAGGAACCTCGAAATATTCCAAACCCTTCTTCTGGGCAACCAGGTCGATCGCTTTACTTGTCGGCATACTCCTCGCAAGGCCCTTTACGCCTCCCTTCTTGAAGTATGGAATAACATGCGCCCAGTCCGCGATAATGGCGACTGAATCACTGGGAGTGACAAATGCTCCCTTGCCGTAGATCATGTTTCTGTCGCCATCGCCATCACTTGCTGCACCGAACTGAATGTTTTTCGCTTCGACAACCTCAACGAGTGAGTGTGCATACGTGAGGTTAGGATCGGGGTGACCACCGCCAAAGTCCGGGAGTGCGACACAGTTCTGAATAGATGCTTCAGGGAGCCCGAGGGTATCCACTAATATCGCGCGTGCGTAAGGGCCTGTAACACCGTGCAATCCATCGAATAGGATACGGAAGGACCCGGCGTTGTTCTGAAGGAAGTCTTTGATGAGTTGGAAGTCGAAGATACCTTGAAGGAGTTCGACGTAATCTGCGACCGAGTCGATGATCTGGACTTCAGTTGGCCCATAACGCGTGTTGCCTATTACGGAAAGGTCGATCTGATTACCGATGAAGGTTATTCCGATGAACAGGTGTGTATGAACGTACGGGATCAGCTTCGATAACCTTGTACTTTTGGATAGTCTTTGTGATCTCGTATATCTTGTTCGTTACATTTTCAGGTGCGGGTCCACCATTAGAAACGTTGTATTTAATTCCAAAGTCGTTGTCGGGGCCTCCAGGGTTGTGGCTCGCAGTGAGCAGGATACCACCATCCGCCTTGTATTTGCGGATTACATTCGATGCAGCAGGCGTAGAAAGAATGGAGTCCTTCCCGATGATCAATTTCTTCACCCCGTTTGCAGACCCGATCTTCAAGATGGTCTGAACGGTCTCGGGGGAGAAGTAACGACCATCGCCTCCAATGACGAGCGTCGCACCATCTGCCTTGATAGAATCAAATATAGCTTGAATGAAGTTCTCTGTGTAATGCTGAAAGCAGGAGAGAGAATAATCCATCATCTCAGGATCATCGCAGGAGACCATCGCGTACCTCCTGCTGGAACACCTTCACCCTTTGGAATGCAAATTAGTATGGCTTATCAACGTGATCGGCCTAGTATATACCTCTTTCTGAGTCCTGATGTACCAGGCTTCTGCCCATCAAAAGGCTTGGTTGAAATCTCCTTGACTTGATAAGCCATGGATGTAGATGGAGAGATGATATCAAAACTGACGCACTTGTCTTCTTTTATCATCGAGCACATGATATGTGATTTTCATCACGTGCATAGCATTTACCCATGAAAATATTGAGGAACGAGGGGTGTTTGGACGCGTCTAATATTAACTGAACGTGCATCACTCCGTGGTAGTACGACGGTTGTTGCATCCTACCGCACCTCCAAAAAATATTAATATTCAATTGTCACTTCTAATAGTCTGTAATTACGCATCAAGTACCTGCCGTTTTTCTAGAATTGTTCATGGTCTGTTGCTCCTTTATGACGAGTCAGTGATGTCTTTTCGTGCCTCGGACTCTCTCGGACTCCTCCCCCCTGCAGGCCCCGCCAGATCTTGGGAAGATTTGTCCATCACCCCCTCTTCCTGTCACATTAATGACGTCAGAGCTCGCAAGAAGTGTTCCTCTTCCCAAGTGAGATGAATGCAGAGTGGAACTTCTTCTATTGCACACGCAGATGCTCTTATATCCTCTCTTGTCACTAAACCTAGAGCCTGCCTTTATCTCCAGCCCACAGGTCCTCTCCAAAGACCTCTGAGAAGGATTTGCCAAGCTGCGGAAGCATATCTTGCGTGACGAGACCTCTTCCCTGCAGCTGAAATGCTATTCGACTGCTAGTTCGGGTGACCATGCTTCCACCCACTGCCGCCAGGAGCGGGAGACGAGAAGCAGGAATACTCCCATCGCTATCCACCAATAGAAATCAGCCACATCCCATCGCCGAGCCAAGACTTACCCAAAGGCACCATCCTCGTAGCATTTCCCCCACGCAAGCATCGCTCCAACCGTTCCGCTAAGAACATCGCCCTGGCCACCACACCGCTTCAACCCGCCTTCCACATCCACTTCAACCACCTCCCTCTGTTGCTCCTCATCGCCCTCATCCATCTTACTCGCCCCAAGGCTAGCAGCTTCACCTGTAGTATCGCTCACGATCAAATCAGTAGGACCTTTCTCCAGTATCACGACACCTCCAAGTACTTTAGAAATCTCGCCAGCGCGTTCCTTTGCTGGTACATCTGGTGAAATGCCCACCGACTCACTCAGCCGTTGGAACTCGACCACATTCGGAGTGAGCACCGCACGGCGGTATCCCTTGACGAGAGAAAGGTCCTTCCCGACCATATACAAAGCATCAGCATCGAGGACGACAAACATAGCATGTTCGCGAGCGATAGACAGCGCCAGATGAGCGTAAGACTGCATATATTCCTCGCGGCCTAATCCTGGGCCCATGACGAGGACATGCAGTCGAGAAAGCAGAGACCTAAGTTCACTCTCCACTTTCTCATATGATCTGCGATGGTTAGATGAAACGGCGAAGTACATGAACGGACTCACGCCTCTTGAACGAGGATGGGATGTACGATCAGGTCTGGGGAGTAGGACTTGATAGCTTGGGCAGCTGTGGGTGAGCAGATGACATGCGAAAGATCTGCGCCCTGTATATAAGAGCTTAGTATACGCCTGTGAAAACGTTGATACAGTGGAATGTACCAGTCGCAATGCAGACATTGCTGCGAAGAATGGTGCACCAGTGTAACTGCAATACAGTCAATCTCCAGAACCAGTGCAAGATCATCCTAACGCTCACTCTAAAGCTCCTCCGAGTACACCAACTCTCCCTGAGTAAGGTAGATATCGACTTATAATCACTGTAGTGTGGAGAATGGTCATTACCTGACTGTCCTTTATGCAAAGTGCCATTCAGAGGAGGGACAATCTGTTTGATCTGCTGAATTATACTGCGTGGAACGGGCATGGTTGGTCTCGTAATAGCAATGGTGATGAGCTATCGAAAGTGCGTTACAAGTAGGCCAAAGGAAACGATTTGGGGGAAGCGTGTATGTACTTCGCAACGCGCTGACGCTTACCCCATCCACATTACATAAAATGCATGCATCATAAAGCACAAAATCATGTTCTATAAACACCACGCGAATAATACATGAAACCACTACCACGCATGTAATAGACAAAGCATCTGCAAAGACGCGACCACAGCGTGTCAACGATACAGCGTACATCCTATGTACAAGCTAAAGTAGTTAGTACGAGTAAGTGCAACGAGTAGCTAGCTAGCCATTAATCTTATAGACGAGGGTACCAGTAATATGCGGAGAAGAGAAAACAGAAGAGCGTGATATGGTTGGAAGTCTAAGTCCAAGGGGTGGTGATATATAATATGTACCGGCGAAGAACGAAACAGAGAGCCAAAATAGAAGGGGAAGCCACGGGCGACGCACGATGAGACCCAGCGAACATGAGATAAGTTCCAAAATAGCGTTTATAAGTAAATCGTGTGATTAGGCGTCAAGGTCGGGGGAGTTGAATGGGGTTTGCCATAGTTATCATGAAGTGGTGTTCGCGGTAGGTGGTGGTGTCAATGACTGGCGGCTCTAGGCTTCGAAACAAGGATCATGGCGCAGCAATGCTCGCTTGTGTTCCACTATACCAGAAAGAGTTCAGGAAGGCGCCTGCGTTCGACATAATCTCGACAGCGCGCCCGACGAGTGTACCACCCTGCTGTCGATCGTCACCCCTTGTAGGACTTCTCGACGTACCAACTGACGGTTTACGGTCATGCCGTGACGAGCTTGCAGTGGAACAGGATTTCGAGGAGGGAAAGGTTGGGCGCATAGTCAAGATAGGTGAGTTGGCAGGTGTAGGTTGTCGCGAGATGCACTCTTGTTCTTCTTTGATTGTCTGCGCTTGAGTAGGTACAGGAGGTGTGACCGTAGACGAAGATGATACAGAGGTGGGAGAGGCGGAAGCAGCTTGCGTTAGATCAGTCTGTGTACTAGGTGCTGTGTCCAACACAAGCCGAGGTGGCGGGCGCACAGTCAACACCGAAACACCTGATATCGTTGAAGAATCAGAACACGAGGATGATGCAGAGGTGTACTTCTTCTTCGGTGGTTCTGGTAGTGGGGCTGTAACTACAGTAGGTATCCGTGGATCTTCCGGGCTCAGACTTGAACCTGACTCCGAATTCGAATGTGTTCGGCGCCCAGCACGATCCCGACCTCGCTCCACAATGCGTACGACTCCCTCCCTATGGCGATCGTTGCGTGCGTCCCGATCTCGTCCACCTACGTAAGCGCTGCCAATTCCGATTGCCAGTCCAAATCCACCGTCAGGGCTGAGGTTCCCAAGGCTTTCCGTACTCTCACTGTCACGATCTGAGAACGAAGACGTCCGCGTGACACTCCGTCCTCGTGTCTGCTGCCCCTCGGCCTGTGAGGATAATGCTGATGTCGACGCAGACCGGCCACGAGGTGCGTCAGGTGGCTGAAGTAATCCAGATGGGGACGAGAATGAACTAGACCTGGGTACAGGGGCTACTGTACTTTGGGGCGGCACCTGTATGGATGCCAACGAAGGCGATGGTGTGCGGGACCTGGAATGAGATCTTGATCTGGAACGAGATCTTGAGTCGGAACGCGATAAGCGTTCGCCAGAGGTATCCTCAGAGCTCACAACGAATTCAGGTCGTCCCAAATTCTGCACAATAGGAACGTTCCCTGCACCACCGTGGGAGTAGCGGAGCCCGCTCTCTAAGCCTTCAGCCTCAGGCTCAACTCGTTCATGCTGCTCAAAGTATCTGCGAGTATCAACCTTCTTCACTGGCACATCCTCATCCGGACTGGGGGACGCTACAATAGGGCGGTCGAAAAATTGCGCTGGCTTCAAGCTCTTATGATATCGCTCGGCCATCATGTCGACTACCCCATCGCCGTTTACACCGTCAATGTCCTCACAAATGTAGCTTGGTGGTACGTAGACAAGCTCCACGGGTGAGTCCTGCGCACCGTAGGCATACCACTTAGCACTTGATGGTGGATGAGGATAACCATGTGAATGGGCATAAGGATAGTGCTCATCCTCTTCCGCTCGGGTCTTCAAGATAGTTGGCGCAATGAGCGCAATGGTGACAAGTTCCTTGTCTGAACTGGGCGTGTGCGCGAGGGCGCCAGCAGTAGTTCGCCTATGATGGACCGAGGAACCGTTCGTGCGATGCGTATATGCGGAGCGAGCTTTGGGTGGGCGAGACCGCGAGGAAGAAGAGGAGGTCGACGAGGAAGAATGGGAGGATGATCGAGGAGATAGCATGGCCCCGGCATTAGCATGTCTAACGCGCATCTCGAGGATTCCTTCTTCCTCTTCCTCATCTTCTTCCTCCGACGTGGAAGACGACACAGGGGAAGTATTCTGCGGTGGTGGGGAAGACCGAGGATGTGAAGGAGTACTCCGAGGATAAGATGTATGAAGATGCGACGGTGAGTTAGGGCGTTCGCCTTCGTCCTCGAAAAGAAGCTCATCAGTTTCGTCGATGATCCCATCTTCGGAGTCCTCATCATAACTGTTGAGAAAGATTGATCGGCGAACCATAAGTATGCGCCTATAAGGGAACAGCCGGAAACTGACCCATCATCTTCAAAACTATAGCCTTGACTATAATCGTTCGAACCCACTGTATTGGAATCAGTATACTCCACGTTCCATACCGTGCGCTTCTTCTTCGGCTTCTCGATCGCGATGCATTGTTCCACGAATGTGTTGAAGCTGATATGTTTCCGTTTCTGGCCAGGCACAATCACAGCATCTGGTGACGACCCCTGCCTGGAGGGGGGGGACACTTCACTCGTAATGAGAGGAGTTCCAGACGCAATGATCCGCGGAGGTGATTCCCGCCTACAATCACGATTGAGGCTACAGCGGGAGATATGCGTATCGCTCTTGGTGTGCGTGAGAGGTGGCCTCTTGATTATTCCCCCGACACCAGGCCCAGTCAGATGCTTCGGAGCTTCATGATCCGAGTGCATATGAAGTATTTCATCCTCTTCCGATTCAGGGGGGCTGAACATGGGAGAAGAAGGTAAGTCAGAAGTTAGAAGTTCCATGATAGAACGGTGCTTTAGGATTGGCTTTGTGGTGGGCGGGGATGACGAAAGCATGGGGAGATCGAGAGCAGCGGTGGTGTTGGGTGAAGGCTTGGGGCTGGGGGTGGGGGCGGGGTAATCTGCCGTGTGAAGAGGACCGTATAGCCACGTAACATCAGAATCTTTCAGCCTGTAAAATTTGTTAGGGTGCGTTCGAAATGAAGTAAAGGGTATGAAGTTGGGTAAAAGTGTACCGAAAGGGTTTGGAAATAGCAATGACACAACGATCAGTTTAGGCAAAATTTTTGGATGGCTATTGAACACATGGCAATGCAGGGCTCCGCAAAATCGCGGGGCTCGTGCTCGACGATCATAAATGAAAAAGGGGCTGGTCGAATTGAACCATGCGAGCAAGGAAGGGGCGCAGAGTATTCAAAAAAAGGCGTTAAGCTCACCAATTAAGGGTCTCGGGACTAACAGTGCTGAGCTTGTTGCGTTGTTTCCACCACGTGCGCCAGGAAGCGTTCTCCAACCTCATTCCATTTGTGATTTCGTTCTTTAGACGTGTCATGCTCCGCCATGAACGCCATACATCCTCTTCTCGCCATTCATGGGAGAGATAGTCGACTTGACCACGGGGAAGGTCCGATACAGCGGTGTCATCAGGTATGGTATTTACAGAGCCGAGCAAGACAGTCATATAGTTAGCCATGGTGTGGCAAACCTTTCGTGTGCACTGACGAATAGGGTCAGGATGGGATGTCGGGTTGGTTGAAAGATGATGACGGTCAACGAGCCAAGTTTTGTGACTTACCTTTGAGAAGCAAGAAGTTGGTTAAGAACAAGCTTAACGACAATGAGCCGAGTTCGGATTCGAGATGACGGGAATTTAATATTAAAAAAGGATGAGAAAGGATGAGGAGCGGGGAAAGGAGCTGCTGGGAACAGCTAGAATTTGAGCAGCACAACTAAATGCTAGAGAGCTGCAAAATTGGCAGCTTGCGCCTTCTTTAAAGATGAATACCTACCATTTCTTTGAATTGTATGGATGGAGGGCAAAAGAAAGATCTGGTCCAGCCAGGCAGACGGAGTGCCACACGACAAACACTTTTTTTTAGTTCACAATTCAATTTTTCCCGTATCATCTTTCGGGGTCTCTCGTTCCGATTTACCCGATTCTTTTCACACGACCCAATCCGCTCCAATAATAATATAATAAAATATATAACAAATCACAAATATTCAAAGAAATTCCAGTTAGGCATCAGATGGCATCCCCGCATTACCCCGCATTAATATTCCATTTTAGTAAAAATTTGGTCCCAGCTACTCAAACATTCTTGCTATCCTCAGTCATTCTGCTGGCACCGCAGTCTACCCTTGTCATCTTTGTGATATTAATGCGGTACATCATGCTTCATTCCCCGAACTGGAGCGCCATCTCGTCTTACCCGCTTCCGAGTTCCTTCCAGTGCTCATAATCGCCTCCGCAGCGCCAACCGTGACGGACGGCTTACGGGAGTACTCCGGGGTCTGTGAAAGCACTGAGCTGTGGAGTACTATGATCCGCCCGCATTCGCATGTAAACTTTGACCGTCGCCATGCCCGTTGATCGTGGGCACATCCGCCTTCGTTATCGGAACATTTGCCAGCATGCAAATCAGGAAGTTCATCTTTGCAGTTCGGATGACCCACAGGATCCATTCTCATTGGCTAACTGCATTACTTACGTGTGTTACATAATTCACACTGCTTGTTGGAGCCCCACTATTCAGTTGGTGCCAATGGGTCCTTGTCTCCCATGCCAAGTAGCATCATCTGACCTTCATCACCACCGTGACCTGCCAGGTGGCGGAACTCTGACTGGTGACCGTCAAATATTGACCCGCAGCGGCACGTCTTTCAGCCAGACGCGGCCACATAAATCGAACTAAGATAAATATATCCCGTGAGCGTCTGTTCCCTGGGCACAATTGGTCAGTGTTCTGAAATTCTGAGGTCAGACTTAGGCAATCTGCTCTGCCACGCCGCATAACTGCCAAGTACCTACCATTATCCCATGGCCATATGACCTGATTGGTACGATGTACATACAGCAACTAACTCATGTTAGGCATTTTCGCATGATCCCCCCGGATCTCGTCATCTAGACAGTTACATAAATTTTATTTGTCCACCCCCCGCCAACCACAGGACTATCATCATCCACCGCTTGGATCACAGGTGACCAACAGGGATTTGACATCCTATTACTTTGCCGGTTATTATAATTTATGGATCCGGTCATTGTTTCAAGAAATCGCATTTCCGGCCCGCCAGCTCTTGTTTCCGCGATAACAGCGGTCGGATAACTCAATAACCGATCACAACAGCGACAGGTCACGGCCCATCATCATCCAATGACTGGTGCATCAGGGTACAACAATCAATCTGGTCCCGTACAGCTACTTTCGCAGCCCTATCTTGCCCCATCGGGTGGTCGAGCCCAGTGAAATTCTGGCAAACAACTCCGCTATCAATAATCGACCGTCGCTGGCCGTAGCATGCGTGTTTTTTGCTTGCTTGCGATAAACATGTAGAATAAAACAGGACCCTGTGCGTTTTTGTTTTGAATATTGACATGCGTGCCTGCAAGATTTTGATTTTCTAATCTACTGCTTATCAACGTCAATACAATAAGTGAACGCCGGGAATCATAAAAGGAATGCAAGTCAAGGGAACAATTAAGCCTTCGTACAGGATGGCACGCTATCAAAGAGAAATTTCACAAATATATTTTCATAAAATGCCTAGATATCTACGGGAGTACACCATGAAAGGCATCAAAGCACCGTGGCCATGGAGATATGTCACTTGTCGAAATGTTGTTTTCTCAGGAACACGTAAAGGGTAGACAAAAGAAGCGGATATGCTGCACGCCTGATCAGGAAACTTTCCACTTCTGATTGTTGTCCCAACCTCCGATCGGTCAACACCCTGGAAAGTCGAGATCCATGCAGGCGCCTACAAGTGAGCAGTGAGTGTTGGTATCGTCGTGGCATCGTCGGCGATCAGCGAAGTGGAGGTTGGGTGCGGAGTTAAGGATTAAGGCCGTATGGGGAAGGAAAAGGGAGAACGGACATGGTGGAGAGGGCGTGACTGCGTCAACGAATAAATGATCGGGGCTAAGTAGTATGGGGAAAAAATAGGAAATGGAAGGAAGAACATGTGGAAGACGTCGGCGAGAGGCTGTGCGAATCGGGACCGGAGCACTATGGGGAATGAAAGGGAGGAAAGAGCAAGAAGGATGTACGTGTGGAGGAATCGGCGAAAAACTGCATGGATTGGGTCTGGGGCTGTATATGAAAGGAAACGCAAAAGTGAAGCAATCGACAAAAAACTGCAAACTACAATGATCGGGACTGGGGCTGCATGGGGAAGGAAGCGTAGGGAAGAATATGGGGAGAAATCGGGAGTGGAGCTGTATGGAGAGGGGAGGAAAAAGAAGGAACAATGCAGAGGACGTCAACGAAAAACTGATCAGGCCTAGGGCCACATAGACAGGCAAGGAATGGTGTGTGAGGACGTTGATGAAAAACTACACTAGCGATCGGGACCGTTAAAGTTACCATAAGCCCTTATGTCTCGAATCCGCGGAATGGAGGGATTAGGACTCACATGTGCACTAGAACATTGTTGAGTCGATCAGTCAATCTCATTTTAAAACTGGCGGACTATTGTCCTAAAAAAGACTGCCAATTTAAATGTGTTTGACACGTGCATTAGGGTTGTTGACTGGGTCTTGTTGCCACATCAGCAAGGAGGTTACTGATATCTGCGGCTTTACATTAATTTCGTGGACGGACCGGTAGTTGAAACAAGAAAGGTTGCGGCTTGCACTGAGCATGAGCCATGGCTGCCATGAATGAGGTACTTCTGACCTATTGAGGATTCAAGGTCCGAAGTGAAGATTTGGCGACTCGAAGTTGTATAGAATAAGAACTTACCATCGGTGCAAGACTAGTAACTTATTTCAGGTCGTGTAAAAACACGCTCAGAGGCTGGACTCTGGGTTTCACTTCGGAATGATAAAACGTATTTCCTCGCAGCTCATCATGATGGCGGCTCGGGCCATCCTGAGAAGACAACCTGACGGACTTGCCATGGTCGCTGCCTTAAAAATCTCGTGGCTAAGTTATGGAGCCTGAGTGCGAATCAAACAGGAATGATTGATGAATAGGTCGTCCACTGTATCAGGCCACACACGTCGAATATAATTGAGGAAGTACTCACTGAGATCCGAGATGCACTACCTAGGGCTTTGTTGCCCACAACCAGCGTTTTATACCCTTATGTGGTGGTTCGTTTAAAGAGGCGTGGGAGGCAAATAGAGTAGTGAGAGGTCTAGGACAAGTACAAGCCAGCGCTTGAAGATTGAAGTCGTCTGCCAGTCGGTCGTTGTATGACAGCCTGGTGGAAAGGCTTTTTCGTAGTTACTTGCATAAATTCGGTCAGTCAAGCTTGAGTCTATTTTCGAGTTAGATGGTGTCACTGCGGCACTTTACATAAAGTTAACGGTGTGATGTACTTTTATGGATAGTGTGGTGCGTGCTGTGCTTGTGTGCTGCACTAGGGCAAATACTTTCTGTACTTGCGTACATTCTACCTTCAACTTCAACGCTGTTTCTGTCAGGCAAGCAATCCAGAAACGGCACGATATGCTCGACGCTCAGGAAGACTCAACATTAACGTCCAACCTTGATTCCCTCCATATATCTCTGGATTCACGCCCTCCGCCTGGCTTACAGACGCCTGCCATCCCATCTGTTACTGAAGCCGAGAATCCGTGGTCAGAGGAGCAGTTGAAGCTCGAATTGAAGCGCGCACACACCCCAGATCCAACAGCGATCAACGCCGCTGCACCGTCTGTTTTCGCTGCAACAGCAGACTTAAACATTACTCTCGATCATCAAGTGCGTGTTAGCAAGGATGTTCTGACTCAGTTCGATCCTCTTACAAACGAGGATGAGCTTAATGCACATCAGGCATGGGCCAGTTCAGAAGGGCATCCACCACCTCCTCGAGTCACATCGTGTTCGAGTAGCCGAGCACACTCCAGGTCTGCCTCGGGGGATATTCAACGCAATGGGCCTTCTTCCAGATCTGGTTCACCTGCTCCACAATCGTCGACTTCTTCTACTTCATCTTCCTTCCCGTCACTTGCTGCTGCCATAGCTCGTACCTTCTCCATTCCTAGTGTGACGAATAGAGCGCGCCCTCGGCCCTTGTCAATTGATGCGGCCAAACCCATTGCCACTCCCTCGCCTGCAACCATATCCTCATTTGCGCAGCAACAGTCACAGTCCGCTGCGCCATCACCTCTTTCCAAGCAAATCCCTCTTCCGCCTGATTTCACGACCTTGAGGACCCAAAGCGTACCGGACACCCGGTCCACAACTCCAGCTATTGCATCGCCATCAGGGTCAGAGTCTCCACGCAAGGATAAGGACCCTTCTTTCAACTTCCAGAAGTTCCTCGAGCAGATGAAATCCAGGGGTGCGGAACCACTTGGCAAATACGTGCGATCGTGCGTCTGGTGACATTATATATGGCATAGGAGCTCATTTCACCGTCTTTTACTCCACAGGTTTCTCAGTAACTTTACGAAACGAACGTTTACCGTTAATGACCAGATCAAGATAATCAATGATTTCCTGAGTGTACGCCTTTGATTATATTCAAAATCAAGATGTTAAAGTTTTATCAGTTCATTGCCACGAAAATGCGGGAAACCGACATCTGGAGAAATGCGACGGAGGAAGAATTTGACAACGCGATGGAAGGAATGGAGAAACTGGTGATGAACCGGCTTTATGAATACACATTTACGCCCTGTCTTCCTCTTCTTACTCCACCCCGACCAGTCACAGCTGATGACCTCGAACGCGATCGTGTATTGTCTCAACGGATTGCGTTGTTTAGCTGGGTACGACCCCAACATCTTGATATTCCTGAACTCGAATCCGACGATAACGATGGAAATGGAAACACTGGATTTTTGGAATTTGCTCAACAAGGTATGTCGTGTTCGTCCTGCTTACCAGTTTGTCAAATTCTAAATGATGGCAGAACTTTGCAAAGTGAATCACTACAAGGCACCACGGGATAAACTCATCTGCATTCTGAATTGCTGCAAGATTATCTTTGGTTGGCATTTTTCACTTCCCATCTCAGCGGCATCTCACGTTTCTTGCATGTCATCCAGGTTTAATACGACATTTACACAAGGACGAAGGTGCAGACTCTTTTGTGCCGATACTAATTTACGTGGTCTTGAGGGCGAACCCTGAACATTTGCTTTCGAATGTAGAGTGTGTACAGTTTTTCTCCGTGTAAACCGGACGAAGTTAACAAAATCTCCCTGGTCCCAAAGGTTCATAAATCGCTTTCGAAACCCTGCAAAGCTACAGAGCGAGGCTGGATACTATCTTTCTAGCCTCGTCAGTCTATGACTACTTTGTTAATCACTCGTGCTAATGTTTGTTTTTCAGATGGGTGCTGTACAATTCATTGAAAGTATGGATCATACCTCCCTCTCTAGTATATCACAGGAAGAATTTGAAAGGTCTTTATAATCTGCATTCAGATCGTGATTCATGCTCACTATTCTTGACAGAAACGTAGAAGCAGCAATCCAAACACTCCCTCCGTCACTTCCTTCTTCACCAACCACATCCCAAGGCTCACAAACCCCGAATCAACCTCCGCGTCCATCTCCACACGCAGGAGAAGAATCTGCACAGCCGCTCGCTCTCACTGTCCCATCATCAGCCCAGAATTCCACAATCGGCGAGGATGCTCGGAAGTTATTGCAGAAAACTGGGGATGTGGTATCAAAACCTCTCGGTGCCATCAGTCGTATATTTAGTGAGGCACTAGATGAGAAGATAGGCTACCTTCCCGGACCATTCGCTCCCTTTGAGCTTGGTAGAGAAGACAGGGAGAGACACTGGTCACATCCTGACCAAGTTGCTCAGTTCGCTAGTGGTGTTCCGCACACACCGGCAGGTAGTGAGGGACTTCAGGCGCCCATGCAAACACCTTATAAGCCACGCGTCCGCCGTACGTCGCCTGTCCCAACCCCACCCACGCACACAGGGCAGTTGTACGGAGCCGACGAAACCCCGAGTAGACCTGGCTCTAGAGGGCCACATGTACACCACGCACTTGCGCTTGGTCCTGCCCAACCATTACCTCCCCCCAACGCTATTCCACAGCACCTTCAAACACCTGTAAGCCACCAGATATCTCGTACGCCCACTCCTTCGCTCGACCTCACTGCTGTCGAAGCAGAAATCGATCGCGCGCATGCACAAGCGAGTGCTGCTGCTCGTGCGACTCTAGCCCAGATTTTCCCAGGAGTGGACTCAGAGGTACGCGACTGGCTACTAGAGGCCAACGGAGGGGATTTGGGCAAGAGCATAGAAGGGCTCTTGGATATGACTGGAGGAACATGAACAGCCTCAGAAGACGAGTCTATGATGAGCGGGGGCTTTGACGATGTCAAGATCAAAAGCTCCCAAACTAGGAACTAGACAAGAGGGTTGCGATTGAATCTTGCGGCGCGGGAAAACATACATATATCAGGAGCGTTTCCCCGCAATCAGTGATCGGTTCGTGCGAGATTAATATCTCCCTTGGAGATGTACGGGTGTAAGACTCCGATTGTCAGAGCGGGCTAATACAGCTAAACACTACTGTGACGGCGCATCTGTCATTCATATCCGTTCTCTTTCTTGAATTTCATTACTGGAAAGGCTCGGGTGTTTTGGTGTGTCCTTGAATATGTGATTTATCTTATTTCCAATGATAATTTTTCTTTTATCCTGTGATCTCATTTGCGCCTGTGCTCCTTCCCTGTGGTTGGACTAAGTACTGACTGTCGACAGCTGTTCTCTGTTGACCGAAGGGGCTGACAGTGCCATATCTCTTGAAGCCGTACTCGTATTGGAACCAAAACTTCAGTCTCCGCCAGTCAGACCTTACAAGCGAGGTGTTGTGTTTCAGTGTTGGTGAGTACGAGTTTCATCCGTGACATCAATATGACATAGGCACCTGGCATGGCGACAGTTGGCAGGTTGTCGTTGGGCACGGAGTTCCATCCCGTTCCTTGAGTCTGCCAAAAGTACGGGAGCGCTGCTCGAGGTGAGGCGACGGCGCGACGCCAAGCCATGGCTCCCCAAAAGATTGTTGACAGCAGGCTATGATCATGCGTGCCTCGAGTGAGTCAATCTTCCAGGTTCCGTTTTCATGCTTATTTGACGTGCATTTGATATTCGTATCGGTTTCCAAGTTTTGTGAGCGCTATGGAATATCGAGCCCTTGATATTCATCAGCGGGTTGGATTGTGCTACAGAGTACTTCGTAGCACTCCGTAGTGAATTACGTTTCCCTGGTATTCCTTTCTACTTCTGAGAGAACTGGCAGTAAGAGTATGAGGTGGTTTTTACCCTTTACAGAGCCTGCAGATATCTAGCTATACCAATAGCTTATAGGTGGGCATCTCTTCTCATGGGACGACGAAACTTGCGCGCAGGACTGAGATTTGTGGTGCCCCAGATTCCAATACTCCACATGGTCCTGGGGAATTTAAAGTCTAAAACTTAATTATAAGCGCAGGAACTTACGACAGTCAGCTCATGTGACTAGATATGCACATTCTCAGCCGAGTAGCTCAGAGTGCTTGATCTCGCTACGCGTTCGTATTGCGGGTCGTTGTCATATGCTGTCAAAGCGCAAACAGGATCGGTATGAAGGATGGGGAGCACCCCCATTAAAAAAATTGGATGTCACTGTCTCGATCACATGACACGCCCTGACACGATTCATGTACATAATGTCTGAGTCATCTCTCCAGCTGTCGTACACTCGAGCAACGATTGGCAAGGAAAACCTGGTAGTGAGATCTGCAGGGATGTTATTCAGTACGTCGTGAGTGAGTGTGCAAACATCGATGAGTCTTCAAAGCTTCATATCACTGTTCGGCACCTCTAAAGTTTTAGACTGCCATCACATGCGTCACGCGTTATGAACTCTTAGACGCTCGACCTCGACAGAATGACAACGGTCACCCCGCTTATGTGGTCGTACATCCCCCAATATGATCGTACTGAAACAACCACCGTGATTAGCCTAATGACGGATATCAGTCGCTTACTCGATCATTTATACTTACTGGATTGGACCACTTCATACGTTCCTGGCAGAACTTTCAAAGAACCAGGGCAGACTACTAGAAGAGACCGAATGGTGCTAACTGCGGAGTGCAGGAGCCGTTATATCTGTCACCATAGGGGCGACATGATGTTTATATAGCCCACGTTGCATTCGTTCCTTTAAATTCGAGGTTCTTTCCTACCCCCCTCCAGCTCATCGACTGAAGACGCCATATACCATATACCATGACATTGTCTTTTTCATCACCCAGCATCTCTGAGAAAGGTGATGTGGTCCATGTCGAAGATGGAAAGGCCGCTGCCGAAGCCGGGCTCTATAACCCTCATGTCGATGTGTCGGGTATCGACGAGCGTGCTTTAATGCGAAAAGTTGACTTGCGGACTTTACCGTGGTTATCTTTTCTGTATTTGCTCTGTTTCCTTGACAGAACGAGTATTGGCAATGCAAAAGTGAGCATGCATCGACTGTAGCATTACTCACACGAATTCTGATCCCTTCGTAGCTGTATAACATGGAGGCAGATTTAAAAATAACCGACACTCAGTATTTAATATGCCTGACGATTTTCTTTACATCCTACGCAATGTTCGAGGTCAGTGTGAACTTGAGATCTGTAGACCCAAGTTGACATTGTACCAGGTACCCTCAAACATCGTCTTGAAGCGTCTAAAACCATCCGTATGGCTTTCACTGCTCATGGTTCTCTGGGGTATTATGATGGTGTGCATTTTCAACACTATTCTCTAGTTCTGGTCATACTAATCCTGTGTCCTCTACAGACGGTGCAGGGCCTAGTCCACAACTACAGTGGCCTACTAGGTTGGTACATCGCCAAGTGATTTTCGGATACAACTGATTTTTTTCACTCAAATAGTTATGAGATGGATGCTCGGCGCCTTCGAGGCCGGACTTTTTCCTGGAGTCACTTACTATCTTTCATGGTAAGCGCAACTGGCGCTCTACGTGCGAAATTATTTAACCCGGTGGCCGTGCAGCTGGTATAAGCGTTCAGAGTTTGGTATCCGCGCTGCCATATTCTTCTCGGCTGCAACTATTTCCGGCGCATTCGGTGGCCTCCTCGCTGTATGTGCCAAATACAGCCAGCAGTCTCCTACTAATTTTTGTGTTATGTAGGTCGCCATCGCCAAGATGAATGGGATCGGTGGAAAGCCTGCTTGGTCATGGATCTTTATCATCGAAGGCCTTATTACAATCGCGGCAGGTGCCGTCTCTTACTGGATTATCGTTGACTTCCCGGACACCGCAACATTCCTTACCGAGGCCGAGCGGACAGTCGTTATTCGCCGCCTGCAGGGCGATGCCCAGTTCAGTGCTGCTGGAGAGAAGATGCAGTGGCGACACATCAGAAAAGCATTGACCGAATGGAAGACCTACCTTGCCAGCAAGTTCACCTGATCCGTAACTTACCTCCGCTAACAAACCGTCTTAGTGGTCGTCTATGCCGGAATTGACATGCCTTTGTATGCATTCGCACTGTTCTTGCCAAGTATCATTAAGCACGTGAGTCCATGGTTTGCGTTACGTCTTTGTGAATTGCGTGTGCTAACTCTCGTGAAACAGCTCGGTATGCTTTCACACTAACACGTGACATTCATTCCAGCGACTGATTTTCCCCAGGATACTCTGCAACTAGAGCGAATCTACTAACCGTCCCTGTTTATGCGCTCGCTTGCATGTCTACTTGCCTCGTCGGCTTCCTCGCTGACCGGTATGGCAATCGTGGGATGTATAACATGTGCGTTTGGTATTCGCTACACTGCGGCTCTCCTACTTACCACTATTTTTGTTTCTAGCATTCTGCTTTCCATCGGTAAGCTTGTATGGTGTGCCCTCATAATAATGATGTTGCTCACGCTATCTGGGATATGTACAGCTGCTGTGGGATACATCATCTTGATCGTCTCCCGTAACGCCGCATTGTCGTACTTTGCGGTATTTCTGGCTGCTTCGTAAGTCAGTTCTGCGACACAATTTATCCAAACCTGACGAATTATAATGTAGCGGCATTTATCCTTGCATTCGTGAGTTGCGCTCTCTAATGTTTCCGTAATATTAATGCTAATCACCGTTGATCTCGCAGCAAATACGGTGTAAGTGTAATTCACCAATGGTTTATTCGCTGCTGATAGACCGGAAATAGTGCCTGGATGTCTAATAACTCAGAGGGATCCTATAAGCGTAGCGTTGCTCTTGCGATGGTTATCAGCTGGTGAGTTATTTTGGGGTGTGTGTGATCCACAACTGACACCAACCCAGGGGAAACTTGCAGGGCGCCGTCAGTTCCAACGTCTACCGTGCAAACCAGACGCCTTGGTACCCATTAGGTCATGAACTTGTGCTGATGTACATCGGAACTGGTCTTATCGCTACGGTCACGTTCAGGTTCCTCTTAAAGCGGGAGAACGCTCGTCGGGACCGCGGGGAGCGAGATGAAATCATCGAGGGACGTGAGGGAGGCTTTGAAGTCAATGGTCGGTTCGCAAGCATCGAAGATGCCAAGAGAGAGAAGGGAGATGAATGGAGTGGATACAGATACACTCTATGAAAGCTCTGGTTCGACGTGACCAGTTTGGTTTTTTTTTCACTTTACTCGATGTAACTGACGATTTTACGACTGGATGTAACAATAATAAATTAAATTCTGTGGCTTGAGAATGTTCCATCATCCTGATAGGCGCCAATTAGATTCTGCGCTTGACCTTCCAGAATTCAGCGGCGTTACCTTGGTAAACTGCTGAATATTCCCGAAGAGTGGAATTCGGGATCATGAAGGAACACAGTGAGGAGGGAATGCCAGCGTCGCTTGTAGCGGTACCGACTACATAAGATGCGATAATACACAAGTATCTTGCAGGAAAGGGTAGGGTCAACAAGACTAGTATTGCATAGCAAATATATGGATTGCCAGTGGATTGCGGCAGCCTTCGTGATCAGCCATCGAATAGAAGTCAGTCACCCGTGATAGGTAAACCGAACAGAAATAACAAAATGGTTCCTACCTCAGCGTCAGCCAGGGAATTAAATTCCTCAAAACCGACGTGCTCCAATAATATACTTATCAATAAGTCCACCGAGCGGTGATACCGTGTAAATCCCAAGTATCTATGGTTAATTCATGATGACAAAGATAGCTTAACAGCACATCATGTGAAAGAGTAGAATACTTGCATTGAAATCTCCATCGGAAGCGCTCGAGCCTCGAAGAGAGTTCGAGAAACTGCCAAGTTCGGATCTACCCACGATAAGTTCATATATAGTGAATGAACATGAACGCTCAAAGGACATGAGTGACGAGATCGAAGCTCAGGATCTGAAGTGGTGTTGTACGACTCGTACGAGGTCCATGTACACAGTTGTGCAAGAGCGCCGGAGACAAGATGTTATTGCGAGAAGCTGAGGGAAATGACCATGAGAATGAGACCGCATAGCGCCGCAATTCAGTCTTCAAGATCACCGTGTGCCGAAAGTACGACAGGCGGATGGAATTATTCAAAAAAGGAGTAGTACTATAACAAGTGGAGAATTGGAACATTCCGATGGTAAGCTTCGGCGGCAGTACATAGTTACCGTCAATGAAAAGATCGTACCTGCCCTAAACTTTGTACGGGTCATCATGAACCTATAATTGAAGCCTAGAGCGCGTGCTTTTTTAAGGTCGTTCTTCAAGTTGAACTTACTCTCCCATCACCCTTCCTGTATACCCTCTTTTCCCCAATTCCTTTCATCCCTACTTGTCTATATTATCAAAAATGGGTCGTCCTCTTTACTCAAAAGCTTTCCAGACGACGCCTATCATCAGAGAGCCAGAGTCTCCTGTTCCATACCAAAAATGGTCATATATCAATGCTTTTGACCCAGACTCTGACGAGTTCTTTGAAAACGATCAGGCAGTTTACGAGGCCTTCGTTGACCACATGCCTGTAGAACACTCGGATGATGAAGAAGAGATGGAAGAAGACAGAGAGGCCGTAGTCATCAGACTAGACCTCTCCGGCGAGGGTAGTCTCCTTGACCGTGACAGTCCAATGGCTGTTGGTGGTGATAGCCTGGCCCAGTACATCGCTCAGGCCTACCGAAGGCAGACAGAGGTGGAAACACCCGTCCGTGTTCATCTCGCAGCCCATGACGCCCATGGCGAAATCCAGAGTGATGCGCCCGTGTCGCGTGAATCAGTGGAAATTGATTCTTCGCGGGATATTATACCACCATTGGACGCACCTGCACAACCGGTATCTACTGCGCAGCCGCACAATATCTTCAATCGTGCACATCATGAACTTCGAGGTGAACTCCCCCTTCCAACCCCCAGTGCACCCATCCCTGTTCCCGCCACAAACACCCAGCACTCTTTATCTGGTGAAGGTTTATCTTTCTCCTCGTTCTACCGCCAGCATCTATTGTCGACACCGCCGCGACGCCATACACCCTTTTCTCGTTTTTCACCATCACCCCCTCCTACAGTTTCACCGCGTATCTACACTTGGGCCCCTCATCGCCAGACATATTCACCGAGTCCTCTCCCTAACAATAATGCACGCATGTCTCATGCTCATATTTCCCCCGCACTCGTCCGTGTCCGAGACGTTGTGGCTTAACTTGTAAATCATCGCGCTCTCCGAATCTCTTGATACGTAGCGTCTTCCTTTCTTCCATTTTGACTGGGGGTTTCCGGCATACACAATCTTTTCCTGCTTCATACACTCAGCTAATCCATTACTTATGCACTATTACAATGGCCATAAGTGACCCACGCGTTGTCATTTGCTCTACTATCTTGTGCTTTTTATAGTCGTTGTTTAGCGGATTCGTATAGATTAGACCTGATGCTCTGAATTCATCCGCTCTCAACATTTGTTCATATCATGTATTATGATCAAACGTTTGTATCTACTTACGGTGTACAATGAGATCAGCCCCATCTCGCGTCGCATCGTCCAATACTCTCCGCAAGCACAAAGTTTCCATTTTGACCCGGGGCAAAGATGAAACAGCTGCTGTCCTCTGCATCGATGGCCGGTGCTCGGAGAGGTGGGTCTCGGGCCGTGTCGAGAGGAGTATCGGGAGCCGAGGACAATGGCACGGCGCCAATAGGTGATGTGCAGCAACCATGTCTCGTCATTGCAACGAACGTGTGGTTATTGGTTGCAGATGCCAAGTATGACCTACGCAACAAATCTCATCAATTCTCTAACACCATCGAGCTTCAAATTGTCTGACGTCACCGTGTCCAAAGCATCTTTTATGAACGATTGGTGAAGGAAAGCCGTCCATGTTATTCGTGTCACGTCACCAATATATGAAGGAGCGGGAACTTCGTACACAGCAACGTAAGGATTGACACGGTCATTCGCTTTAAGTCTGCCGTATCGTGACATCGGTTGTTGAGGACAAGTTTAGAAAAAAAGTCACAACGCTTAGACACGAACCTTTGAGCTCCCAAGTAAGCCATGCCCACCCATTCAAAAAGGTCACCAATATATTCATCCCAATCCTCTGTGCTCTCCTCGGGCAAGGGAGCAAGTGCCGGGACCGGGATAATTATGTCGGTAGAATGACGAATTTGAGGCTGAACGATCATCCACGGGCCCTCGTGCGACTCGGACGTTCCTGGCTGCACGTCTTAAAGAAACACCAGATTGAGCTGATTGGGAACACGCTCTCCACTTTAGTACACGCCTACCTGCTTGACAATAAAGAACTTCCCACTCCCCGGGCCCGGTTTCCCTAAGCTCGTCCCAGAGTTTTAGAGCTGCCTTCTGCTTCGCACGTACAGCGACGGATTCGGTCTCTTGCCTAACCGGTATGCGTATCACTGCGCTAGGTCTTGATCACTTCTTTTTCGTGCATGAACTGGAATACTGAGTGACATACCGTACTGCTCGGGGCACCCTTTGAAGGGGAGTCTCTTCCCGATCAAACCGAGTTGCTCGTATAGTGACTTTGAGACGCAGAGGGTGAGGACGCCTCTAGGATCGATGCACCATGTATCAACGCACGAGTCGGAAGTGGATGGCAGTGCAGTTATGTTCCTGTTTGACACAAATAGTTTCAGTGTTTCTTCGAGGCATAATCCAGAGTCCCCATACCCGCCCGGACTTTTGGAGGCAAAGTCGAGGAACTCTGATAGCGTACAACGTCTTTTACAGTATGTGGGCTTTAGGGATGTAAGCGCCTTCTGGAGTTCATCAGAAGTAGGGAACACGATATCAAGCTGATGAAGTGTTAAGCATTTCGCTTCGAAAAAAGTATAAAAACAATACTATACCTGCTGAGTGAAAGGGTGCGCTGCACAGTGTCGGTCGAGTTGGACGGATGGTAAAGCGCCATTTGTTAGCATCACTTTTGAATGTGTCATTGGAGATCGCGGAAGGTTTAGAGGTGAAGAAGGTTAGTGACTCGGCAACTCTAATGGATTGGACAACAGTCTGGACGCGCTTTAGTATTTAATAATCTTGCCATAGCCTATTTGCGAACTATTTTATTATACGTTCGAGGTCACCAATTACAATATTGTCGATCAATCTGGTCTTCCCAACCCATAGCGCACCGCTCAGAATCACAGGTATATCTCGTGCCAAATGATGATTCGAAGACGCGTCCAAAACGTCGAATGTCTCCGAATCATTCATCTCTATATAATCCAACCGCACGTCTACTCCGTCTATGGCAGCCTGTACTTTCACTTCGTCGACGACAGCGACAGCTTCTGAAATACATCGGTCCTTGGATTCGCCATTCGACCACGCGGACTCGGCATATTGCAGGGCCTTGTAAAGCGCAGGTGCGAATTTCCGCTCATTTACAGAGAGATACGCATTCCTAGACGATAAAGCTAGTCCGTCGTTTGGATCGCGAGCCGTAGGGACAATATGGACGTGGTCAGCTTCGGGATATGGGAAAAGCAGGTCCTTGCAGAGCCTCCGAAGAAGTAAAGCTTGCTGAATATCTTTCTGGCCAAAATACGCATTCGTGGGCTACAGTCGTCGTCAAGCTAAGCTGCGTCTTGCGGAGAGGCCATCTCACCTGAACCGCATTGAATAGCTTGGTGACGACTGTCATCACGCCTCGGAAGAATGTTGGCCTGCTTGCGCCTTCCATCTGATGTCCATATCCCTTCATCTCGACGAATGCTCCTTTTTGCGCTGAAACATCCTGGCTAATACCGGATGGATACATCTCCTGGACTGAGGGAAGAAATACAGCAGAGGGTTTCCTCACGGTCTCGCCCACAGTAACCTGCTGCGCTGTAAGGAGCTCCAGATCTCCTGGTAAGGTGCGAGGGTACGTGGCGAGGTCTTCATGCGGGGCGAACTGGGCCGGGTTCACAAAGATGGAAAGAACTGTCAGCTCATTTTCGGCTAGTGACCTCTGGACTATCAGATTCAAATGGTTTGAAATTAATAAGGAGATATTTATAGACTTCAAGAAACGGTGTGCGCGACTCACCGAGAGATAGATGTCCGTCGTGAAGAGCTCCCATGGTCGGCACGAAGCCCACAGACTTCCCTTCATCGAACGCTCTCTGCCGCCATCGTCTGTATGATGCAACCGAAGTTAGAAGAGGGATGGGTGATGGTGGAAGAGGGGAGGTCGACATCGAACGATGGAGGAAACTATATGCCTTGGTAACAGAGCGCCACATACATGTATCACTTAGAAGCCAATTTACGCAGCTTGAGCTCGAGGAGAGTTTTTACTAAATATATTCAAGTGTTGGTAGCTCGGAACTCACCGGAGAGTATTTGTAAGCTGGCACACAAGATTGCGCCGCATCGAAGAATTTTTAACTAGCCAAAAGAACCATGACCGTATGGATAATTTATATAATAAAAATCAAAAGATAAATGATGACGTGAAGCTGATCATGATGCACTTGTCCGGAAGAGCGACCTTGAAATGAAAATTCAAGGTTTCCCCATTGTTTGTGCGAGTGGACGATGCGATGACATACATACGTATGACCTTAGGAAGGTGACTTTACAGAGCAGACTCAACATTCCTCTCGAGGTTTCTGGGAGTAAAGTATACATAGGGTAACGTCAATTGTGTTAACATCTCGTGGAATCGGTTAATTTTACAACCGCAGAACGAACCTTGGCAATTTCCATGGATAACAATAATTGAGAACATACAGACTTAACTGAGGAGACAATGAACTAGCTGTAGCCTGTGAGCATAAGCTTCTACAGCACTATGATGCCGAGATGTTACATTCCAAATCCTATGAAATACAAAAGCGATGTGAGAGAAAAGTATCAATGCGCGATAATAAAACAATATGACATCCAGTACATAAAATGAGATTTTCAAACCCGTGACCCTGCAGCTTCAATGAGACGATGTTCCTGTGTGCACAGGTCAGACATTTCAACATTATAATCATTGAAAGTCAGCATACTTTTGCAATTTTCTGCCCTTCGGATAAAACGGCGAGGCAAGATTGTAGACCCTTCAAACACCACTGCCGCTCGAGCCAAGCGAGGAGATACCGGTTCCAGAATGACTTGAATATATATTCGAGCGTGTCATTCCATGGTGTTGGAGCTCGCGAGAGATGGACAGCCCAATTTTGGCATGCATACTTGAGAGCATCGGAGGTTGGTTGACTTCGCTCCCGGGCTTCGGTTGCGAAAATCGTGAACGCCGTCATAGCATGGATGACGTCGATATCTGAACAATCTTGTAGGGATGCGGACGCGGAATAATCCTGGGGCCTTAACGCCAGAAATGCCGGAAACATCAAAAAATCTGGTAAGCTCTTAAACTCCTGGATTGTTTGAAAAGCTGGCAGTAATTGGAATTGTGGGATGTCTGTGCACTTGCTGATCGTTTTCAACGTGTTCGAAAAGTCTTCCATCGTCACCCAGACAGACGCCGCAGGGGTCAACTGCCATGCTTGTCCATGGGGTGTCTTGAGCCACCCTCGTCCGCCCTGGGTCTGTAGCCACTCTCGTCCGCCCATCGCCCGCAGCCACTCTCGCCCACTCAGGGTCAGCAACCACCCTTGCCCACTCTTTGTCTGCAGCCATTCTTGGCCACATTCAGTCTGCAGCCCACCTGGGGTCCGCAGCCACTCTCGTCCTCCTGGAGTATGCAACCATTCTTGTCCTCCAGGGGTTAGGAGCCAATCTTGTGCGCTCTTGGTCAGTAACCACTCTTGTCCATTGTGGGTCAGTAGCCACTCTCGCCCGTAAAAGGTGTGTAGCCATCCACGCCCGATCGGTGTCGGCATTTCACGTTGCCACTCGCTCCCGCCCTGTGTTCGCAGCCATTCCGTCCCGCCCTGTGTCTCCAGCCACCCCCTCCCACTCTGCGTCTCTAGCCAGCCTCTCGCGTTCTGAGTTTCCAACGAATCGTGTATGCTGCTGATCCCAACGTATGCTTGTCCCCTCTGGACCGTCCGCCGGAACCACTGCCATGCCTGAGTCTGCAACCATTCTTGCCCCCCTTGGCTCTGCAGCCATTGTCGCCCGCTCTCTGTGTCCAGCCAATTTTTCCCGCTTTCTGTGTCCAGCCACTGTTGCCCGCTCTCGGCGTTCAGCCACTGTCGCGCCCTTTCGGTGTCCAGCCACTGCCGCCCCCTTTCGGTGTCCAGCCACTTTTTCCCACTCTTGGTGTCTACCAAATCTTGCCCGCTCTCGGTGTCCAGCCACTCTTGTTTATTTCTCTCCAGCCACTCTTGCCCATTTCTCTCCAACCACTTTTTTCCAGGCACGGTCTGCAGCCACTCTTTCCCGCTCTCAGTGTCCAACCAATTTTCCCCCCTCTGAGTGTCCAGCCACTTTTTCCCGGTCTCGGTGTCCAGCCACTTTCGCCCGGTCTCGGTGTCCAGCCCATTTCTCTTCAGCCACTGCTCTCCCCCGTTTCTCTCCAGCCACTCTCGCCCAGGCGTGGTTTGTAACCACTCTTGACCATTTCTTTCCAGCCACTCTCGCCCGGTCTCGGTATTCAGCCACGTTTGCTCGGTCTCAGTGTCCAGTAATTTTCGCCTGGTCTCGGTGACCAGCCACTCTTGCCCGGTCTTGGTGTCCAGCCACTCTTGCCCCGTCATGGTGCCCACCCACTCTTTCCAGGCCATGGTGTCCAGTAACTCTTGCCACTTTCTCTCCAGCCACTCTCGCCCAGGCGTGGTTTCCAGCCATCCCTTCCCACTGCTCTTCAGCCACTTTCGCCCACTCTCGGTTTCTAGCCACTCTCGCCCGGTCTCTGTGTCCAGCCACTTTCGCCCGGCCTCAGTATCCAACCACTCTCGCCCAGGCGTGGTCTGTAGCCATTCTCGGCCACCCTGGGTCTCCAGCCACTCCCGTCCCCTCTGGGTCTCCAGCCATTCTCGGCCACTCGGAGTCTGTCGCAACCACACTTGTCCGGTCGAGGTCTGAAGCCACTCTTCTCCACGTCGACTCTGCAGCCACTCTCTCCCAGTCTGGGTACGTAGCCACTCTCCCCCGGCCTGGGTCAGCAACCATCCTCGCCCGCCCGGAGTCTCTAGCCAACCTTGACCGCTGATGGTCTCAAGCGAGTCTCGCCCGTTCCAAGTCTCCAATGGCATTTGCTCGTCAGGGTCTCCGGCAACTTGGCATCGTCTTCGTGTCCACTGCCACCCTCGCTCGCTCTGTAGCCAGCCTTTCCCACTTTCGGTCTGCAACCAAGTGTACCCCGCGTGGGTGTGCAGCCAACGCCCTCCACCTTCGGTCTCCAACCAGCCTTCTCCCTTCTGTGTCTGCAAATAGTCTTCCCCACCTTGGGTCTGCAGCCATGCATGTCCGTCCAAAGTCCCCAGCCAGGTCCGCAAACCCGGTCCGCGAGCTCCCCGAAGCCATGACAGACCCATAAGAACTTGCAGTGGCGCTGGTGGTTCCACGATGAAGGCTAACGATTGCTGCAAGCTTTTGGGGTCTTGGGGTTTCATAGCCTGATTCTGCAACTTCAATTCCAAGAGCGCATCCAAGAGGGCCGTGCTTTCTGGAATGTCTTGGATCATCAAGCGAAAAGAGGAAGCAGCGAGTAGGGAATGTGGTGCTGTGATGGAGTGTAATCCAAGGAGGCTGCAGTTTGAGAAGTCTGAAACATAGTCGCGAATGGACGAGTGGTAGATATTCACGGGCTGGCCGCTGTCGCTAGGAATATCCATGAAAGACCGGAGTTGTACCAGTGCTGTCTCGATATCACGGCCTTGACCAGGGCCAAGGAGTTTCGAAATCTGTGACATCGGTAGGGGATCTGCAAGGGCAGCGACAATGGACAAGTGCTGGTATGCCCGGCTGGGGTCCGAACAGGTGGCGAGGATACAGTCGTATAATTTGTACACTTCCGTTCCAGGCAGCAGTTCATTGGCTAGCTCGAGCATCAGCTCAAGGCGATCCCGGGGATCATTGTATCCATCATCGACAAACTTCATCATTGTAGACGCCACGATAAAGCGTCTGCCAGCTCGGTTCGCCAGCCGCGCAAGTTTATCCGCGGTCGGCTGCGGGAAATCAGGATGGCGACTTTGCAACTCTGTGAATGAATGCTGCAAGAAGATACAAATGTCATTGTCAACATCTTCGCCGTCTAACGAAATGGTGCTAGCAACGGGGCCGCCCTCCCCAGAAGTGTTGACCGGTATCTCGCACACCAATGTACGCATCTCTTCTTTTTGAATGGCTTTGCGGATATGCTCTTCTAAACGACTCGTGAGCAGAATGTGGAACACAGGAAGCTCAGGATCACGAAGAGCTTCACCAAGAAGGGAGATGAGATCGGCAACAGTTTCAGGTTTGCATTCATCGAGGGCATCGATAACAAACACCGGAGGTCGACACTCGCGCAGTCTGAATTGCAAGTGCCAGAGAGGTTGGCGAAATAACGCCTTCATCTGATCATGAAGAGATTTGCTGGAGTCCAGAACCGCAGGATTCTCGCGGATAGCTCTATTCACGTCGTTCTTGACGCTGGGAAAATTGCTCGCGAGCTGGTAAGCAAGGGTCGCAAAGAAATGACCGGTCGTGCTGCGTTTCGTGTGCTTGCGCGAGAAAAAGAACGTCCCCATAAGTCTTGTTTCGATGTTCGTCTCCTCTGTTACTTTCAGAGCTTTCATCGTTTCAGCGACAGTGAACGCAACAGCAGACTTTCCGACACCCGCTGTTCCATGCAGCCAAATAAGTCGACTCTTCTTGTCGTTGTCTAATATTTCATAGATGTATTTGAGAAGATCCACTCGAGTCCCTTCCAAACACTTTGGATGAGGCTGGCGTTCAGGGGAGTCATATTCAGCGCCCAGAACAGCTACCTGGGACAACTTCTCCCAAGTTCCTTCGGCCATTACTAGAAGCTCGCCAAGAACTGTCAGTTTGGTCAGAGAGCGAGAAAAGTGATAAGAGAATGAGATATTACGCTGATGACGTCAACTATCGACAAAGGTTGACGATGGAATGTGTAGAATGGAACAACTTGTCGGGGAAGCACTATGTAGTCGAGGTCAACAGTGCAGATTGCTGTCTCGGAGGGGACGACATACGACAGCGTTAATTGAACAATCGAAGCTGTAAGTAACACGGTTTAAGTGGTGAAATGATCGAGATATCAACGTTGTTCAGAAAGGGTTATTGAGATAGAGTGGACGATTGGTTGCAGTTCTATTCAAAGCTCGATAGATGGTAGTTGTATGCAATCAAGCTAAAACGAGTCCGGGTCCCAGGGGCCAGCTGGAGGCCATGAGGCTGTTGCACAGGAAATTAGTAGGTAACGTAAAAATACAATAAAATTACAATGTCCTTTACATAAAGTTGAACGGACCGAGTCTCTAGCAGAATTTTTGACGCGGCTTTGATTGCACGTGATCACTAATACAAAGGTATAAAGCTGCTTCACATGAAGACACGAATTTGCAGATAATAATTGTAGTACAACATGACAATTTCGAGTCACCACAAACAAGGCATCAAGAACTAAAAATGAAGAATCAATGCATCAATGGGGAAGAAAAAAGATTACATCTCTGAAACTGAGTTTCCCGGACGCAAGTTGATGGGCCGATACCGTGGGAGTCTAAGATACAGTCACGTCCTCATATTTCCACTCAAGAAGGGTCATCACTTTCTTCTCTCCTCTAACCACTTTCCCGTTGTCGAATAGCCCTCTATTCACGAACCCGTTCTTCTCAAAAACTCGACTGCTAGCAATATTCCCAGCAAAAGTGTGCGCTACAACATGGCGAACTCCCATCCTAGGGATTCCCCAGGCTGTCATCAAGAGTCCGATTGCTGCAGTCATGATGCCCCTTCCGTGGTGGCTCGCAGCAAGCCAGTCTATCGCAAGCGAAAATATGATAAATAATTAGAGCAAACCGTTCAAGGTCCAGAGAACCAACGTACCTCCAAAAGCATACTGAATCGTCGGGTCTCCTGCTTGCTTGTCTGCATTATCTTCCTGCACTCGCTTCCGTTCCACTTCATCTAGTACCTCCTCGAATGGACTTCTTCTGAAATTCACATCTCCTATGAGAACGTCCGTCCCATCCTCTTTAACTTCCCTAAGATGCCGCACAGGGCTGGCATTCACGAACTGAAGCGGGCCATTAGGGAAATCCTCCGCGCTCTTCCGTAAATATTCCAAGATAGCATCTGATTCTTTTTTTACAAGCTGAATCCAAGAATCCGCGTGTTCCGGTAGATACGGCGTCGGCGCTTTCTCTAACCAGCTGTAAATAGCTGGATCGTTCATATGCTGTATGAGTACAGACTGATCTCCTTGTCGAGGTGGAGTGAGAATGATGTTCTGGTGTGGTGCTGCAAGCCGAAGGAATGGTTCCCCGGTTTTAGGATTAATTTCGAGAGGGTGGAGTTGGTCTGTCATCCTTGGAGTGGTAGAAGATCTGGTGATGTGACTAGATCTTTACAAGTCATATATTAGTGAACACTTTCGAAGCGAGTCACAAAGTGTATGTTTGAGTCATGTGGAAAGTAGTGTGTGTAAAGTCAAGCCAAGGCTGATAACAAACTACTCGAGATAGCTAGTCTCCCTTGGACTAAATAGAGTCTCAATATTCCTTTTGATAGTGCTCAGGTCAGTTGATACATCAGTAGTATTAAGAAACAAAACTGAGGCGTCAACGAGCAAATACGATGATTAACTATAGATGAGTCCGCAGGATTGACGAGCGAAGGTGCCATGGAGCGCAGACAGCATCTGTAGCGTATGGTGTTGAAGATAAGGATAGCGCGAGAAAAGGAAACGAAGAGAACTTTATAAGCTTAACAAAACTGACATGCACTGGGGCAGGCGAAATCCGAGAAGATATGGTGCACGATCATACATCTAATGGACAAAACATGAAGTATTTAGCAGTGAAGCTCACGTTGTCTTTTTCCCTGCCAGGCGTGCATGCTGCCTGAGCCATTCAGTTCTCCATTGCTTCCACTCAACTTCTCTCCCGCCATCTGCCCAGACGCCCCAGCCATCCCTTAGCTGCAGCCACACGCTTATCGGGTGATTTACGATAGCAGATCTGATTCGTCCAAACATAGAGTCCGGGAGTTTAGCTGGGAGTAGTTCGGTACACACATAATGTGAAACACCTAATACCACACCAATCCCCAGGCCCCATTTAACTTGATGGGGTGTGTGGTACAGCAAGTTGACCCTGACGGAACGTTGAGCGCCCAAGCCACTGTTCAACAATTGCCGCTGAGAACTCACCTTGAATAGGCAACGATGGCACACCACACAGCCAGTCCCAGGTAGACAGCTACTCGGAAAAGTTGATCGAGCATGACAAATCCTGTGGACGCAAACCGGTGTCGAAAATACACGTGACAGATCAGGAATGCAGAAAAATAGCCCATATACTGGCTGTGCGATGAAGGAAAGCCGTAACCGTTAAGATGAAGTTGGCTGTCTGATCATAAATATTCCAAGAATCATCTTGGACTGAGACACAGCTTTATGTGGGAACGGTTTGGGAAATGAATACACACCATCTGGGCGCTCCTGTTTAAAACTGTGTTTGAGCACCAGGTTCAAGCCCTCTGAGAGAAATTGTCCTGCCCACATGTTGATGATAGTTAATTCGCGGGTTTGTACTGCGAGTGCTGCATACGCAGGCTGTTTTGGGCGTATTAGCACAGGTGAAGCTGCGGTGTATAGTTGAGCGCGTACCATCAGAAGAATTGGACTCAGCGTCAGCAGTGCAAGTACAAACGAAATATCCGAAGAAGCATCATCTGGACCTGCAAGTTGGCGAGGGTAGAGGGATGTGAACTTCATTTGACGCACAGATTACATGTGTGAGTTCCAGGGAGACGCGATGGGCGGCTATGTCGGACATGGGCGTGGTGTGAGGCTTTGAAGCCGGGTAGAGAAGATGCAGATAAGTATATAAGCGATATCAGTGACTCGGATGACCCGACTGGATCGATGTTGACACCTTGCAGGCGTTAGTTGCTGTAGCGGATCAAATAACCGAAAATGTGACCGCAGTGACAGCATCCGGTCATCACGGAAACTTTACTTTTCTCTGGTGTCACATAATTGTGTGGCATCAAGAACGTGTTCGCCAAGCGCGTTCGCCTCGGCAATATTGGTTCAATGTGATATTGGGCGCTGTTCACATCGAATCATCCACTGTCAGTTTGTCGCATCACTTTGACTCGGTTTAACAATCAAGCGCGGGTCCGGTGGTTATGAAGTCGGTATAAAATGTGTTTGCGTACACTAATTCCAAGGATCATATCCGGAATCCCAAATCGTTTAGTCCAAGCTGGCGTCCATCCCAGACCTCGTCGAGCAGCTTCTGCAGCTTGCAGCGTCGAACACTTCAGGTCCAAACGCTACCGTGACTACCAATGCCACCTCACCGCATATGACGGCACCTGCTGCCTTGGATGGATTCAGCCCACTGATCTCATTCATTCTTTCTACATCTGCCCTGAGGGACTGGGCGAAGCTTTTGATCATCGGTAGCTTCTTTGAGACTTGCCGACGCCTCCTCGCCACAATCTGGTCGTCCACGATCGACTCTTTCTTTCTCACCGCGTCATTTGAGGATCATGATGATAGTTATAGTAAGTGGTCATTGCTTGATTATACGGTAATCAATAACCCGGGTTGTCATTTTGATAGAATGGATGATGATCTGGCTATCGAAGCATCCATCCTGGAGTACATAAGCCCTCCGCTCAACTATTACCATATCATTCTGACTATTTTCTGTCGGTTCACAGAGTATGTGCGCAACGTAAATATCAGCACTAATGAAAGGTATTCAGGGAACGTTCCCGATTCCGAAGAGGAGCATGATTCATCCGGGATCTCTTACCTGCCAGCACTCTCTGGGTCTTATACCCTTTGGTACAAATACAGATGGATGCGGATCACCCGTGTTTCAGAGCCAGTGCCTGGTTGGATGAACCAGAGAGACTCATTGAATATCAGGTAACCTTTCAAAATGTTGGTTGAATCGTCCGTTTTATCTGATGCTAAACAGTATCCTCACGCGTAACCATGGCATTCTAAACACTCTATTACAAGACGCCAAAAAGGCGTATCAGGATGCGCAAGGTAGTACCATTACTGTCTATGTTTCTGATTCGTGAGTCCTACCAAAATTTGATGTTCCCCCTTTTTAACGCGTTGCAGCACGAATTGCTGGAGAGAGCTTGCTACAAGACACAAGCGACCTCTAAATTCTATTATCCTGGATCCTGGAATTCAGGAACTTGTCGTTGAGGACGCTCAAGATTTCCTTGCTAGTAAAACGTGGTATGCTGAACGAGGTGTGTTACTTTAGACTTGGCGTGAAGCCGTCGATATTCAATTGAACCTGCTTTCAGGAATTCCTTTTCGCCGTGGTTACTTGTTGGTATGATGTTTTCGTCTGAAGAGTTCTTCTACAATGCTAATCGAATTGCCATTGCAGTATGGTGCACCTGGCTCAGGGAAAACTTCTCTGATCCATAGCATCGCGGGCGAACTGGAACTTAATGTCTATATCATTTCCCTCTCCCGCAGCGGCCTTGACGACACTGGACTTTCAGAACTTATTTCAGATTTGCCCGAGAGATGTATCGCTCTCATGGAAGACATCGACGCTGCTCTCCATAACAGTCTTTCGCGGGAGGACGCTTCCACATCACCCAAACAAACTGTCGAGTCCATCCCTAGCTCTGCGCCCACTCACACTACTAGCAAGGTTTCGCTCAGCGGTTTACTCAACGCATTAGATGGCATTGGCGCACAGGAGGGGCGGATACTGTTTGCTACAACGAACAAGTATTCGTCGCTTGACCCTGCTCTATGCCGTCCCGGTCGTATGGACCTCCATGTTGAATTTAAGCTTGCGAGCAGATATCAAGCAGAAGAACTGTTCAAGCGTTTCTACCTACCTTCCTCGCACAACAGCCCCGCAGATGGAGAGCAAGAACCGAAATCGAGTACTGCTCAGTCGCATCCTAATGACTTTGCACGTGACAAAGGTTCTGCCAACCTGATTGATCTCGGCGTCGCGGATAATACTGCCGACTCCCCTCCATCATCTCCTTCGGCCTGTTCTGAAAAATCTGAGCGTGTGGCTCCCACATACACAGGCACGCGCCACCGTGGGCATGCACCAGAGCTCTCGAACGATCAACTTTCTGCACTTGCTGCACAGTTTGCGTCAGCTATTCCGGAGCGCGAGGTGTCGATGGCTGCTTTGCAGGGTTATTTGATGTCGCAAAAGAGCAGACCTTGGGAGGCGGCCAGAGGTGTTTCTGCTTGGCTTCAAAAGGAACTGGCAGTAAAGAAAGCCCAAGATGAGACAAAATTATGACATGACGCTATATTTCGTCTGGTAATTTGGTCGTTGCAAGTTATATCCATTGTATCCACTACTTTCATCCTCAAGTCGATACTATGTAGCAAACAAATTCTAGGATAACTAGACTTAGAACGAATTTAATTGTGTTTGCAATATTTGGGCTGACGATCGTTGTGGGGGGGCAACCTTGTGGGAAAAAGTGATGACGAATGGTGGTCGCCTTATACCCAGTCCTTTGCACGTCGCAGCGGTATTCTGAATCTTGCCTGAGCGTCCACGTACAGCCCTTATGTAGTAATATCTCCAACCGCGATGCAGCAGCGCTCTAGGTTCCCCCACGGACCCCTGCCATGGATTCAAGAAAAAGGACAAAAGCCTGAGGCTTGCTTGGCTATTTTTTTTCTTGAATCCTTGTTTATTGTCTGCTGGCCCCTGGGGCCGAGCCCTATGTTGGACATTGCCTACGTGTGTCGGGGAGTGTCTTTGGAGGTCTGATTAATCGAGTCTACACGATGGCTCCGGCTCCGGCGGGCCTGCTGGAAGGGGGATGTTGGGTGGCGTAGGGCGATTCCGTTAGTGCTCTTTCTCATTTGGGGGGGTTACGTCTCCGAAGGTTTGCTCAAATCTCTTCGTGCGTGTCGCATCGCGGTGAGGGTGATTTTGATATCCAATGCAGGTGTTTATTGAGCGCCCGTGTGGAGTTGGAAAAGCAGGGAGCTGTGCTTCCTAGTGAGTGATGCGAACTCGGTAGCGAATGGGGCGGAATGATCTATGGTGCGGATGACGGTGAATCTGGGGGAGTCCACAGCTATTGATAGTTGCCTCTTCTTTGATCTTGCTTGGCTATCAGCGCTCTGTCAGGTATATTGACTCCATAGCAAAGACGTAAGATTGAAGTCACTCAGACCCAGGACAGGAAGAAGTTAAAAACTAACCTGTCGTCACCAAATCCACCCGTTGGTGGACTCATCAGTAGGATATTGTGAGTTATGAAGTGCTTCGTAGCCAGCAGAAGCACGGTAGCAAATCACGGTACAGTAACAGTCGACTATTACAGAATCGACTTGTAACAACTTCAAGTTGTAATAGGCTGTAGCTATAGTGCTAAGCCTTTTAAAGTTAAAATGGATTGACAATTGTGGCATGTTCGGATGATTTAGTCCTTCCAGCTATTACCAGTCATTACGAGTTGCTACAGTCGCTTCCCTGTGCTACAAGCTGCTACGAGTCATTACGCTCGGCAGTGGGTGGGTCTGTATTGTGTCATTCGCTGGCTAGCACATCTATTGTGTTTTCATAATTATGCGGTATCCAACTTTTTTGGGGGGGCTAGGACCCCAGAACCGCGACACCACGTGAATCACTGAACGCGATATGCCTGGACTATTTCGTCTGATCTAAAGCTTCGCATTCCTGTTCTTCGTCATGTACAAGGGCTTTCTATCAGACAAATCTGTGAGGTTCTCGGCACCCGAAAATCCCTTGTATACCAAACTCTACAGCTCTGACAAACTTGCTGATGTTGCCAACTCAAATTCACACTAGGCCGTTTGGCGCAGTCTCAATTACGAGGACATCAATTACATCAAGTCCCACTGCTATTTACGCAGTTCAGTCTTTTTAGATGAACTTCAGAGTCAGCTGCTCTTACGCAGACATGTGAAGATTTCATTATCCACCTCTTTTGAACTCTACGACGTCTCGGCATTACAAGTAAAAAAGTATCTCGGCATGCCCTAAAGCGAAATGAGGAAAAACGCGCTGCATTCATGAATAGGCTTGCTGAGATTGCCCCTGATCCAGAGATGTTGATGTTTGGAGACGAGCCTGCAAAGAACAAGCATATGCTAGATCGACAGTGGGATGCTCAGCACGTGGAACTCGTTGTGTTCAATCCAGACCCTTTGTCCGAAAAACACGATGGTCGATTCTTCCTATCGTCACCCATGATATTGTACATGGCTCGGTGACAAGCAAGCGTTTTGTCGAGTTTCTTCGTGAGCTCGTGGTTTGTGAAATCTGTCGCATTATCGACATCAATTGCATCCTTTTGACTTCGCGGGAAAGATATAGGTTTGACAGAAAAGACAGGACTCACGGCTTTGATACAAGGTAGATGTACTTGAAGCCATAAGTCTTTTTTTTCGGTGACCTTATACCATGTGTAGCAAGCACTGCGCGAAGATAGGTGACATAGTCTTGAGCACTCGGCGGAGCTATGGTGAGATTTGCCTCCTTGAGTTTGTTGACCTTTTCTTCTTCTTCTCAATCGGTTTAATAGGGTTGTGCACCACGAGATTGATCAAGAAAACAGTTTTGAATGATGTATCCTCAGTCTCCGTTGTAGACATGGTGTATCGAGGCAGCTAGTACTGCAGCTATTGTGTCTCACTCATAATCTCTCGGGGTCCTGACCGGATGTTTCCGACCAGCCCAAAAAAAAAGTTGGATTCCGCATAATTATGAAAGCCGCTGTAATAGCCACCGCTTGTAATTCCTTCGTATCTGACGTTTAAATTGTGATGTAACGCTGCCGTGAGTGCTTTTTTCTATCAAGTGTGACTTGCTCGCTTTCAGTCTGCTTGTGCACCAGTTCAAATTCAGCAATGAATAAAATGCCACACCAGGATGTCTAATTCATGTTGGGACCGCTGTATCAACATTTAGGGGAAGGTTCATGACTCATGGAGCCTCATGGTGATGATAAGTTGGTTCTTGACCCTCGTGCACATAGGACGGTCGTCTTCGACTGCCTAAATCAGTGACGTCCAACAATGGTAAAGATTCTAAAGAAGCGCCTCTTTGATGACTGACGGAACGGAATTGGCAAGTTAGCTCGTCTGACCTTCTCTTTATAGACTACCATGATTGATCCATGAACTTTCGGGATGTACAGTACCTGTTGGTGTCTCGTCAATGTGATAATCGGCAGTCTCATTATGAATCGCTATCAATGCGCCTGGGAGTTTTGCCAAGTTTTGCCGATGCGCCAACTTGGTGCATATGGGTGTGTCCTCGACTGCCAAAATCGGCCACCTCCAACATGGTAAGGAGTCAGACTTTAATTAGTGCCTCTTTGATGACTGACGGAATTGGCAAGTTTGCTGTACAGAGCCCAGGCTTCATGTCCGACCTTCTCTTTATAGACTACCATCATTGATCCATGAGCTTTCAGTTGCCCAAAGAAGCACCATCAGACGACTTTCTCTTTGAGCGGCCAACGAAATTGGCAAGTTTGCTCATCTGCAACTGTATAGTACTTACGTCTGAAACATGCCCTTTTCTTTCTAGACTACCATCACATGAACTAACTTCCATTGCCCATGCTTGCAATTTGTCTCTATTGATATGACCGTATTCAATTATCATGACATTCCAGGGTGCTTCCAACGCGTTTAGTGATCTAGATCCTGATCTTACATACCCTCTGCCCGAGCAAACAAACAACTCCGTCATTGTCTAGTGGTGGCATCTGCAACCAAAAGTCGCTCTGCTGGACAGAAACTTAACAATCTTTTATCTCTATTGTCGAAGACATTCAACGTCAATCAAGACGCGCTCAACGCTTGAAGTGGAATATACTCGCTGATAAGTATTTTACATCATACAAAGCGCGGGCTTTACGTCTGGAAGATGACGGCCCTTATCTTTATAGAATATCGCGATTCATTATTGGTCATGGAACTATTATTCACTCGACCATCGATATGATGGCATCCGATTATCATTCCGGAGCGTTGGCTATCAAATGCCTCTGGTCCATATCCTTGATCTTCCATACCTCCTGTGCAGCAAACAAGTCACTCATCGTCTAGTTATGGCTTCGGCAACCGAGGTCCACACTGCTATAGAGAACACCGATTATAAAGAGCTTCTTCTTCCTCCACTCTTGTCCAAGAAATTTAACATCACTGATGTGAAGCAAGACGCGCTCAAGTGGAATCAAGAATGGGAGGCGGCGCTCGGTTCGTCGACTGCAGCTGATGTCCTCAAGGAGATCTCTCGTGTACTAGATGATTCTGTCATGATTCCTAGTACCATCGAATTCCTCCACCAGGATCTTCGCAGGGTTCAAGGTCACGCAGCCGAAATCTTGCGTAGTCTACTTGACCAAGGTCACTTTGACACCATCTGGTTGTTGTTGGGTGTCGCTGAGAAGAGGAAGCATATCCTCGAAGGCCTGAAGGGAGCATCTGAAGCGCCTACGTTTTGGGGGCAAGATTGTCGTGCTTTTTGCCCAGAAGTTACAGTTTCGAACCTCCTGACGCAGAGCGGGAAGGGCTTTATCGACCTTCTCACTCGTGTCTTGGAGATATCCGAGTCGTCCATTGCACCAGCATTCCTACCAAACTCATGGTGGGAACAGGCGTCGAACCTGCCGAACCCATGGTGGGAACAGCCTTCGGAACAGTCCTCGGAGCAGCCTTCGGAGCAGCCCTCGGAGATTTCACCTCAAAGACAAAGATCCGAAAGTACAAAGCTTTTGTTCGAAGTCGCAACCATCAATAGGAATAAGTTTATCGGTGAGTGTTTTTCACTCATAGAATATCATGCGAGTCTAACACTCAATGAACAGTGCACTTTATTTTATCCTCAGTGTTGTCGTTCTCATATGACGTTACCGATCCTGGCGAGAAGATGAAAGGAGTGCTGGACTTCATGGAGAATACACAGGGATACGTCGCTCAAGCTATAGCAGAGTTCAAGACGACTCTCAGGGATAAACCTATTATCCGCTGCGAAAACTGCACGAAGACGCCAGAAGACATCGGGCAAGGTGTTTGCTTCATGGTGTGCAGTGTTTGCAAAGCGAAACTCAAATTCGAGGTACATTATTGTTCTCAGTGCGTAGTAATCCTATAAGCCTGTCTTCATATTCCCTCCTGACGTTGCACCGCCAGATCCTGCCAAAAAGAACACTGGTCCGTTCACAAGAAGGCTTGTGGCAAAAAGAAAGTGACACGGGGTCTGAGCGGAACAAAGGGAGACTCCCTTTGGGCATATAGCGACACGGATCCTGTCGCCAACCTGTTGCGCAACATCCCAAAGACGAATGCGAGATTCACTCTTAGAGACATTGGAGTGAATCCCTGTAAGGGCAAACGTTCCCCTGCTGCGGAACGTCAAGCCGAGATGCTTGAAGCCGACAAAGATGCCGATTACTTCCTTTTCACTGCGAGTGGCAAACCAATTCGCTTTGTGATCGATGACCTAGGCGCGAAAATGATCTTTCGGATCAATCGCGGTATAACCATGACACAGCCGACTGATACTGTGGGTGTTAAAGCTATAGGGGAGTATATGATCAAACTCATGAGCAAACATCCTGGACTGAGTCGCGACATCATCCTGAAGCAACTCTGTGCGGAATATGGAGACGACACTGCCGAGCAGATCGCGAAGTTGGAGCGGGGTGCTCGACAGCAAGAAACGGGTACGTTCATAGAGAGTTGGGTGACGGATTGCTCGAAATTATTTGGGAATTTTTCCTGGCTCGCGTTGTTATGAACATTTCGAAGTGGTACGCATTTTTTCTTGTTGAGTCATGTGCGATTTCATTGATATGCGTTTACAGGAGTCTATGCGCATGTTTTGTACGTTAGATATTAGGTTTTCACTCGCGACTACCAGCTTTTCTTCTCTCCACTTACGTGTTTCGGTTTTGCCTTTGCTGATTACTTCCAAAAAATGTAGAGTATCTGTTGGTCAACTTGAACGTCGGTGATATTGAATTCATCTGCATTGTCCATATTGTCGTAGTCGACGTGTGCTAACATCCAGTTTAATCGACGCTGAGTTCACTGGCTAGGATACTGTGCCTCGAGTTATTGCCTCCGATCAACGGTGTAAGACATGTGTGAGCCTGCAATGGGAATTAATAACATCATGTGAACGCAAGCCACCATGGGCACATGGGACGCAATCTGATATGAGCCACATAGCAGGTACTTCAGATATTTCGAGGCGCTAAGTGGAACATCCTCATGACTATGTGGAGAAACGACGGATGAATTCTGGATACGACAAAAAGGACGATGTGATTACATTGGTCGAAGTTGGGATAAAAACTGTTGAACGGGAGAAAGTTGACAACAAACATTTACGTACAAGATGATACGTTTACAGTACTAGTACTAGTATGTCCGCCAAATAATGGCATCAAAGATATCATGCTTCTGGAAGGTGAGGAGAAAAGAAATCGTAGGAACCAAGTCATTCCCCCTCAGTAGAAGGACATCACGTGCTGAGAGTCAATGGAAATAGTCACGAGTACGCCCTCCTAGCGCTTCGGACGCAACATGTCCGATGACGTTCAGAAAGTGTTATGTTTATTGCTTCACTCAGGATGACAATAATCAAAAGTCCATCTCCAGTTCAACCTATAGAGAAATTAGAATTGTGTCCGCGATACAGAGCAAGATATATACATACCGAGGCAACTATTTCCTCAACTTTCTGAGCAAACAAGTTACTGAACTCTGCCATTTTCTCCTTCACCTGGTTAGAGCAGGTGGCACAACTTGCAGCTCTGACCTTTCCAACTGTGCTGTCCGTTGCAATCCTCACAGTGTCACCAGATGGGCTATCCTTCAATGACTCGAATACCTCCTCCATATATCTTCCCCACCATGTAATTGTACCACGGCGCCATAGAGGGAATCGACTTTCCTCAGCGGCCCGTCCTTGACAACTGCAAAACAGCCAATTGCAGCCATCCCGACTGCGATAATGATCTTCAATCCAGGTGAGGTCCCGTAATATTTGTAGGGCGATACTGCATTTTTTGTGGTATGTCAGCAGCGCAAGAAGGTCGGATGCAGTGATAAGGTCGATCTCCGCGCACCACGCCGGAATTAAGGGCTGGCGCAAGGTGTGTCTGGCGGCAGTAATGGTCTCATGTTTGAGTCGTGCATTCCTGGAAATGGCAAAGCAACGAAGAGGCTCTGTCTCGAGAATTTTGGGGTTCACCAGGGCCTGACATACTTTTCTCTCGATCAGGTCTAGTGAATACTTCCTCGCAGCTGCGAGAATAGGCAGGGAATCGTTTAGGTTTTCGAGAGAAGGATCCTCCGCCAGTGTGGATGGATAGCAAAACCTAAGAAATGAATCCAGAGTTTTGCTGTCCTCCGACACTGTAATGACAGCCAGACCATCCTTCATCTCTTGATCGGTAGCCCCACCAGGTGCCTGAGGGAGGCTGAGCATTGTATCGAAGAATGGAGATGCAAGGGAGAGGAAGAGTTGGAAGACTCGAAACTCAACACCATCAGCTGATCGCAAAATAATGTCAGCCTTAGCGTGATCAAATGGGGTAGAAGCACAAGTTTTCATTTGTGATTTGGTCTTGCTGTGCTGTGATGTATTCATTAGTATCACAGATTTTGGCTAGTAAATTTAACCTACTAAGTTGCTAAAAATTGTGGATGTGCGTGCAAGCCTGAAATCGTCAAGCTTTTAACGCCTTAATAGGGGTTTTCGATACGTCACCAGTCACGTGATGTGCACTGACATTAAACGGGGTTCAGTGGCAGTGCAGAATGCGCTGATTGTCAGTACCTACGACTTTTGGACACTTCCACAATTTCTGCTGGCTGGTGAACTTCGTGCAAGTGCCATAGATGGTAATGCAACATGATATTGGTTCGCCCAAACTCAAACCTATTCTTCTCTGTCATCCCACCGAAACGGTGGTCAGATGTAGATGAGTCAGTCGCAGACTAACTTACTGAGATTGGAGACCGTACTAGCCGAGGTTGAAGCAAGACACAACGATAAAACTAGGATGGGCAGTGTCAAGATGACAGGCGAGCGAGCGGGGAGAGAGGGAGCTAGAAAAAAAAGGTACGCTACGATTTTGGTCAGCAAACGCTGACATACATAAACCAGGTATTTACATCTCAGTTTCTGTTCAAGAACTGAGATGTTTGCGTCTACGGGCGCTTGAATTAATTGACAAATGTCTCAGAAGCTCGGTCGATGTCAGCGCGTTGCGCCGATAGGCTTCTTTTGGCTTGCGCTCGAACCACGTTGCTCGTTCTCGGGTTCTTTGGCGCTTCCCTTCTGCTTTGTCTCCGGCTCGTTGGATTCCAATAGGCAGAACTTCAGCGAAAAAACATCTGAATTGTAAACTCACGCTGCAAGGTGCCAATGAAGTGTCCCACTCAAACTCAACTGAGTCTTATTGCCCCTGAACAAACGGACATTGTAAGACATGTGTGATCCTGCTGCAAATGGGAATCAACGAGATCCTGTGAACGCAAGCCACATGGGACGCATTCTTATATGAGCCATATAGCGATAGTCCTAGGCGACTCGTAATTATGGAGAGAAACAAAGGATAAATTCTGGATAAATGACAAAAAGGACGATATAGTTAACATTCGTTGAAGGGAGAATAAAACTGTCAAATGGACGAAAGTTGACAATAAACGAAGGGCCGTGCAAATACGAAAATAAATTTTGTAAGAAAGATTTCAAGCTTCAAGCTTCAAGTTTCAAGTTCTTTTTCAAAATAATAAGTCGAAACAAAGTCGCTGTAGAGAAAATTCCGCTTCTCCGAAAGACTGTACTACAAGGTTATAATCATTGAGTTTGGTCATTACGCTCACATTGTTCTCCAAACTCAACTTGGTGATAGTGCAAGGCTTAATGCCGCTAAGCGGAAATATGAAACATTGTGGTTTATTAACATAAGTAGCAGAATCGGACGAGCATGCATGAGCTGGTTAATGCCCTCGACGATGCCATTCATCTGTCAGCAGACCCTCTGGACCAAGACCCACCTCAACCCTCCCTCATACTGGTCGATGAGGATGACCACAGATAGATATTGAACCTGAGCTCTCGAGATTTCACTGAGCATGCGTGGTTCAACTTATCTAGCATGTGTATGTGACTGGGTCGTGCTTCGCGCCCCCAGAGGTCACAAGGGACGAGTCAATTCGACGGCGGTGCATCCGTCCAACAAAGTCGCGCTGAGTGTAAACAGAGACAATACGTTGTGCATGTGGGGTCTCATGCGGGGAGAGGGTCTACTCTAGGGAAGACTAAGTGTTTATTTCTCCAAGTCCCAGGTCCATTTTCCACCTCATTTGATAGTTTAGAGTGAGAAATCGTGCGGTGGACGACAGCCTGGCGTGTCAGAAAATGATCGATGTATCCACCGTTGCATGTGCATGTCAAAATTTCGGTCCGATCGCACTTAGTAGGACATGCTCTTCGTCACACAAGATCACCCACGCTGCAAATTTCCGTATCAGCCTTGAGATCTACAACATGTCTGGTCAAAGCAGAGGTCACCATGGCAGTAAGGAAAGAAAAGTTAAATAGGAGATCAAGCTATGAACACGCAGCAACACACAGCCTGGGGGTGAGTGGAATTGGAGACCCACAACACCATGAAAAGAAGCGGAAGTCGCCATGATAGTCAATAAGAGAGCACGAAAAGGAGAAAGAACGATGAACACACAATCAAGCTGTCCGAACTGAAATAAGATTCTATGTTCACCAATATGGCCCACAAAAGCTGTGAATTGCGAGTCCCCCATGGTCCGAATTAAGGTTGTTGAGACTCAAGATATGAATGCTATGTCATAACGTCGATGACTTTACCTACGCTACGATTTAAACATCCGTACAAATCCGTATGCTACTTTGCGTCGGAAAAACAATCCCTTGTGTATTTTAGCAATTCCATATCAGTCGGTCATGGCATCAGTGAACAGGGTTGAGGCAAACCCGACTTTGCGGTTGTCGCCATCTAACACAATGTAGAAGCGCTGCATAAATGTGTAGCCAGCAATAAAGTCAAGCCCTGCACCAGTTTCCGTGCTCAGGCTATTAATGATCAGATATATGCCAGCGTTTTCACCACCAGGGAGCTTGGAGTTGAGTGAACAAGGCCAGGTTTGAGCATTAGGGCTGAGACTGAGGATCACCTGTGCCAAATGGTGAACAAGGGGTGTGAGGGCTGACAGAATTGACATACCTTGTTGTTGTCAATATGGAATTTCAACTCCCGTAGGGCACTATACTGGTCCGTGGTAATACGGAGAAGACGAGTCGGCTGATCGAAAGTAGCACCGGTTGCAGCTTGGTACCTGCTATAGGCATCTATCGAACGCTGATCAGACCATTATTACTCGTTGCACTCTAAATACACACCGGAGGCAATGGAAATAAAGGTACTGCCAGTATCGATGAAACCAGCAGTGGGGAACAAGATCACCGTGGTGCCGTAAGTGATGCCCTGATCGATACCCCAGTAGCGCATTGAGGGGGAGGTGTTGGTGACATCACTGAAACGGCATAATTACTAAGAGTTTGGATTGATCTAAGAGCTGAAGTAGCTTACGCGTATACAATGTCACTGACGCACTTGCTATGGTCAGGTTCACCAAAGGCGAGCTCTCCAACATTGGTGTCTGGATCCCCAGTGAAGGGCTGAAAAAAGATACCAACAAGGTTTCGACCAATGGCCTCTTCGATAACCAGGCAGTCAGTAAAAGTCGGGTACGTGCCAGGGTTATCTCTCGTGTTGGCTGTCAAATCTCGAGGCCCGATGCCAAGGACACCGTCATATTTGATGTTGCTCGAAGTAAAAGCAACAGCGAGTTCGTAGTCGGGGATGGTGAGCTCACCACCGAGAGTGACAGTATCGAGGAAGATAGTTCCTATAGATAATTGTCGGTATTTTCAACCTATGATATTGCTGTATGTCATACCAGAGAAAGAGGCAACAGAAGACGTCCCACCGCCGTACGTTTCCCATACAAGTTGTCTAGTGTTAATGCCGGCTTCGTTGTAGGGAGTGCGCGCGCCAATCCATGTGACCGCGCTAGCGGTGTCGACAAGTAAGTTGTCTTCAATAATACATTAGCAGCCGCATGTTTTCTCAGTGTTGAACTAACATGTGATAGGAGGGCTGCCAACGCCAAGTCCTACGGTGTATTTACCCGAACCAGCTGATAGCATAGGAATGTTTTCAGCACGTCGGCCATGCGTATGGTAGTCCCTGAAGGCCGCCGCACGAGCTTCATCGTGTTGCACGAGGTCAATAGTATCATTGGAAAAGTTCAGTCTCCTGGTAAGGGGGAGGATCATGGGGGAATTGGGAACTTCAACGGGCAACCCAGTGATTGACGAAGCCAGGCGAAGTGTCAACAAGAATGCAGTGAGAAACATGACTTATTGGAAGTAATATCATATTCAGTAGCCCATTATATACTTCAAATCATGTGGGATGAACGTGGCACGTACTATATTGAAACGTCCCCCTCGAAAAAGCAATGAAGTGGTTCCGATCCGAGTCACATCATGGATGCAAGAATTAGACCTTACCTCACGTTCATTTCCATAGAGATGCCACCGTCATGAATATCCAGGCTAGTGTAGCAAGCGTTTCTGAGCGCTGAGGAGAGCAGTTCCAATGTCCACATTGCGACTGTTCCCGACTGGGAGTCACTCCTTGGGAGGAGGGTTTTGTCAGACGCAAATGACACGTAAAATCTTCGCCCGTTACGCAACGTTGATGACGTGGTGCCGACGATGCGTCCTTTGTTTCAAAATGTCAGTTTCAATTTGATCAGGCCTACGAAAACACGACAAACCGGTCAGGTAACCGATATGTGACCTTCGGGTTCCGCCGGATTCCCGTCTTTGGTTAGGTCGGGCATCGTTCACGTCGACATCCCGTTGTCCCATGTCGACACAACGAGTCCATCACCTGTTGTGCCTTCGGCACAGGAAGCAAAAAAAGGAGTGCCGAGCACTCCTTTTTTTGCTTCCTGGCCTTGGCCTCATCCTAATAATTCTGTTTGTCCAAGGCACAGGAAGGCAAAAAGAGTGTTTCGCACTCTTTTTGTCTTCCTGGCCTTGGCTTCATCCTAATAATTTTATTTTGCCCAAGGCACAGAAAGCCAAAAAGAGTGCTTCGCACTCTTTTTGGCTTTCTGGCCTTGGCTTCATCCCAATAATCAGTGTCCTTGCAATCATAAATTTTCAAACAAACATGTACATTTGAGCACCATTTCAACAAAACTAAAAGTACACTATACATCACATC
>MU172925.1:385075-404658 GCA_016695475.1 Suillus decipiens | reverse complement strand
AATTATTAGGATGAAGCCAAGGCCAGGAAGGCAAAAAGAGGGCAAAGCTCTCTTTTTGCCTTCCTGTGCCTTGGACAAAACAAAATTATTGGGATGCAGCTGCTTCCTATGCCGAAGGCATATAGTAGTTCAAGAGCCAGAAACAGTGGCCCTCGCGTGCACGATCATTTTTTGCGTCACGCGATACAAAAAAGGAAGTTCCCATAGGCGAGAATATGCCGATTGATGATCATAGCAGCACCCACGACCTTTGGACACTTTTCGCCGGCTGGTGACCTTCGTACAAGTGTAAATGCAACATGATATTAGTTCGCCCAAACCTATCGTTGTCGGAACACCAAATCAGTACCATGATACCGTAACAAGATACCTAAACAACTTTCTCGTGTTCATTCCAAAGTACCGACAAATAGTTGGTCGCTTGACTCTTTTCTCGTGTTAACACCATTGTCAGTTGGCATGCGGGCTGCTCCTGAAAACCGAGAGTAATCATGCCGGTGTTGACCACAAGCTTTGTGTGATATCTTTGAACGCCAAGCATGAGACATGGCCCCAGCACAAATTCCAACAGGTACGATATTTTGAAAAGGACCGAGATGGATTTGAGCCCTGGTAGAAGATGAGTCCTACCGAAACCATAGGTGGTCATATATAGATCAGTCAGTCGCTGATTAACTTACTGAGATTGGAAACCGCACTAGCAAGCCGAGGTTGAAGTAAGGAACAATGACGATACTAGGATGGGCAAAACTTCAGCGGAAAAAAAGTTTAAATTACGAACTCACGCTACAAGGTACTAACAAAAATGTCTCATCTCGTTGACGGTCGTCGCAATTCCCGTAGACAATCCAAGCTCCCAGACAGACGGATATCTATCCTCTCAGCTGCATGGGTCGGGCACGCTTTGAGGGCTGGATCCATAATTAAAGTTTCCCTTAGGATGGCCAGTCATTTTGCCAAGAAGGGCTCCACAACAGATCATGACAGCAGGAAGACTACAACGAGAAAGATCAGCATCTTTCTGGATTGAGGTGTAACTGAGTAATGATGATAACTTGTATGAAGTTTCAGTTAGTCATCGATAAATATCGCTGAAGGGACCTCAGTGGCTCGAGCTCGCATTGAGCCATACATCTCACACATCGAACGTACAAAAACACCTCACACCAGGGCATTCGCGGCTCCACAGATGCGAAACGGACACAGGGGGTAGACTAGCGTAATGTCTTACATAGAGTACATCTCTCAGTAGACAGAAATGGAAAAAAAGCGAGTGGCTTACCGCCAAGCATGTCAAGCACAGAATTGAATAATCTCAAAGATGGTACCTGCATATCACAGTTACTGATCTGAGTACTCAACGGGTGTGAGACAACCTTACATCCGTTGCAATCATTGTACCGAACCAATAAGGTGACTGATAATATTACTCACCCTCACATAAGGAGTGCAATTATGTCATTGGACGAGACTGACAGGAACCAGTGCAGAATACTCACTATATTTTTTCGCGATGGAAGAAAGAGGTGCGGTAAGCCAGCTCGAAGAGACTCCACGCATGGAACATTTGAACGCCAGCAAAAAGTTGTTCGTGATTTCAGGAAGTTACTTTCAATATTAATGTCGTTTTCGAGAGGCTACCACTACACATCTATACTAGGCATCGTAACTTTGCAAGAGCAGAAGGGCCTGCTGTTTCAGTATTTCCTATTGTTCCGTCTCGTTCACCATGAAGTGATAAAGGTCTTGTCGCTGGAACTTGTCATACAATAGAATAAAAAATGAATGGAAAATATCAAATAGATGACTCACTACTATTAGCTCCAACCATATTGCAACGCCACCAAGCATGCCCTTCGATGTCCTAGAGGTGAGAAGATTTATACTTATGACTCGTCGGCGTTTGGGTTGATTTTGGAGTCTAGATACGGTTGCCCGGGACCGATGGGGTGATAGATATGCTCCTTGCGGCCGCCTGGATGAGAGCGTGAAACGACATTGAGAATAAATCCAGGGTGTAGAAAAAATCAGCTGCGAGGAAAACACATTTGTTATCCAAATTTAATTTTTGGTGCGGGCAGTGCACGAAGGCCGTGTTTGCTTGCGATAGCAACAATCGTCTCTAGTGTGTACAAGTGCATAGGTAACTTCAAGAGGCAGTAGTGGACATTGTGTCATGTAAGTGTTTGGCTGCGAAGACAAACAAAAAGTTTGGCACACCCGTCTGGCTTCACCGGAAACCATGAACATAGTTAGAAATGGTTTGAAACCAGACCTGACCTGGTGTCACTCAGAAATACTGCATTGCTTGTTCCATCCCAGAACGTTAGTGTAATGTAGCAGGAAAGCAAAGGGTGCTGCAAATAGGTCTTCGAGTATGCTGGTAGGTGGTTCACTGATACGTGCAATCACAGCGGGGTGAGGCGCAATAAACGGTGTTGTAGCCAGTACCACTAATCCAAGTGCCAAGAACGGTACTTACCGCTGTGGTCCGCGGGAGCCATCATTGTCGATATCCATGGCACTATGATCCTCGGACCTCGACGTCTGTCAATTGTTGTCATTGTCAATAGATGATATGTGCTGTAAGTTTTTGTTCACATCACATTATCATGATTACATGTCAATCAGCCTTCCAAAAAGACTAGTATAACCGAAACGTCGACGTGATGTGCATGAAACGATGGAAATTGAATATCGACTCAGGAGACGTACGTGTTGCAAGGGTCGAGCCTCGGATTAAGCTCAAGACCCGACTCCCACGATACTTGAGAAATACTTACGTAATATAAGAATCGGAGAGTTGAGTCACCGTCACTGAGCAAACCATCGCCTTTGTAGCGAAACTTGTGCGTGCCTTTAAAATGCCTTATCAATAATTACCGACAATCATTGTTCCGTATCATATCGGTGAAAATTTTGGCGCTGTATGTATATGGCGCATGAATATCACCGTTATACTCCAGCAACTTGATTTAGTCATTTTAGTTAATTCACAGGTAAGCAACGGTTTCGCAGCATGATAACGTTCATGATGTTTTACTCTGAGATTACCTTTAGTTTCACAGTTACATTCTCTTTGGCAGTAATATACGGTTTAGGCGAGCAACTTGAAGGTAGTGGTGCTGATCGAAGAACTATTGATGTACTACTAGTAAGTATTCCCAGCTGACACTTGATCATAAAACAGGAGGGAGGTGCCATTGTCGCCCTCTTACCAGCAATAATTTATAGAGCATAATCCTATATTACGAGCACAGCAGCACAAGACGATTGATTCGAGGCAGAGACAACTTTGGTTCCTCATGAGTGTCTATTTATGTTTCGGCGGACATAGCTTATGACAATTTAGCAACTTGTGCTTACTTCACTTCTAGGTACATTATCATTATTTGGGAATACTCTTCCATATGGCATATTTGGTTTCTGATTGGCGACAGGCAGTCTCTTGCCCCGGGCATTTCGGTGATAGATACTGGTCATTGGTGAGATTCCCACTCCCGTCTGTCCGTCTGAATATTCATTTATTTTTGACCTGCTTATTGGTTCAACGCAACCACCCGCAATGGCTGTGAGTTTGCTTGCTACATCATTGGTCAATGAGACTGTGGGGACGCCGAGTCTCAGATTTCCAACACTTGGATAATCGTCACTGCGTGGGATATCTTTGCCATGGGTTGTTCAGTCTGGATTGTCATAAAACACTAACATGAACTGCCACGAGCATCCACAGGATCGACTAATATTTTTATCTGTGACTGATGCTCTACCACCTGACCGGTGCCTACTCATCATTTCTACAAAACTTAACCGTCGTGGAAATCAACATCTATCGTGGCGCTTTCCTTGTTCAGATGTTTGTGCTCGGGTCACGCCTCATTGGTTCAAGAATCTAACGCCAAACTTATGGCTAACTCCGACGAAGGGACTGCCGTGACTAAAATTACTTTTCAGGAGCACGTACACGGTGGTGTGTAGCACGGGAAATGCTCAGCTGGTCGGGTGCACTGGTCGGGTGCATTGTATCTCCAAAAATTGCTTGAACAAATACCTCTACCCTCACCTCTGCTCCACGTACAACTGAGGTGGTTATTTTCCCATAGATCTGATATAGAGCTTTTCGCTGATGGCCGCTGTCTTCCCCGTTTCCACAGACTCGAAGGTATCTATCCAATAGATCAGTTTTGTTGTACAGGCGTCAAACTATTATTAACCCGCAAGCGTTCAGTTTGAGGTTTGATTGGCGCGTGAAAAGTTGCAGACTTCGGTGGCAGTGAGACTTTATCTCAGGGTTTCCGGTCTATGTACGGCTAGATAAGCACCTGAGCATAAGGCTTGAATGAGCAGAATATGTTCCCGTGTGGCCATATTGCCAGTCGTGTGAGTAGATATCCTTTGACCCTTCCGTTGGTAACTGATTGTTGAGAACCGTCGACGTGACACCGACAAGTGTGGTGACATAAATTCACAACATGCCGTACAATAGTGTTCTACTAGTTTCTATCACCAACCCTGGCAAGATAACGGAGCTCTATGGTTTATAAGTATTTACGTCAGTTATCAGTGATCGACAGTACACCGCCCTCACACCCGAACTCGCTACTTGACCTGCACGGTCCCATGTCCGACGAAGAAGTTGCATATGCTCTCCGATGGAACAACAATATAGCAAGTTTGTCAATTCACTTTTTCGTAAACGAAGCATCATGCCGAACTTCATTTTTCCAGTGATGATGATTGGATTGATGTCCTATGAGTACAGTCCGTAGCTTTCATGAGAATTGCACTGCAACTGAGCACAAGATGGTCTAGTACTTCAATTTGAGAAAGAGGTAACGACAAGCTTGTTTTCCCTTGGTCGAGTATTCATGCCCAAATTGTCTAGGTCAAGTTTGTTTGGGTAGGTATTCAGTCACCAATGATATCAAGCTCCGGACACTGATTGCATGTCCAGACAAGAGAGTGGTCACTGATGACGTATCTCTACCTCGCTGTGAGTTCCGCCTCGTCAAAGTCCTTCGTGATTTTTTATTTTGTTGCTATGTCAGGCTCGATATTTTGGCCTTCTCCTTGCAATGTACGTCATGGCGCGGTGTTCTTCAGTTACTACATTATAGGTTGACACTGAACCTAGGATTTGTGCCTGCTGTATGTGACGCTGCGCCAACTGAGCCATTATTAGCTGACTAGCACTAGGGGGAGGTCTAATGTACATTCCCGAACCGGTGAGTGTGTCGATGCTGTCTTTCTTTAAAGGATTTCGGGTTGACCTAGATTCAGTCGTACGTCATGAGTTCACGTAACAGCTAAGCCTGATCACTGACATTTTATTTAGCTGCAAGTATACTGTCTTCAACTTGAACTGCATTCGCTTACCACGTAACCGAAACAGGCTACACTCTTGTCGTTCTCTTGGAATGGGGCTTTTCAATTTATCTGTGGTTGGCGGAAGGTGAGTCACACGTTCTTGTATCTCGTCGTGCGTATCGATTCTCCGTTCACAGCCATTCTCATTTGGCGTCTTTACGCTCTATACAACCGATCACAGTCCATACTATATGTACTACTCGGGACATTCCTGCTTATCGTCGCACTCTCGATTGGGATGGACATATTCTTATATAGTCGACCCTCAGCGTTCTCGGGTGAATTCCTACTAGTGTCGATTTGTGTGCAGGCTAACATTTCGTTGTATAGTGAAAGAAATAGTAACTCCGAATGTCAAATACTGCACGTCTTCCTTCAATATCGGGCCTATGCCTGCTATATATGCTTCCATTCCGATCGTATGCTTCGATGTCTTTTTGGTTGCTCTCGCTATTCTCGTCCTCGTGAGACACCTTAGAGAACGAAGAGAAATCAAAATGAAGCCTAACACGTACATAGTTCTGATTGTTCGATGTCATATCATATACTTCGTCCTGTAAGTTTGCATTCGTCTCATCGATTATCTGTTATTCATAAAAGCTCGCTAGGAATTTGACAAACCAAATTTTGACGGCGGTATTATGGACCGACATTCCAGTATGATGTTGCCTTTATTAGATAGGGATCGGTTCTAATAAGTACACCAACAGCCGGCAGTGACGAGTCTCGCGGAGGGGTTCATCAATACCGCACCATTTATTGCTGCGCCCCGTCTGATCATCGACATTTGGGAATCACATACCAATGATAACTGCACACATATCAGTACGGCGTTCGAGGATTGCATATGTTGGACTTTGCCCCCAGTATCCGAGCAATACGAAATGGACTACGCATGATTCCGACCGGGTGAAGGAATGTGGGGTGAAGCGGTCGAAGCCCTTGGACCTGGGTGGGACCTGGCAAGTTCTTTGATACACGAGAGTAAGTAGTTCAGGGCCAAGTTTTCTGTCTATTTATGTACTATCTATGTGTGAAGGAATCGGCTGCTTCGGCGGATGTACTGGACGACGCGGCCACCGAACTTATGTACGCAATAAGTGTATTTACGGACGTTCAGCGACCTTGTACTTGCCTCTAATAGTGACACTTCTATACATCTGCATCAGCTCGCATAGGGTTCAGTGGTAGGACAAGATGAATACAGTATAGCTCGCAAGTGGCTGTTTACTTCTGAATGCCATCGCAACAGTTTGCATCGTTCTTTTTAAAAAAAATTCAATTTTTGTCCTGTAAGGCTGGTGATGGTTCGAAGGGGAAGAGAGAACAGAACGAGATAGACAAGGGACGTGTTAGTAAGTAACACGAAGAGAGATAAGGCTAGGCTTTTAGGACGAGGACTTTCTAGGAGGCTTTTGCTCGTACTTGGAACGGGGATCTCACTGTAGGATTCGCTTCGCTTTACTTCGCTGTAGATACGAGAGTACATGGGTGGTATATATACTGGAAACAGTAAAGGTCCTCGGCGATGGATGAGCCGAACGATTAGATGAAAACGGAGCCAGACGAGAGTGGCGTCGCGCTTGACAGGGTAGAGTAGAACGGAAAGGAGAGAGGGTACGAAAATTTGAATGAGTGGCGATATAATGAGTATGGTTTTGGCAGAATAACGAGGGTGAAATATTAGTTTTTGAGAACGGTGAATTGAGAGTAGGGTGACATTAACGAAAGAAAGGGACTGAAGGTTGACAGAGATCTTGTAAAGGATAGGGACCAGGAGCATGTGTTGACGACGGCAGTGAAGTAATGAAAAAGGGAAGAAGGAATGCATCCGCGTGGCTTTTGGATGCGAAGTGTGACACTGTTCACATCATTAGGTCACGTGGACGGTCTCTGGAACGCGTCGAAGGGTCCGAGCGTTAGAGTTTGATTTTGATCTGAAGCCTTGGGCTCGGCGTAGAGGACATCCGGTCCTTACAGTCCAATTGGGGTACAGTACCCTATGTAGGACATTAATATCTAGTAGAGGGGATACCTGTGTCCCCTCCGCGTCTCCTACTCTGCAACTGCCCTGATGGAGGATTGACCTCCATCAGTCCGCCGTTCCCGCCGGCCGTTTTAGATGCATATAGACCACCGTGCCCTACTTCCAAGGCTTCTACATCTCAGAACCTTCCTAGTAAGTTAAGTGCTTCTATTGGCCTCCGAACACCCTGTGTGACCATTCTAATGCGTCATGTAGAATTATTCCTGCTACCATAAGGGAGTTGGGTTATATCGTGTTTTACCACTGGGGCCTCATTCAAATCGGTCGTCTTTCTGCGTCTGTTGCTTTTGACCTCGAATCATATTCTTCTCTTGTCTTCTTCGATTGCTTGTTCGCTCGGCCAAGTTCACGTTTCGCTGAAATCCCCATGGCCTCAGTAATCCATTGATGTACTCTCACTACCGGTGTTGAGTTCGAGGTTGCGATGTTATGTTCGGGATGGACTGGATTGCTGGATGGCCGTTTTTTTGGCCCTCATTTGTGGGAAAATGAGAATCCCGTCTCCAATGCTCCATGTCTGGCCTTCAAGGTGGTGACAGTGTCTCATTGTCCTCATTTTTTTAGTACCTGCTGATTGCCTTCTGTGTTTCTAGAAACTCCGTGTATCCTTAGTGGTAATGTCAATCATATTGAACCTGCTGCTAATGATGGCGAATTAGAATTATCTCAGTCTTCGTCCCTCGTCGGGACAATTGTATTGTCTCGTAGACGTTCAGACTCGAACTTTATTGTCCATGTCATCTTTTTCGGGCCATGTCAATCAGGGTCCCCACAAGTTTTCAACTTGGGAAGTCTTGTGAGTCGCCAAGTGGAAGATTGTGTCGTTACCACAACAGAATGAAAATGTGTTTCTCTTGAACTACGCAGGTTCAAAACCTGCTGAACTACAATCTTTTTCTATTGGAACACACTTTGACATTCGTTCATGGGTGGTTTCTTTGGAAGATCATTGTGACTGGTCTTAGCCAGGTGGTTGCCAGAACAGAATCAAAATCTGTTACTCTTGCACTGTGCAGGTTTGAAACCTGCCGACGACAAGTTTTTTTCCCCATCGGAACACACCCTGATATTCACTCATGGATGGTTTCTTTAGAAGGCCATCTAAACGGGTCTCAGCCAGGTGGTTGCCACAACAGAATCAAAATCTGTTTCTCTTGGATTGTACAGGTTCGAAGCCTGCTGAAGTACAGATATTTCTATTGGAATACACTGACATTCGTTCATAGATGACCCCTTTAGAAGTTCATCATAACTGGTCTTAGCCAGGTGGTTCCCAGAACAAAATCAAAATCTGTTTCTCTTCCACTATGCGGGTTTGAAACCTGCCAACGAGAAGGTTTTTTTTTTATCGGAACACCTTGATATTTACTCGTGGATAGTTTATTTGGAATTTCACGGCAACTGGTCTAGTCTGGTAGTTGCTACGACAGAACCGAAATCTGTTTCTCTTGCATCGTGCAGGTTCGAAACCTGCCGACGACAAGGTTTTTCTATCGGAACACCTTGACATTCACTCATGGATGGTTTCTTTGGAAGTTCACTGTAACTGGTCTAGCCTGATGGTTGCTACAACAGAATGAAAATCTGTTTCTCTTGGACTATGCAGGGTTGAAACCTGCTGATGACAAGTTTTTTTCCTATCGGAATACACCTTGACATTCACTCGTGGATGGTTTATTTAGAAGGTCACTGTAACTTGTCTTAGCCCGATGGTTGCTACAACATAATCAAAATATGTTTCTCTTGGAATGTGCAGGATCAAAACCTGCTGACGCCGAGCTTTTTTCTATCAGAACACATCTTGATATTCACACATCGATAGCTTCCTTAGCAGTTCACCGCAACCAGTCTAGCTTGGTGGTTGCTACAACAGAATCAAAATCTGTTCCTCTTAAACTGCAGGTTTGAAACCTGCCGGCCACGAAGTTTTTCATCGGAACACACCTTGACATTCACTCATGGGTGCTTTCTTTGGCACTTCACCGTAACTGGTCTAGCCTGGTGGTTGCTACAACAGACTTCAAATCTGTTTCTCTTGGGTTGTGTGGGTTCGAAACCTGACGATAACAACATTTTTTTCCAAGCAGAACACACCTCGTCACTGATGGATAGTTTCCTTAGATATTCATCTTAACTGGTCTTGGGTCCTGTCCAAATTCTCGCCGCAACATATTTGCTCCGTGGTGAGTCATACCTTCGGACACGCGTCCGAAACACTAATTATATTGGGTGTTGTGACTCGTGAGGCTGCCGCATTTTATGTAGTTCCTCTTCCGGCTTAGTCGATTGCATATTGGATGGATTGGTGTGTGTAGACGTGTCTGCAATATCAGGCGCTGATCTGTGGACCACTGCACAGAGTATCCGCAGTAATTGTAGAATGCACTGGCGATCAAGAAGAACTTTGCAGGTAAAGAGACTTATGAATTCTTTGCTGTCGGGGCACATAGAATGTGTCTAAATCATTGCGATCACTGTTCACCGTGACCAAGGTGGAACATTTGTCTGAGCCAAACTTTCTAGATCTGGAAGCCATCATTTGCGTTTTGGCATGGTTTATGCTTCGCAGGCACAAATTATTTCATCAGAAATCCAATGGTGAAATTTCATTGATATATAAACAATTATAGCATGTAAAATCAGTACAATAAGCGCAATGATGACAGAACTCTCAAAATATCATGATGATGATGGGGATTGTAGGGAAGTGTCTGGATGGCAAGGAAGTTAAGCAGTATATTTGTGACGTTCCATCAACTCTAGTATCTGAACATACAACGGGTGCTTGTGTTTATGTAACATACAAAATCACATCAAAGAGATGAGTGTCACAAACCTATGTCCAATTGGCATCATTCTTAAAAGTATTTCCCACACACACACTTCTTGCACTTGTGACTGATAAAATCATGCATGACGCATTTGGAGCAAGAATCTCAAAATGACATACACTATAACTCTAGTGTCAGGCAGCCAACACAGTTCATAGTTTACCGAGATGATATCATTACATCGAAACTATCTGGATTGGCATCACCAGTAAAATTATAGAGATCTGAGTGTTACAGTTGTACATGCCCCTATACATCTTTTCGTACATTTTCCCCTCTTTGATTACATAATGTATATGACCATGGACTACTTGTCTCATGATGAGGTCTATGAACTGGTCATTGTACTTACATGGCTTTGCTACATCATTGCTTACTTCTTTTGTTTCCTTGTCTTGTCATACGTCCATGCCTTCTGCATTCATTTTATCACTGACCTACTTGCTACGGTCTTGGTCTGTGTGCACATATTGGCCTATTTAAGCACAGTGTATCACTTGTAGATTCTTCACTTTAATCTTACTGGGTTTTACCTGGAATCTCCTTCGCTAGAGCCTTGCAACTCTAGTCATCTGAATCATCTTTCTAAGTCTTAACACACTTAAGCCTTAGTCATTAAAAACGATCTTTGTATTTGACTCAGCCAGTCTAGTCCTCTCTTTGGACTTGTCTGTCTTCATCACCTACTGAACCTTTGCTCTTTTGCTTAGGTACTGATAATGAACGACTGTTACTCTCTTTTGAGTAGTCATGCCGTGACCAACCCCAGTCATAACAAAAGATTAAAGTCTTATGAACACCACACATCTGTGAGCACTAGAAACACCAGAAGCAGACTCAGTGTCATATTCCATACATCCGATCCAAGATCTGATCTGATCTGATCTGATCCAATTGATCCTGCTTCTATCCGGACCACAGATCCGATCTGGATCACTCATCCGATGCGCTACAACTTCTTGTGTTCTAAGTCCACTGCATACTTGCTTCTATCCACTTTCAGTGATCTACCTGTACCGGTGTCCCAGCTGTGTATATTCCTGTCCTGCTTACTGATCTGTTACCTGTGCTTCATATCCGACTCGTGTTTGCTGATCCGCTGCACATTTACTAATAGACTTTCGTTATACTTTGTGCATAGCCCTCTGGTCCCAGATTCACTGATTGTCCATACCATCTACCTACAGTATATAAACTACATGTAAAACTCTAGAGAACCTTAGTTCGAATATCATCTTAGATTCTGCTCATTCCATTCATCCAAACCAATCCGTTCCCAACTCTAAGTATCTTCTGAGACTTAGGATTGATTCCTATAGTCTATGTTTCTGACTCTACCTCCGGTAGTCCATATCCATTATGGACCTCATCCGCTACTAGCCTTATACCTCGCATTCATCCTTACCCTCTGGATACCCTCCAGACGTACTCCTTCCACCCATACATTTCGGATATACACCGGACGTGCCATATCTGATACCTTCAGACCTTCAGATCTGCTACGCAAGCACATACAGACCCTCAGACAAAGGTTATTCCTCTGAAATAAAGGGCAGTACTCGGGAAAGGGGCACAGTGCACGAACTGAGGCCAAAGCTCTTCAGATCTCTTACATATTGAGTATGGTCTTAACACTCAGAAGAACTCACCACAAAGTGAACCCTGAACCCAGATAAACCTCAACCAAAGATGTATGAGTACTGATACCAACATAGCAATGTCCGGATCAGCAACTGTGCCAGTGCAGATCACTACACCAGAGTTGAAAGTGGGGTTACCAAGTCAGTTTGATGGAACTCCTACAGATGCCAAGAGATGGCTATATTCAGTTAAAACCTACTTCTCCTTGAACACCAACTACTATAACACCGACGAGAAAAGAATCACCACTGCTCTTGCATACATGAAGAATGGGACCACAGGAGCATGGGCATTGAATTTCTACTCAAAGATATTCAAAGCAGGAGAAGCATGGGGAAAGTTTGAGGACTTCAAAAAGAAGTTCAGGGCCTCATTCTGCATGGCGGATGAGAAGGTCAATGCCATGACTAAGATCAGGTGGATCAAGCACACCAGCAGTCTCACCAATTACATCTGTGAATTCAGAATGCTAATGGTGGAATCAACATTAAAAGAAAGTACTGCCCTCATCTACTTCTTGGAACAAGGACTCAAGCCAGGCCTCCAATGAGTGGTCTGTTGGATGGAGACTGTCCCTGTTACCATTGAAGCCTATATCTCTGCTGCCATTAATCAGAATGCCAATTGGGAGAGATTTGCTGCAGTCAGGAAAGGAGAAGGAAACAGAAAGAAGAGGAATGGACAGAAGTACATTCCTCCTAGAAGATCAGACCCAGATGCTATGGAGGTTGATCACCTTACCAAAGCAGACTACCACAAATATATGAAGAAAGGCCAGTGCTTCAATTGTGCCCAGACTGGCCATTGTGCCAATATGTGTCCAAGGAAGAAGGTCCCTATTAGGAAACAGGAGATAGCTGAAGAGACAGAGGAAGAAGAAGCAAGACTCGATGTGGATCTTTGAACTGGAGAGCTGGGTCAATGACAGACTCTCCCACTGTACCTTTATGAATTGTATGAAAAGCAGGTGAACGAAAAGAAATGCACATTCCCATCACTCTTTTTTCGAAAGTTCATAAGGACCCAGTTGAAACCACCATGGTAGTTGATTCCAGAGCCGCCAGAACATTTATTTCAGAAGACTTTGTTCATGACCATCATATCAGGACTCATCTATTACAAAAGCCATTTGCAGTAACCACTACTGATGGCAGCTACTCAAAGAGCAGGCCAATGTCACGCTATTGTGTGCTCCATGTCAAAGTAGATGAACGAGTCATGATAGGAAAGTTTAACATCACCAGACTAGGGTGAAGGGATCAGATCCTATTAGGGATACCATGGCTTAAAGCCATGAATCCACATATAGATTGGGCAAATGAAACTCTCACACTACTAGCCACTCCTCAATCCAAGGAAGTTGAAACTCTCATCGACAATGCCCAAGTCACTAAATGGTTATCACCTATCTTTCAACCCCAGTCAGCTAAGAAGTGGGCTCAGTCAAAGCTACCAAAAAGGATTGAAGAAGTACTGTCAATTGAAGATGATGAAAATGCCTATGTTGTCTCACTCCCAAAAGAGACCCCAGTAATTAAGAAACCAAAACAGATTCAGGAATCTGTAGAACTTATCCCTAGGCCTGAGAAGAGGAAGGCAGAGCTAGAAGAATTATTCCATCCAAAACTGGCTGTAAAAGAGCAATGACCAATTGAAGAGCAGAGGAAGGGAAAGAGGAAAGCAGAATGAAGTGTTAGATGTGAAAGACAACCACCCCCAGCACCATTTGCTTTGATAGAAGAAATGATAGACAAGGATGAGCTGGTACCAGCTATGCTACCCACTGAAGATGATGAAACCTATGACATGAAGGAGGATGGATGAATGGATGCTATCATATTCCATACATCTGATCTCAAATCCAATCAGATCCAACCTGATCTAATCAATCCTGCTTCTATCTAGACCACAGATCCAATCCAGATCACCCATCCAAAAGCCATAGCTTCTTGTGTTCTAAGTCCACTGTGCATACTTGCTTCTATCTCCTTTTGGTGATCTACCTGTACCAGTGTCCCAGCTGTGTGTATTCCTGTCCTGCTTACTGATCCATTACCTGTGCTTCATATCTGACTTGTGTTTGCTGATCCACTGCACATTTACTAATAGACTTCCATTATACTTTGTGCATAGCCCTCTGGTTTTGGACTCGCTGATTATCTGTACTATCTACCTACAGTATATAAACTGCATGTACAACTCTAGAGAACCTTAGTTCAAATATCATCTTAGATTCTGCTCATTCTGTTCATCCAAACTTGATCCTCTTCTAGCTCTAAGTATCTTCTGAGACTTAGGATTGATTCCTACAGTCTACACTTCCAACTCTACCTTTGGTAGTCTATATCCATTAGTTTCTAGTATGGACCTCATCCGCTACTAGCCTTATACCTTGAATCCATCTGTGTGCTCTGAATACCCTTCAGACATACTCTCTTCATCCATACATTTTGGATATCCTTCAGATGTATCATATCCAATACCTTCAGACCCTCAGATCCACTATGCAAGCACTTCCAGATCCTTGGATGTATATTACTCCTCTGAAATAAAGGGTAGTACTCAGGAAAGGGGCACAGTGTATGAACTGAGGCCAAAGCCCTTCAGATCTCTTACCTATTGAGTATGGTCTTAACAGTGTCTTTCTTACCTGGTTCCCCTTCTCTCTTTGACCCAAGTGTTTCTCATAAGATTGAGTGGCTGTTAACATGCAACTCTGCATTTCAATACTGATTGGTTATAGATACGTATGCAGTTTGCATAAAATGCTTCTCAGTGGTTATCCATAGCTATTGTTCTGACACTAACTGGTTGAGTTAATCTGTTGTTGGCAGTCATACACACAGCAGATATAATCCAACTTTCCAGGGTTCATGAAGCACATGATACAGGATATGGATATGTGCTCAAACAATTGTTGCTTAATTATTCATTATATCGCTTTCGACAAATCAAGCCCAGCAATCAACATAGGCGAAGGATCACACAGGTGAGCACATCACATTGTAAAATGATACTCACATAAAGAGTCAACCACCAATAAAAAACACCAGGGCATCAATGGCTGCTAGTTCTCGATGTTGAACTGGCTGGTCCCTCTTTTACAATTCCTCACCTTGCACCATACATGTTTAACTCACTATCTCATCCTCAACTGTGCACTGCATGCTTTATGATTTGTAATGGTGATGATGGGTGCTGGGCTCTGGTACATACAGGTTGTGATATTTGTTATGATACACAGGGTTTAGATAATGCATTTCTACTCAAGCTTCCAGTTGTTCAACAGAGATATGCATGGTGATCCTTGAATTCCATAAATAGGCATTTGATCTCAGCATCAGAAACATGTTGAGATATCGAAGCTTTTGGGGTTTGAAATTGAAAGGTCACTAGGGCATCACAAAGCTGCCAAAACATCTGCATATATGTAATGCGCACTTGGAACAGTTTGATGTGATGGAATGAAGATGAGTGGTCCTGTCATGCTCCAAAAGCAAAACAGCAACAATAACATAGTAAGCCTGAGGGATAAGGAGATTTGATGCTTTAATCGTACCAATAGCAATGACTTTAACCATGGCTGTGAGCTGAGAAGCAAGGAGAAGCTGATGTCATGAAATAGAAGGGTTTAGGGTACAGTGCGCAGCTGCCATGCAGAAGAAGCATGCTAGGGTATATAAATACAAGGCAGCACTCAAACAAGCTCATTGAGAACAGACACAAGCCAGATGAGCCAGCATCTGGCCCACTTCTCCACATAATGACACATTGACCCCCACATCCTCAACTGTTCATTCATCAAGCTCACATTTACCTTCTCCAAATGCCTGATAGGCCTCATGCTTGGCCTCTGCACTCACCACATCCCCCTGAACCAGCACCTCTTCCATCTCACAAAATCAGCCACTCCTGATTGCCTTCACTGCCTGCAGATAGAAGAAACTGCCCTCCATTATCTATTTTTTTGCCTGCAATATAAAAATGCATGCCATACACTAGTCTGCATGTTAGGAAGGAAGTCCACATCACTATCATACCTCCTGGCAGAGCCCAATGTCATTCCCCACCTAGCATGCTACATGAATGCAATGCATAGATTAAGACCCATGCTAGAGAAAATTCTGATGCCCATTTTGAGAGCAGATTGACATCCTTTGCACAGACCCCCCAAAAATAAATAAACCCATGCAAGACACTCATACAATACAACACACCCAATAAACTTCAATCACTCAAAATAATCAAACAATAGCTTACCCCCCTCCAACTTAATAAACCTCTGCTCATTCACATGAGATCACTGGCTCAGCCCTAGGGACTAAGTCAACAGGAACCTGAAGTAACCACCACCAATGCACCAAGTACAAGCTAAGATTTTCACTTGATCCAAAGCATGCTCCCACTTCCCTGTCACACTGTTTTACTTCATGTTAGTATATACAGTTATCTATTTGTTACACACACATTGTCCATATAAAACAGCTGGTGGGAACAGTGGACTGATGGGGTACACCTCACATCAGGGCATTTGAGGATGAGACAAAAGGATAGAGCACAGGGCTCCAAGACTAGATAATATTGTCCTACATAGAGTATCACTCTCAATGGACATAAAACCGAAAAAAAAAACAAGTTGCCAATATTGTTCAGCAAGCTCAGGATGATCTAGCTATGCATAGGACAATGGCAGCATCATTCGAAAGATAATAATAGTCCCTTTGTGCCATAGTCTTTCCCCTCAGTCTTTCTAACTAAGACTGAGTCTTCCTTTTCATGTCTCTAGTCCGAGCCTGTCTATTCTTGACAACCTGAGACATCGTTGGATTGGCCCTAGTCTCGTGGCTGGAGAATCATATGCTAAACACATTTTTGATGTATTCCACACCCATTTGTCAATGATAAACCTAAACATATAACATACTGCTCACCATAGTAGTAAGGAAAAAACAGTTAAACAGGATATCGAGCTATGAACGCGCAGCAACACAGCAGTGTGAATTGAATTGAAGACCCACGACACCATAAAAAGAAGTGGAAGTCGCCACGGTAGTCAATAAAAGAGCACGAAAAGGGGACAGAATGTGAACACATAATCAAGCTGTCCGAACTGAAACAAGATCCTATGTTCGCCAATACGGTCTACGAAAGCTGTGAATTGCGGGTCCGCCATAGTCCGAATTGACGTTGTTGAGACTAAAGATGCGAATGCTATACCATAACGTCGGTAAATTTACCTATACTGCGATTCAGCCATCCGTAGAAATCCGTACGCTGCTTTGCGTCGGAAAAACGCTCCCTTGTATATTTTGGCAATCACATATTAGTTGGTAGTGGCATAAGTAAACGAAGTCATGGCAAAACCGACCTTGCGGTTGCCGCTATCTAACACAGTGTAGAAGCGCTGCATAAATGTCCAGCCAGTAATAAAGTCAAGCCCTGAGCCACTTGCCGTACTCAGGCTGTTAATGATGAGATATATAGCATCGTCCTCACCACCAGGAAGCTTGTTGTTGAGAGAACGAGGCCATATTTGGGCATTAGGGATGAGACTGAAGACTCCCTGCGCAACACGGTGAACAAGTGGTGTAATGGCTGACAGAATTGACATACGTTGCCAATATAGAACTTCAAGTCCTGTAGGGCATTGTACTGGCCAAGGGTAATACGGAGAAGACCGGTCCGCTGATCGATAGTCGCGCCAGTTGCAGCCTTGTACCTGCCAAAGGCATCTATCGAACGCTGATTAGACTATTACTCGCTGCACCCTAAATACACACCGGAGGCAATGTAAATAAAGTCGCAGCCAGTATCAATGATACCAGCAGTGGCAAACAAGATGCCCATGTCACCATAAGTGATTCTCTGATCGATGCCCCAGTATTTCTTTGAGCTGGGGGTGTTGGTGATATCACTGAAACAACATAATTACTAAGAGTCTGGATTGATATAGGAGCTGAGTTAGCTTACGTGTATACAATATTACCAGTGCACTTGGTATAGTCAGGTTCACCAAAGGCGAGCTCTCCGGCATCGGCGTCTCCAGTGAGGGGCTGTAAAAAGATACCAATAATGTTTTGACGAATGACGCCTGCGGCAAACAGCGAGTCAGTAAAGGTCAAATACTTGGCATCCGGGAAATCTATCAAGGTGCTTTCTGTCAAATCTTGAGGCCCGACGCCAAATATACCGTCGACATAGTAGCGTTTGAAGTTGGTCGCAGACGCAACAGCGAGTCTGTAGTCGAGGATGGTAAGCCCATTACCCAGACTGACGGCATCGATGAAGAAAGTTCCTGTAGATAATTGTAGGTATTTTTAACTTATGACATTGATATATGTCGTACCAGAGAAGAAGGTTGAATCAAACCCCTCACCACCGTAGGCTACCCTCACACCCAGCTCGGTGTTCTCGGCACTGGTTTCGTCGTATGGAGTGTGGGCGCCAATCCATGTGACAGCGCTACCGGTGTCGACAGCCAAGTAGTCTTCAATAATATATTAGCAGCCGCATGATTTCTGAGTGTTCAACTAACAGGTTGTGGGGGGGATGCCAACGTCAAGTCCTACTATGTATTTACCCAGGGAGAATGCAATACCAATATGAATGCTTTCAGCACGTTGACCATGCGTATTGTAGTCCCTGAAGGCCGCCACACGAGCTTTATTATGTTGCACGAGGTCAATAGTACCATTAGAGAAGCTCTGTCTCCTGGTAAGGGGGAGGATAATGGGGGAATTGCGAACTTCAACAGGGGATCCCGTGATTGACAAAGCCAGGAGAAGTGTCAAGAAGGATACAGTGAGGAACATGGCTTATTGGACGTAATATCATACTCAGTTGCCCATTTTATACTTCAAGTTATGTGCCAGCGAACGCGATAACCGTGGCACGTATTATATTGAAATGTCCCCCTCGAAAAGGCAATGATGAGGTAGCTCCGAAACACGATAAAGTGTGGTAAGAGACGGTTTGCCTTTGATCCTGGTAGGTGGGAGGAATTTCAATACAATTGCTAATGGTTCCAACATTCATTAACTTAACTGACGTTCATTTCCATAGAGATTCCAGCCATCATGGATACATTCCTCAGGGTAGTGTAGCAAACGTTGCTGAGCGTTGAGGAGAGCGGTTGCAATGTGACTGGGAGTCACGAGTCCTTGGGAGAAGCTTAGCTAGTTTCGTCAGGCGCAAACGCCACGTAAAATATTCGCCTGTCATCACGTTAATGACGTAGCGTTGACAGTGCTACTAATAATGGGTCTCAAAGTTAAATTTACGAACCGATCGGAAACATCTTGAAAAGTTCTGAAAATCGGCTTAATTTAAACTCCGTTCGAACTTCAAAATACTTACACATCGGGGTTATCAATATTTAGCAGCGGATTATATGTAGTACGAAATGTGAAGAAAGCATTTGAAGTTTAAACTGACATAAAGATGGAGAGATAACTTCAAATTTTGGCAGTGTTTTCTATAAAATACAAAATTTGAAACATCAGCAACCATATCCCCACTGACCATATGTCAATAACAATAAGAAATTTAATCTGAATTTTTGCGTGTGCTCAAATTTGAAGTTTATGCCTGTGATGAAATGCAAAGACAAAACTTGAAGTTTTGTCCAGAGACAATATAAATCACCTGATCATTGCCCGCCCATTGCCCAATCATCACACAGTCATAGGCTTGTAGCC
>MU172925.1:280620-364047 GCA_016695475.1 Suillus decipiens | reverse complement strand
TTCCCACAAACTGCAGTAGCACAGTTTGCACCAAAACACCTGCATTCCATTAGAGAAAGTGATTTGACTGCTGTTTTGCTTCTAGTTTGTTTGACTTCTGTGTCTTCCTTCCTTGCCAGTCTCACAAGAGTACCCCTTTGCTGACCATAGTTTGAGGAACATGAACAGCCACCCACAAACAACCACATTATCAGTCATTGGCATTTGTCTGAATCACTGACCATGGGGATATTTGGTTTTGTGGGTGTTTATCTATAGATCACTTATCCAAGAAGACACCATCTCAACAAGGTTCTCAAGAAGTGGGATCAGGACAATTGGACATCCTCTGAGCAGCATCAGAAACTTATGTACACTATCCTCGTCAAACTCCTCTCGTACCAGTTTACATCTCCTGTCCGTTGGATTGAAACCCAGGACTTGTTGTCACTCAGTATCACTTTGAACATTTCATCGAGCTTGGTCCTTCACCTACACTTACTGGCATGGCCACCTGCACTCTCAAGGCCAAGTATGAGGTGCAAGATGATACTATGAGTTGCAAAAGAATCATCCTTTACCATGCCAAGAATGTCCATGAGATTACTACCAGTTCGAAGATGAAGTTGTTGCAACTCTTGCTGCTGCTGAAGCTCCTGTAGAGTCAACACCTGCCCTCACAGCTCCTGCTGCTGCACCCATGCCTGTCATAGCTTCACCTTCAGCTGGTCCTGCTGCCTCCATTGAGGATGCCACCATCAAGGTCAACAATATCCTCATGTCCATCATTGCACAGAAGCTCAAGAGACCATCAAAGATCTCATCAGCAGCAAGTTGACTCTTCAGAACAAGATTCTCAGCAATTTGCAACTTGAATTCTCATCTGCACTTGAGAAAGGCCTCTGGAAGAACTCGGTTCTGCTCTCAGCATTGGCCACTCTGGTGTTCTTGGCAAGTACACTTCGGACTTGGTGTCCCACTTGATCAGTGGCAAGATGCCTAGTGGCTTCAACTCACCTGTCATCAAGACACACTTGGTAAAGACTTGGGGACTGGGACCATCACGCACTGATGGCGTCCTTCTACTCAGAACCACAACAGAACCTGCCAAACATCTCTCTTCAGAGGCTGAGGGCAAGGCATGGCTTGATACTGTTGTCACCATCTACGCTCAGCATTCTGGGATCTCTCTCTCCAGTGGAGGTGCTGGAGGTGCCAGCAGTAGTTCCAGAGGCGGTGCAATTATCAACAGTGAGGAGTTCCTGAAGTTCCATGCTGAACAGGAGCAGTTTGCCACTCAGCACAGTGAGCTTTATAGAGCTTGCTCAGTTGTGGAGGGAGATGCATGCTCTCAAGGCCAATGGTAGGGATGTTAACGAGGAATACAAATACATCTCATCCTGTGCTGCTGATATTGAAAAAGAAGCTCACAGCAAATCTCATCACCTGTCCAATGGATTGAAACCCAGGACTTGTCTTTTACTCAGTATCACTTTGAACAAATGTTTCATCGAGCTTGGTCTTTCACCTACACTTATTCATGTGAACAATGGTCATCATCTATGTTCAAATGGTCCCTCATATTCTAACTCGTGATCCCCAACAGCCTTTTTGCTTCCCTGAGCTCTTGCCATGCATCCTCTAAATACTTCAGAGTTTCTTGCAGTTCTTGCTCCCTCTGCAACGCCATCAACATGAGCCAACATTTGTCCTTGACAGTAGTCTGAACAGGGATGGGTGGTACGATGGAGCCATTCTGGATGTGGTTCTGGGCCGTCTCCATCACAGTATTCCACAAACCCTGCATGATTTCATTAATTTAACCTGTATAATATGAAATGATCACTTACTATCACAGACTCACTAATTATAAGTGGTCCTGGCACTTGAAATGTAGTGGGTAGGACCTGATTTTGATAAGTTCAGTGGCCTCAGGTAAGTGAACATCAAATATTCACGAGATCAGTGTTGTAATTGTTGTCTGCCATGGTGTACTAGGTAGTAGTGAAGAGGTTATGGTTGTGGTATTGATCTGATAGATATGGAATTTGACAGACATGTGAGAGCTGTATATTAAGTTCAGTGTTATTTATGTAAGCAAAAAAAATGCTGCAGCCTGGGATCAAACTCAAGGCTGCTACAAAGACATTGCACTCACTTGTCTTTCAACCATCACTTGAGCTTTCCATAGCAGACTCGGAATAGCCTTTGAAACATACATTCCACAACACAAGTTTCACAACTTACACACTTTGGTTCAAATCGCTGTACATTATTCCTCAAGATAGCCATCACCTGGATGGTTTCTACTAACAGCACCCTCAAACTCCAGTATTCTGCTGGTCAGTGACCACAGTGTTTGTTCACTGAACACAAAGAATGGGAAAGTCAATGAACATCAGCAACATTCACTTGCTTGTGGACATGTCAGGTGCCATGAGTCCTTGTATCTTCTATATATAGAAATTGAATGATGCTTTTCAATTCATATCTCAATGGTATAGATAATAGTATCAAGCATGCAACTGACAACATCTAGCTTGCCATGATGACAGGTGAGTGAATGGGGGAAGAAGGGTCTAGAAAGACAAGGTACACTACAATTTTAGTCAGCTATGGCTGACTTACAGGAACTAAGTACTTACATCTCAGTCTTTGGTCAAGAGCTGAGATGTTTGCATCTCTCGGACACTTGGTTTTATAGCAGGTAAGTAAGGAATAAAAATTAAACATAACTTAATTTGCATATGTCTCAGAAGCTCAGCTGACATCAGCATGCCACATCTTATTGGCCTTTTGTGGCTTGCGCTCATACCATGCTCCTCAGCTTCTCCTCCTCGTGCCTTGCTTCTTGGATTCTTCAGCCATTGTCTTCTCTTCTCCTTCCAGATCATCAGAATCCAACATAGCTACATATGAAAAAACCTTACTTCATCTCACACGACCTTGCCTTCTTTGTTGCATCTGGTAGCATTATTGATCAAGGTGAGTTTTGTGTCCTGTTCATTATGTATTAATGCAAACTGAGTGAGTACAGATAGCAGCCTAACATTTGTAATAATCCACATGGAAACCTTGCATCATCTCATTAGATGGTGCAGACGATAACGATGATATCTGTACTTTCTTGCAGCATTCCTTCAGAGAGCCAGAAAGTTGACATCCCAATTTTCCTCAGCCATCAATGGATGGCCTTGTGAAGCTGCCAAGCCGAGTGGGCAGATGTTTCATTGTGGCATCTATGATGAAGTTTTTTTATCGACGATGAAGACAATGATCCCCATGATCAATTGCAGCTGATGCTCGAGCTGATGAGCAAGCTGCTTCCAGGAATGGACATGTACAAGTTGTACAACCGTATCCTCTCCACATATACTGATCCCAAGCAGGCATGCATGCCCTTGTCTCTTGTTGCTTCCCTCACAGATCCTCTGCCCATCTCACAAATCTCAACACTCTTGGCCCTGTTTTGGGCAGGGATGTGAAGACAACGCTGATACAGCTACAGTCTGTCATGGATATTCCTACAGACAACACTCCCTGTGAATATCTATCACTCATCCATTTGCCACTATGTTTTCATTCAAACTGCAGCCTCCCTCAAGTATGTGATACCATATCATCTCACACCCTACATGCATGTTCCTCTCTCTGCCTGATGAAGGCAATTCCAAAAATACACCATTACTGATAACTGTAATATCTCAGTCTTCCAGCTACATACCACTTGTAATATATTTCTACGTCCTTGATGCAAGCAATGTGCCTGCTAGCAGGCTTGGCCCTGTTGGATAAAACACACTATGTTTAAAATCGTATTTGTTTGTCCCATGCTTGTCCTGTGACATTTTGTCGAACATCATCTATGATTCGGATACCTGCGAGATAATTAAATACTTGTGTCAGAATGATAGTTGTCTTGCATATTCTTATCTCCCACCACAATTTGGCTCATGCTTGTATATTACTTTGTCACAGAACAATTATACTTAAAAGACAATACACATTTCTCTCAGAATTGTAGAGTTCTTGCCTGATCTTATCCCATCACACCACTTTGCTTGTGCTTGTATGTTATCTTATCTTATTATATAATCAGACATAATGTAATAAAATTTTGGTCTGATTTTGCCAACTCCATCTACACAAATAATGTCCTCCCCGATTTCCTGATGTTCATCGTCTGCTTTCACAAGATATATTTCTTGCAGCCGAAGCTCCAGGCCTGCACACGCATCAAATAACTCAAGGTCAATAATTTTCTGAACAGTCGCGAGTCGCACAAGGTGTTCGGTGGTCATTTACCTTACTAGGAAGGTTCTAAGCCTTGGAAGTAGAGCACGGTGGTCTGGCTTTCCATAGATGCACGAGTCTGCTAATCCACGGGTCCGTGCTGGTACATTTCATGTGGTGTGGGGTCTAACGTATGTTGGGGAGTGTACATATACTCGGATCGTCGGAGCGATCTTTGCACGAAGGAGTTTATGGAGTGCAGAGAGAAAATAAGTGGTAGGTTGGGGTCCAGCGCGGCGAGCTGCTAGGGTTGCATCGTTCTTGGATACACAGCAATCATTTACATTCAAGTGCGTGCAGGTGTTAACGTCAAATAATCGCGTCTATCTCTGAATACCATTACAACATTTCGCGTTGTTCTTGAATACATACCAATAATTTACATTCGAGTGTGTGCAAGTGTCCGTCGCAAGTCTAGCGTCCGTGCAAGTCTGTCTGGTAGTGTTCGTGCAAGTAGACCTAAAAACCCTATTCTCGTTTGAAGTTGTCACGTCCATTTCTTCGGGCTCGAGCGTTCGCTGATGTCATGTGCTTCTACAAGATAGCCGAGGGTCGTGATGGTTGAGTACGCATAACTAATATGAATCTACTTTGTTCGTGAATTCGATGTTCGACTCTCGGCCATTCAATAACTCTGACTGGTTAGGGTTATAGTGAGAGTATATCGCGTTGAAACTGGCATCGGGGTCTCGTCTTCCCAGTCTTCATTCTGAAGGAAGTTGGTTTGTTAACATCCTGTAGCCAGAAGCGAGATGTACCTCAATACGAGGTTTCTTGGAGAGCACAAATCGAGACCCTTCTTCCGGATCTTCGACCTGACAGAAATCAATGTGGGTACTGACGGGAAAAAGTTTGAAAGAAGCAAACAGCTGGTTGCCTTCTCTTGTTGACATGCTGCGGGACTTCACTGATAGTCCCGGAACTACTTTCGAACTTTTGTCAAGACACGTAAGCATGTAGCTGAGTGACAACGGTATAAAATGGCCAGAATTTTACCCAAATGCCTTGTCTTGTGTTGCTAGTTAAGGGGTGGTTGCTAGACTCGTTAGCCAGTTGACCTAGATACAACTCATACTGAAATAGAGGGTTAGCACGCTGGATTACACGGCCAGAATAATTATAACCTACTTCATTGTCGTGACCATTTTATTCATCTTCCTCGTCTGTATCATCTCCGTCTTCGCTGTCATCACTATCAGTATCATCATTGTTATCGTCACCTGTGCCTGAGATGATAGGACAATGCTTTGGAATAGGTACTGGAGTGCCGGAGAAATTGGCCGATCATATCTCGCATAGGCCACGCATTTTCGAATTGTTGAAGAAACGGATGTTCAATCTGCAGCTGAGTTAAGGCGTGTTGATATTTTAGATTCCTCTGAATCAAAGAACAAGTATATCTTACCAGCTCGAGTAGGTAATCAAGGACAGTTTGATCTTGTGCGCGAATCGTTTTAGTAAGGTCGAGATATTTGATGGCAGAGAGGCGAGCTATGGCCTGTTCGCGTGGTATTTAGTAGTCAGAATAACAGGACACGCTCGAAATCTGTTGTAACGGCCATTGCGGCTAGTCAAGCCCATCGTCTCTTGTACATTATACCCTTGTGGGGGTGATCTTCCCGCCTGACCCTTCGGCTTAGTGATTTTGCGAGATTTTTGGTCAAGGCGATGAACGTCGTTTGTCGCTTTGGCCCGAGTCCCTCATAATTAAGTCCAACCTCAAAGACCCAAACTATCAATTAGAGAATACTTTTGAGTACGATCTCTGAGACAAGGATGTTAATATTTTCATAGACCCCGTGCTCGACATGATGGTGGCTATAGTTTAATGGTAACTGGTGAACAAATGATACCTGGCCAGGAGTTTGTTGACGTGTTGTTTGCCCTTCCCGCATTACGTAATCAGTCAAATTCAACTGTTCATCTCGGGGCGTCTGCCTTACTTAATTCGTTGCTCGAACACTATTATAGACGGCTCCAGACTGGGGACTACATCACAATTGGCCTGATTGATTTCACAATGTCTGCGTTCCGCATGAATTGTATTATCGCTGCAGTAATTCAACATCTACAAATACACAAACACTATCATACTACTGCGCGTCGATGAGGTATATACGTCTAAATGCAATGCAAGTCATAACCCAAATAGATATCATGAAGCAGGAATACCAAATGACACCAAGCATGCAGTCGCTCATGCCTTGGGTGCACGTGCGTATTTGCGACGGAACTTGCTGTCTACGCTCTCCAGGTAGTATGTGCCGGGCCATATGTTCTCGATGGAACCTTCTGGCGTGTAGTTCACTGCGTTGTGGTTTTTCTCGCGAAGCTTTGAGAAGGGTATTAGCCGACTTGCATTAACACGAACAGATGCTGGACCTACTGTGAGGGCATCAACGTACTCCTGGCAAGGCACGACCTTCATGCTTGCCAAACGAGCGAGTAAGTCCATCTTCTCACGGATCTCTGACGTGTCACCCTTGACACGGAGAGTGAAGAAGCTGGCAGCGCAACCAGAGCCGAACGCGAACATGCTCAAACGTTTGCCAAAGAGCTCTGAAGGTGCAACGGAAGAGAGGACAGAGGCAAGGCAACCGTAAAGCGAGCCTGTGTACATGTTGCCCAAGCGTTTCGAGCAGGCCATGCCAGGCTCGACTTTCTTGGCGTATGTTGACTTGGAGACGCCAATAAAGGTTTTCTCGAGGTTCTTGTCAGTGAGGGAAGCGACGTATGAGGTTGCGAGATAGGATTCGGGGTTGGCGACATTGGCGAAATAGGGTGAGGAAGGGTTTGTGAGGAAGTCGTTGTAGAAGAGACGACCGAGACCTTTTTGAACCTGCTTGCCATATGGACTGTGGAAGACAGCGTAGTCGATGTCATCGATGGAGAAGGAGGTCTGGGATTCCTTGACATTGGCGTGACCGTTGAACTGGGCCTTCTTAGCTTTGGCGGTCTTTTCACGGAAGCGCGAGTATGCGTTGTCCAGTGCAGAAGTGTAGGTAGTAACCGAGACAGGCCCATCAACCTCGGGGTACTCCGAGTCCAATCGGGGCTTGTAGAAATCGTATGTGTTTGTCATGTGATTACCGTGTATCGCTGTAAGTTGAGAAATGGAATATCAGATCTGTGACCATCATCACTCCAGGAGTATCATGGAAGCGCGCCATGACATCCGAGATGAAATGAAATGAACGTACGTTCGACGACGACAGGTGCATTGGGACCAATGAGAAGGGCGACAGCACCTGCACCACCAGCTGGGCGTGCGGCACCTTCAGCGTAAATAGCAATGTCGCCACCGACAACAATAGCATTGCGGCCGTCCCACGAGGTAGACTCAATCCAGTTGACTGCGTTGAAGAGCGCAGCAGTGGAACCATAGCATGCGTTCTTGGAGTCGATACCTTCTATGTCGAAGTTGCCAGATTCGGAGAAGAGGTCCATGAGGGTAGTTTTGACGGACTTTGATTTATCGATGATGGTTTCAGTTCCGACGTCAATGCGACCAATGGACTTGGGATCGATGTCGTAACGCTCAAGAAGACCGGAAACAGCTGGAAGTAGAAGACATGAATGTCGAAAGATGCAGTGATGCAGTGACACGTACCATTGAGAGCAAAGGAGTTAATGTCTTCCCGGTCATCACAGCAAGCCATGTACTCCTGGCCGAGACCAATGGTGTACTTTCCTGCTGGGACACCATCGAAGACCTCGAGGTCAGCCTCAGATATGCACTGAAATGACGTAAGATGAGAAATGATTGTCAAGTACCATTCAGATGGTGGAAACGTTACCCTTTGGGGGAAGTAGACCTCCATTGCAAGGATACCGACATCCTTTGGACGAGGAATTTCCTGCTCGGAGGAGACTGAGGAGGCGGGAGGAATGGCCATTTGTGTAGTATTGGAGATAAAGAGTGGGTGAATGGGTTGTGGATAGGTAGGCAAGGGGAAGGGGTTATATAGTCATGATATTGGTTGCATGACTGAAAATAATATAACGCTCAATTGATCTTCTTTGGAAAATTTATGGTACGATTCACTTTATGGCGTGTTTCACAAAAAAAACCTGCTGGCGGCAATTACCTTGCTCTTCCGCTGGATCCGAACTTTTTCAGTAAGCGCTGCTCGAAAATTGAGCTAGCACTTTGTATTCATGTCGAATCATCTCTCGAGGAGTATTTCAAGGTGCTCCATGTCGCAGACAAGTACGGCGAGACTCGCTTATAATAATTTATTCTATAACGTATGATAATGATTTTCACAAAAGTAAACCAATAATTAAATGATACGACACTCCTCTCTGCTTCGCTGTGATTTGCAATTCTGATGGGCCGGCCTCAAACCGGAAGCGATGAGCAACGTTACATACAGGCTGTAGCCCATTCCCTAGATAAGGCTTATAATGCGGTGCTGAGCGCTTGCCCGGCCCATGGCACCATATTATCGCCTTTCAGATCCAAGCTATGTTCTCTATTTTTCGAGAACAACCATATGCCGTGCCACATCTCTCGTGACGTACTTTGATGAGTTTTGGGATCACCTTCACGTTTTCGACTCAGACACGTTGGGTTATCGGTCAACATGAACTGATATGGATCATGACTAGGGTGCTAACCATATCAAGATTCTCATGTTGGTCATATCTGCGCTAGACCCTAATGAAAGGAATTGTCTCATTCCCTATATTAAAAGTTCCCAATGTCCGGTTCGAGTCCGGTTCGGGCACGGATAAGTTTGAGGGAGTACCTTCAAAGCTAGACCTGGATCGTGTTCAAGAATAACGCCTTCCGGTTCCCTGTGCTCAGCAGTATTGCCATGAATCAAATAACCTTGTTCATTCAGGGATCTTGTGAACGAGTATTTTCCGACGCATGCCTCACAGACGGGCCGTAACCAAACGCCAGTTCCACGCACGATTTAGACCCGAAATTCCAGTGCCATTCAATTTGAGGCGGATACAAGAAAAAACAGCGGCAGTAGCACCAAGGGTTGTTGGATGTCCAATCACAATGTGTGGCACAAAAAAGAAGATGATTCAAATATTTAATCATTGCCAGCGCAAGTATAATTTATATGTAATTGACGGTGTGAGAAAAATTATGACGTAGCGATACTACTTGCAGTTAGTACTACTTAGTACTGCGGAACAGAAACTTATCCACCATGCCACGGTTAGGATCGTATTCACCATGGTGCTATGGATTAGTTGGTCTTCGTCCTTAACGACATATGTTATCATATTACTGTCAATCCGGGGTGATTGAACAACTGTACAGTTTTTAAAATTATCGTGAGTCGTGACAACCCTTGGGCAACTACAGTCTACTTATCATCGATCCATGGCGACCTTCTGTTACCTTCTCGGTAGCTTGCGACCGAACGCTGTACCAAACAAGTCAATGTACCACTGTATTTTTTTATAATCTGAGTCTGGGGCAAAACTCCAGTCAGCCTCCATGTCCGAGGACAATCAGCTCAGCCAACCGTTATGCTATTCACTTCATCAGTTCTTTCTGCCACCGTGAAACGTACTTCCACAACTACCCTCGCTCGTCTTTCATCTATCTTGCCCACGAGAATGCCTTCGCACACTTACTATCCACCCGTCGGTCTTTTGGATATTAATCCTCGACTTTTCGGCTCGACTGTTGGAACAACCGGAGTCTTTACCTTACCCCAGGTGGCCCGCCAATGCAAGGAGGAGGAAGCTATGAACTCTAACTACCGACCTGGCGAGACTGCGATGCGATACCTCACAAAGATCCGCACAATTGCGTTCGCGAAACCTGGATCCATTTCTACGAACTGTGCCCAACCGTCATACAACTTTCTGTCTGATACCTTGGAGGCCATAACAGTCCACTCTCTCAGTTCGTTGGCAACGACAGACGTGGACGATACCTTTGTCACCGCTAATGAGCTGTCTGTATTCCTCTGTTCTGTGCTGTTCTCTCATGCTTACATATATCGATGTAGCATCCATGTCTCTAATCTCGCACCCTTAGCAAGTGAAGTCATCAGAGAGGAACTGTACATCCGCGGTTATCTCAAACGACCTAAGCAGGACGATCGTTTTCCCCGCAAGTCACGGTGTATTGTCGTCCTACGGCTACTCCAGGTACTCCATCACAGCTGGCCGAAGCATATCGCAGCTGTTCCCTTGTCCTCCAAGAGCCCTCAACGCCCGTCTCCACAGGCTATTGGCCGGCGTGGGGGACTCATAGTTGCAGAAGCACTCAAGGTTAGTACACCCTTTAGTGAGTCGTGCGATTTGTGCTCACTCCATAGGCATAGCCTGTTAATATTGGGGAGAATCCTCGTATATCCACTCCGACGGGACCATCTTCTAGTGATCAGTCGATCTACTGGTCTTGCAAGTCGCCACAGACAACCTTCGATTCGTATTTATCTCCTTTTGTCCAAGAAAGCCCTATGTCGACCACTCAGTTTTGCGATTTCTGTGAATACTCGGACATCACGTTGCATACTACACCTCCCTCATCACCGGAGCTTGCGGACCTCAACGAGAAGGACGTTCTGGATACGATGAGGTTCTCTGAAGCAGCTCTGCGGTCCCTGGCTCCCCGAGTTGCGTCAATGAAGGCGAAGCGTTCGTGTATGGAGGTGGATGCGAGGAGTTTTCAAAGGTTGCGATATGGGGAAGCCTGCCACCACCATCTTGTCTAATTCTTGTGGTTTTTTACCATCAGAGGTCGAATGGTTTTTGTTCGTCTGACCTTTATATCTTTACTTTGGTTTCATGTCCCCATGTCGTTGTTTGCTTGGTGTTGGTTTGGCAACAGTATCAGCTCTTAGCACCGCACCGCTTCTCGCTCGCTACTCAGCTTAACACAGCCATGCAAAGGGTCGACGGCTTGGCAGGACACTCGTTGCAGCATTTGAATAGACCGTTTAAATCGGTGTGCCTGCCTTCGCAGGGTCCCCCGGATGCATTCTTCCCTCACGTCGAGTTCACCCCAATATACTACCGCTGGCGTCGGCATTTGTGGCACCGTGATCTGCACACCACTACCACAAGCTTCATGCATCCACTCAGAATCACTCTTCGCTCAAGCTGGCCAGCGTGAAGACAAGTCGTCGGAATGCAGAAGAATGTCAAACCCGCCGAGGACTCGGTGTCGATCAAAGCCATGTTATATTTGGCCGACCGCCCAGGGAAATTCATTACGGCAATGAGCACCTGAGTGATAAGTACGTCACGGTCACCCATCTACTCTTTCTATTCTATTCTAATTCTATTCTATGCATAGGGCACAACTCAAGTCCTCATTCTTGCTACATGTTTCAAATATGGAAAGTTGTTTTTTGGGGACTCACGGAAACTTGTGAGTGAAGGAATCTGAAGGCAGCGCAGTAGTAATGATGACGAACAGCCTTGGAACAGGTTCATGTCATCGTCTAACGGTATTTCACCAATTAGGCTACATGGCGATCAATTCTCACCGGGTCAGCGTTATCTAGGACGCGACTGCCCCTCATCTCGAGTCTGCCTGCCTTAATTCCTTTTATTCAAGACATCCCTTGACGACACCAACACCTACCATCTTCCTTGTTTCTGGAGTATGCACTTTGTTCGTCTCTTTACGGGCATTGCTTCTTGTCTTTCTGTTGCGCGTGCATTCAGTGTGACTGTCGGGGCTGCCACTCAATGCGATCCTCTCAACATTACATGGACTGGTAAGTGCATATTTAGTACGTTTTACACTCTCCCGCTGAATTGTATCGGGGATATTAGGTGGGCAAGCACCATTTCAGATACTCTTAACTCCCGTTCGTCTGCACTATCGTCTTAATCGCATCAATCGCGCGCTAATATTTGCGCTTTCCAGTCTTTGGAACCGTACCAGAATTACTCTGTACCAACATCAGCCTTCAGTAATGGCAAAGGCTCTTATTCAGTACCGCAACTGTTGTTCTCGGCACAAACACAGCTTCTACTCACTATGTCTGACGCCACTGGATTTGGTTCGGGTGGGACGACAAACATATTGACTGTTGGGAATCAGGTTGGAAGTAACAACTGCAGCACTGCAGTTTTGTCACCTCCTTACACGTTTGAGTTGTCACCACTCCCGCTAATACAATGCGGGTAAGTTCGGTTTGCCTACTTACTGTGACACTGACCTACCACTACTGCAGTCAATTTACCGTTGTGGCCGATACTGGTGCAGTCTTGCCCATCACTATTACGGTTAGATCACCATCAATTCTATCAAAACTATACTTATCTTATTGCAGCAACTTATTCCTGGTGGACAACCAGTCGTATTCACTTCTGCAACTAGCTCTTTCACCTCAGTCGTTAACGTTAACGCGCAGACGAATCTCATGTATTTTGTCACCGACTCCACGGGCAAACAAGGTGGTGTCTCTGGGTTCGAGGAGGTCATAGGATCGAGTAATATCTCGTGCCTCAGCTCCAGCTCGCCGTCAACCACTGCAGGCATGTCGGCCACGACCACAACCACGCCCTCACCGACATCTAGCTCAAGCAGTCCATCATCTAATCCAACAAATAGTTCATCAAACAATGTTGCTATTATCGCAGGCGCGGCAGGCGGTGGCGGGGCGGTGCTTATTGCATTGGTCATTCTCGGCATGTGCTTGTGGCGTAAACGGAAAGCGTCTCGCTTCGTGGACGTTCAGTCTTCTACCATAAGTCATCCAAGTCGACTACCGCATACAGATACAGAATACAACGTCAGCCCTTATGGTGACATTCCGCCAGAACCCCCTTTCCCATACAAGACAGATCGCCTCGGCTACCATACACGACCTACTCAAGCTAGCCTGAGAACCCAGTCAGACATGACCAGCTCGTCCACCGTCAACTTCGCAGTTGGCGCGCCACCCTCATCATTCAACCAATCACAACATTCGCGCCAGAGCTCCAACACGGACTCTGCTGCCTTCGGGGATACTCGAAGTTCGACCATGTCATCTGCTTACAGCCGAATGGCTGCATTGCCCCAACCCATGTCATTCAATTACCCAACCCAATACCCTGTTGGCTACCCTCAACCCATTCGACCCGGCAGCCAATCACCCCCTCTCATTGTGTCTACCGGAAACCCCGCAATCAGCGACCGTCCCACACAGTTCAGTCAGACACTACATTCACGCCAGAGCTCAAGCGACTTTGATCCATATGGAGACGCTCGAAGTTTGGCTATGTCATCTGCTGACAGACGATTGGCTACCGTCGCTGAAACGTCGCCATCATTATCATGGGAGACGGATCCTGTCAGCTACCGTGGTCCACCTATTCAATCTGGATCCCAACCAGGCCCTATGAATGCGCCTCCCACCAATTTGGTGGCTAGGGACCTTCCAGCAGCCTTCAATCAGACACAGCCTTCTGGCACAGACTTTGCTCAGTTTGGTGTCAATGTAGACGCTCGAATATCTGATATGACACCCATCGAACACATGGCTGTGGGGCCTCGACCAGCATCACCGTTACCACGGAAGACGGATCTTGTTTACCTTGCTCCACCCATTCAACCCGGATCCAAACCAATCTCCACCTCCAGCAAGATCGCGGTTAACCACCCTCCTACACTCATCAATCAGACACAAAATTTCCATCAGAATCCCAACACAGACGCTGGAAGCCAACCTATGGCGTTGGCTAGCGCGCAAACAGCCACAGCGGCAGCTTACCAACTTCCTACTCGAGTCGTTATGCATACCGACGCTGGTGATATTATGCCAGACGAGAATGGTTTAGTTGAACTTCCGCCGCAGTACTCAGAGCATCACGGAGTCCGTGCTACGTAATCTGATTCTGCGTTATGACCCACGTTTCCACACTCTTGAGCCTTCGGGCATGAATATACTTGTACTATCATTCCACGTAATGTGTCCACGGTTGCTAATATGCAAAATGTTTACAACGATTCAATAGCGTGCTCAACTGGCATCGAAAAAATTCAGGCATATGCACAGTCCCTATAAGTGAAGTTCTGTCTAAGTAGAATAAAGGATGTTGCAATTGTGAGAGGCGAGATAGTGGAAATTTGCAACCTTTGCTCAATACAAATCACCGAGATCCTGCGAAGGTACTCATACAGTTTACCTGGAGCATAATTAACACCTGATAAGCATGTCAGAACACCACTGCGACAATGATTACTCTTTTGCGCTGAGGCAGTAGAATCAATGACAAGTCGGAAGTGTGACACCAGATTAACACCAGTCTAGGCTAGACAGGGGAGATATCAAAAGTAATTCAATCTCCTCTTTGGCACACGGCGCGTCTCAGATCTCAGAGCCCACTGTTGCAGCTGCAATGTCGGCTTTGTGAGGTGTGGTGCTATTGGAATGACACTATCCAGTTTCTCCAATGGCACTACACCTCAAAAGGCGAGCTAGACAAAAGGAATACCACTCGCGAGACCGATATTACAGCTGCTATCCAGGGTGTCTTCAACAGCTACTCCCTGAAGGACAGGAAAAAACCCCATGTCACTCAGGCACCACCTCGATAATGGCGATCACGCTATTGGATTACAATTAGTATCAGGCCTGACGCGTTTCCCTCACCGAATCTATCACGGACCATTTGGACACCAACCTCAGCCTGTACCCGTTGCGATGTCGTTGAACGTTGAACGTTGAGTCATACAGATGACCGTTTTTTTCAAACACAGACCACTTGTCACGTGCTTTCGTATATTAGTTGTTGTCTCTCCAAACACTGAGGTATGGTTTCTGGTCTTCGTCGTCCCGTCGTCCCTTACTATATTTTTCCTGGTGCATTTCGTGTCTTAGCTTCTAACAATGGCTACGATAACGGGGACTCGGCTAATCATTAATGGCCGACGTGGGGGCTTGAACACTCTCACTTGCGGTTTGTGCTCACTTCATAGGCCTAGTATGCTGATATTTGGGAGAATCCTCGTATATCCACTCCGACGGGACCATCTCCTAGTGATCCGTCGACCTACTTGTCTTGCAAGTCGCCACAGATGACAATTCGACTCGTATCTATCTCCTTTTGTTCATGAAAGCCCTGTGTCGACCACTCAGGTTTGCGACTTCTGTGAATACTCGGACATCACGCTGCATACTACACCTCCCTCGTCACCGAAGCTCGTGGGCCTCAATGAGAAGAACGTTCTGGATACGATGAGGTTCTTCTCTCAAACAGCTCTGCGGTCCCTGGCGCCCCGAGGCGCGTCAATGAAGGCGAAGCGTTCATGCATGGAGGTAGGTACGAGGATTTTTCAAAGGTTGCGATATGGGGAAGCCTGCCACCACCATCTTGTCTAATTCCTGTGGCTTTTTTGCTCGTCCTATATCTTTACTTTGGTTTCATAATACCGACTCATGTCCCCATGTCGTTGCCTAAGAATAACGCTTGGTGTTGGTTTGGCAATGACGGTTTTTGAAACGGTTCTGCTAGCGCTGTTTAGGTGAGAGAGACTCTCGGCACCGCACCGCTTCTCGCTCGACACTTACCTTAACACAACGTTGACGGCTTGACAGGAAACCTGTCACGGCACTTGAATAGACCGTTTGAATTGGTGCCTTCGCGGGGTGTCCTCTCGGATGTATACCTCCTTTACGTCGAATCTACCTCAATATACCTCCGTTGGCGCCGGCGTTTACGTAACAGTGGCTACACACCACTACCACATCATTCGTGCATTCGCTAAGACTCTTGGTTCAGGGTCAGCGTAAAGACGACTCATCGGAATGCAGAATGTCAGACCTGCCAAGAATTCGATGTCAATCAAAACCGTGTTATATTTGGCCGACTATTAGCCCAGTGATCACACTCATTACGGTAATGAGTACCTGAGGCACAAGCACGTCACAATCACCCATCTACTCTTTCTATTCTATGAAACACATAGGGTCTGCCTCAAGCCCTCTCCATGCTACCATGTTCTAAACATCGAAAATTGGTTTTTGGAGCTCACGGAAACTTGTGAGCAGAGGAATCAGAAGGCAGCGCAGTAGCAAGGATCACGAACAGCCTTGGAACTGGTTCATGTCATTGTCTAACGGTATTTCACCAATTAGGCTACATCATGGTGATCAGTTCTCATCGGGTCAGCGCTATGTAGGACGCGATTGCCCCTCATCTCGAGTCTGCCCTGATCCCTTTTTATACCTCTTAAATAGACCTACCGTCCTCATTTCCAGAGTATGCATTTCGTTCGCTTCTTTACGTGTATTGTCTCTTGTCTTCCTGTTGCACGTGCGTTCAGTGTCACTGTCGGGGCTGCCACTCAATGCGATCCTCTCAACATCTCATGGACTGGTAAGTGCATATCTAGTACATTTTGTACTCTTATTGAAATCATTGGGGATGTCAGGTGGGCAAGCACCATTTGAGATACTCTTAACTCCCGTTCGTCGGCACCATCATCTCCAGCGCGTCAATCGCGCGCTAATCTTTGTGTTTTACAGTCTTTGGAAACTTGCCAGAATTACTCTATACCGACATCAGCCTTCAGTAATGGCAAAGGCTCTTATTCAATACCGCAGTTATCGTTGTCGACAGGAACACAGTTTCTACTCACTATGTCTGACGCCACTGGATTTGGTTCGGGTGGGACAACAAACACATTGATTGTTGGGAATCAGGTTGGAAATAACGACTGCAGCACTACAGTTTTGTCACCTCCTTACACGTTTGAGTTGTCGCCACTCCCGCTGACGCAATGCAGGTAAGTTTGGTTCGCCTACTTTTTGTGGCACTGACCTACCACTACTGCAGTCCATTTACCGTTGCGGTCGGTAGTGGTGCAATCTTGCCCATTACTATTGTGGTCAGATTACCACCAATTCTATCAAAACAATCTACTTATCTTGTTGCAGCAACTTATGCCTGGTGGACAATCAGTCATATTCACTTCTTCGACTAGCTCTTTTACCTCGGTCATAGACGTTAGCGCAGAGACGAACCTCATGTATTTTGTCACCGACTCCGCGGGCAGACCAGGTGGTATTTCTGGCTTCCAGCAGGTCTTAGGGTCGAGTAATATCTCATGCCTGAACGCCAACTCGCCGTCAACCACTGCAGGCATGTCGGCCACGACCACAGCCACGCCCTCACCGACATCTAGCTCGAGCAGCTCATCAGGTGGTCCATCAATTAGTCCGTCGCCTAGTCCAACAAACGATTCATTAAACCGTGTTGCTCTTATTGCAGGTGCGACGGGCGGCGGTGCGGCGGTCCTTATTGCATTGGCCATTCTCAGCCTGTGTTTGTGGCGTAAACGGACAACGTCTCGACCTCTAGACGTTCAGTCTTCTACAAAAAGTCATGCGCGTCGATTACAGCGTACAGATCCGGAATATGAAGTCGGCCCTTACGGTGACATTCCGCCAGAATCCCCTTTCCCATACAAGACAAACACCATCAACTACCATACACGACCTAATCAAGCCAGCCTGAGAACCCAGTCAGACATGACCAATTCGTCCGCCGTCAACTTCGCAGTTGGCGCGCCTCCCTCATCATTCCACCAGTTACAACATTCACGCCAGAGCTCCAACACAGACTCTCCTGCCTACGGGAATGCTCGAAGTTCGACCATGTCATCCGCTTACAATCGGATGGCTGCATTGTCTCATCCCATGACATTAAATTACCCAACCCAATACCCTGTTGGCTACCCCCTACCCATTCGACCTGGCAGCCAATCACCCCCTCTCAACGCGTCTACCGGAAACCCCACAATCAGCGACCTTCCCACACAGTTCAGTCAGACACTACATTCACGCCAGAGCTCAAGCGACTTTGATCCATATGTAGACGCTCGAAGTTCGGCTATGTCATCTGCTGACAGACGATTGGCTACCGTCGCTGAAACGTCGCCATCATTATCATGGGAGACGGATCCTGTCAGCTACCGTGGTCCACCTATTCAATCTGGATCCCAACCAAGCCCTATGAATGTGTCTCCCACCAACTTGGTGGCTAGGGACCTTCCCGCACCCTTCAATCAGACACAGCCTTCTAGCACAGACTTTACTCAGTTTGGTGTCAATGTAGACGCTCGAATATCTGATATGACACCCATCGAACACATGGCTGTGGGGCCTCGGCCAGCATCACCGTTACCACGGAAGACGGATCTTGTTTACCTTGCTCCACCCATTCAACCCGGATCCAAACCAATCTCCACCTCCACCTTCACCAGCAAGATCGCGGTTAACCACTCTCCCACACTCGTCAATCAGACACAAAATTTCAATAAGAGTCTTGACACAGACGCTGGAAGTCAATCTGTGGCGTCGGCTAGGGTGCAAGCAGCCACAGCAGCAGTCGGTCAAACAAACTACCAACTTCCTACTCAGGCCATTATGCATACCGACGCTGGAGACATTATACCAGGCGTCAATGGTTTAGTTGAACTTCCTCCGCAGTATTCAGAGCATCACGGAGTCCGTGCCATGTAATCCGAGTCTGCATCGTGACCTTTTACATTCCCACACTCTTGCGTCTTCGGACACGGATATACCTGTAGCGTTCTCGTTTTATTTCGTTGGTGTCTTGTCTTCAATAATGAAGTACAAGGGCATCGTGCTCCTACTTTGAATTGGGCTATGTTCTTTTCGAGCGCCTCACGATCATAATGACATGTACTTGGTAATTACGATCTTATTTCCATGATACGAAGCGCAGGATCTGAATCTGCTAGAACAAAACTACTTTCCATGGTACTGTAAAATGTGACAGCAATAAATAAGTATGCGATGACAAGACGGGAAGTTTGACGTTGCATAGATCTGGCGGCTTCGGACTGGTTACTGAAATGTTGCTGAAGCTTCAAAGAAATGGTATTGAATGCGCAGGTATGAGTCTAAAAAAACAAACACACAAATTGGCAGGTTTCTCGACTTCACATGAAATAGTGAGGCAAGACCACAGATGTGAGATGTTGACTTGAGGGAGGCTGCAGTTTGAGGGCTGAAAAAATAGTCACGAATAGAGGAGTGTCAGTACTCAGATATTCACGAGGAGATTGCTGTCCCCAGTGGGAATATTCATGACAGACAATAGCTGCGCCAATGCTGTTTCTGCACTGCCCTCGCCATGGTAAAAATCGATAGAGGGTCCGCAAAGGCAGCGACAACAGGAAAATACATACATGCCCGGTTGGCGTCAACGCGTGTGGGGAGGGTACGATCGCATCACTTGACACTTCCGTTCCTGGTGGCAATTTGCTCATTAGCTCGAGCATAAGCTGAAGCCCGTCACGGGTATCATTGTGTCGATAGATAAACTTCATCACTGAAAAGATCAAACGTTTGTCAGCATGAATCGCCAACTACTCGAGTTTTCAGTTGGCTGCTAGCACGGGAAAGTGGAATAGCGACTTTACAGCTTTCTGAAAGAATGCTCCAAGTACGATAGACGACTTCGTGCCAGATGGTGGCTGCAGCACCCTTCCCGAAGATCTCTTACATAACAACGGGCGCACATCCTCGTTCTGCATGGTTTTATAAATACGAGCCTCCGAGCGACTTGTAGCCTGAGCATGGGAGGATCACAAAGAGCTTTAGCAAGCCACAGGTCCCAGATGAGTTCGGCATGCTCATTTTTGGATCTATCTTCATAGAGGGTGTAAAATGTAGATTGAGCAAGGAGTTCTGATGACTGGGGTGATGATGCATTAAGTTTTATGATGTAGAAACCTATGGCAAGAAATACTAAAGTGAATCGGTCAAAGATTAACGAGACAAAACCGTGGATTTTGATGTGTACAGATGAGTTGGAAGTAATAGCAGGTAAGATCCAAGTCTACGATAAAAGATAGTCACCGATCAAGCTTCGCAACTCGCCCGTTTTTTCAAAGACCGACAGACCCCTATCTTAGTACTTTCTACTTATCACGTGCACACTGCATTTCTGGTCGTCCCACCGTCTCTTTTCCCTGGTGTATTTCTTATCTTAGCTTTTAACAATGACAATGGCTACGTTAACGAGGACTCAGCTGGCCATTGATAGCTGACGTGGGTACTTGAACACCCTCTAACTAGAGGCGCTGCACATTCGGAACACAGGTATCTCTAATAATGGGACACCTAGTCAGGAGACACGTTGCGTTTAAAAAGCCCTCTCCCGTGACTGACGTGGGAGTTGAGGAATTGATCACCCTCTGACTAGAAGCGTACACAGCCCGGCCCACAGGTAGCTTTAATTATAGGTACTAGGAGTCAGGTGTGCAGTATCTCTTGACTTAAATCTGATACATCAAACTTCAGTACAGCCCATAAGGTACCGCGTCTTAACAGTTTCAGAGATCAAGCCATACGGTGATCGGTTCTCACCGGGTTTGCGTTATCAGGCTACGCACGCAATTCTCTCTCACCTCGAGCCTGTTCTGATTCCCCTTTTTAAGATATCCCTTGACTGCACCCTTCTTACCATCTTCTTCGTTTGATTATGCACCTCGTTCGCTTCTTTACATATATTGCTTCTTGTCTCTCTGTTGCGCGTGCGTTCAGTGTGACTGTTGGGACTCCCACTCAATGCGATCCTCTCACAATTTCATGGACTGGTAAGCGCGTATTTAGTACATTTTATATGCTCCCGCTGAACTCTATCGGGGATGTCAGGTGGACAAGAACCATATGAGATACTCTTAACTCCCGTTCGTCGGCGCCTTCATCTCAAGCGCAGCGATCACGCACTGACCTTTGTGTTTTCCAGTATATGGAAATGTACCAGAATTTCTCTGTACCAACATCAGCCTTCAGTAACGGCAAAGGCTCTTATTCAATATCGCAATTACTGTTGTCAGCAACCACAAGGTTTCTACTCACTATGTCTGACGCTACTGGATTTGGTTCGGGTGGAACGACAGACATATTAACTGTTGGGAATCCGATTGAAAATAATGACTGCAACTTGGCCATTACAACGGAGACACCTTCTTACGAGTTTTACTTGTCCCCATCCCCGACTCCACCCGGGTACTCGATGCCGCAATGCAGGTGAGTTTTGTTTGCCTACTTTTTGTAGCACTAGCCTACTACTACTGCAGTAATTTTGTCCTTACGGCCCCTGATGCAGTTGCACCCATTACAGTTGTGGTCAGATCATCACCAATTCCATGAAAACAATCTACTTATTTTTCTGCAGCAACTTATTCCTGGCGGACAACCAGCTATGATGAATTCCGTGGACACCTCTTATACCTTGGTTCCAGACGTTAATGTAGGGACAACCCTTATGTATTTTGTCAATGACTCTGTTGGCGTACAAGGTGGCGTCTCTGGGTTCTACAAAGTTTCAGGGTCGAGTGATTCCTCGTGCCTAATCCCCAACGTACCGTCATCCACCATAGGCATGTCGGCCACAGCCACAGCCACGACCACGCTCACGTCTTCGACTTCGTCCATCACGGCTTCACCACCATCTAGTTCAAACAAAAATGTTGCTCTTATCGCAGGCGCCGCAGGCGGCGGCGGCGGCGGGGCAGTGTTTATTGCATTGGTCATCCTCGGCATGTGCTTGTGGCGTAAACGGAGAGCGTCTCGTTCTCCGAATGTTTCGTCTTCTACAAAGATTCATTCAGGTCAACTTCAGCGTACAAATACAAAGTACGCCCCTCCCTCATCATCCAACCAGACACAACGTTCGCGCCAGAGTTCCAACACAGACTCTCCTGATACCCGAAGTTCGACCATGTCATCATCCGCTTATAGCCGAATGACTGCATTGTCTCAACCCATATCATTAAATTACCCAACGCAATACCCTGTTAGCTACCCTCGACCCAGTCGATCCAGCAGTCAATCACCCCTTCTTGATGCGTCTACAGGAAACTCCACAGTCAGCGATCGTCCCACATCGCTTAGTCAGACACTGCATTCACGCCAGAGCTCAAACGCAGACTTCGCAGCATACGAAGACGCTGGAAGTTCAGCTATGTCATCTGCTGATAGACGGATGTCTACCGTCGCTGAAATGCCATCACCATTGGAGACAAATCCTGTTGGTTACCTTGGTCCACCCATTCAATCTAAATTCCAACCAAGCCCTATTGATGCATCTGCAGACAATGTCGCAGTTAATAACCCTCCCACATCCTTCAATAAGATACGCGATGTCCGTCAGAGCTCTGACACAGACACTAGAAGTCAATCCATGGCGCCGGCTAGCACACAAACCACAACGGCAGCCGGTCAAACAGTCTACCAACCTCCTACTCGAATCATTGTGCATACCGACGCTGATGTTGTTATGCCAGATGACAATGGTTTAGTTGAACTTCCGCCACAGTATTCAGAGCACTGGGGTAGCCGTGCCTTCCAATCTGAGTCTGCGTCGTGACCTGCCAGTACGTTGGCACACTCTCGGGTCTTCGGACATGGGTATGGCTGTAGCACAGTCGTTTTATTTCGTTATTGTGTCTTGTCTTCAATATTGACGTACCAAGGGCATCGTACTCTTACTTTGAATTAGGTTGAGTAAATTTCTATGACACGTTCTTTTCAAGCGTCTAATATCATGTACTTAGTAAAGCACCTCATTTCTGGGATATGAAGCGTAGGATCTGAATCTGCTACCGCTTTTCATGGTACTGTAAAATGTAACAGCAATAAATCAATGTGTGATGACAAGACAGTGAGATTTTGTATAGACCTGGTAGCTTCAGACTGGCTACCGGTACTAATGCGCAGGTCAGGTTACTACGAGTCCGGGAAACCATTGTGAACAAACACGCACCTTGGCAAGTTTCTCGACTTTACATAAAATAGTGAAGCGAGACTGTCCATGCATTGTACCCGAGGAATGCTGCAGTTTGAAGGGTTGGCAACATAATCACGAATGGGAGAGCAGACCTTCACGAGGAGACTGCTATCAGTAGGAATATCCATGACAAACCATAGCTGCGCCAATACTGTTTCTGCATCCCTGCCCTCACCAGGGCGAAGAAGTTTCGATATTTGTAAAATTGACAAAGGGTCCGCAAGGGCAGCGACAATAGACAAATACATGTATGCACGCTTGGTGGGGAGGGTATCACTTGTACACTTCCGATCCTGGTAACAATTTGCTCGTTAGCTGGAGCACTGCAAGCTAAACATGGATGCGTCAATCGATAAGTGTAGACTCCACAATGAAACGTCTGCCTGGTGCCAGCTACTCAAATTTACCCTTACTAGTTGGCCGGGGAAAGTCGAACAGGACTTCACAACTTTCTGAAAGAATGCTCCAAGTAAAGTAGACGACTTGGCCGACATCTACGCCATCTATCGAAATAGTGGCTGCAACACCCTTCTCAAAGATATCTTGCACATCAACGGGCGTACATCCAAGTTCCACATGGCTTCACAGATCTGAGCCTCCGAACGACTCACATTCAAATTATGGGTCACGGGTAGAGATCGGGGTCGCGAAGAGCTCGGGCAAGCATGGTCCTAGATGAGTTCGGCATTGAAGCTCACTTTCAGATTTGTCTTCAGAGTCGAATGTAGATTGATTGAGGAATTTCTGATGTGCATCCATGATCACGAAGGGCATCAACAACGAATTCCAAAAACAGACACTAACGCAACTCGCGCAGTCTGAAATTTTGACCAGTTGCGGTGAACTTATGAATATCAAGGTGTGTTCTGAGAGAGAAAAGCTCGGCGTCAGCAGATTTCGATCCTGCACAGTCCAAGAGAAACAAATTTTGATTCTGTTGTAGCAACCACCAGGCTAGACCAGTTGCCGTGTACTTGCAAAGAAACCATCTACGAGTGAATGTCAAGGTGTGTTCCGATAGAAAAAACCTCGTCGTCGGCAGGTTTCGAACCTGCACAATGCAAGAGAAACAGATTTTGATTCTGTCGTAGCAACTACCACCAGTTGCGGTGAACTTCCAAAGAAACCATCCACGAGTGAATGTCAAGTTGTGTTTCGATAGAAAAACCTTGTGGTCAGCAGGTTTCAAACCTACACAGTGGAAGAGAAACAGATTTTGATTCTGTTCTGGCAACCACCTAGGGGCTAAGACCAGTTACTAAAGAAATCATCTATGAACGAATGCCAAAGTGTGTTCCAATAGAAAAAACTGTCGTTGAGCAGGTTTCGAACCTGTACAATCCAAGAGAAACAGATTTTGATTCCATTGTGGCATCCACCTGGCTAAGACCCGTTACGAGGTATTGCTAATGAAATCATCCATGAGTGAATGTCAAAGTGTGTTCCGATAGAAAAAACCTTTTCGTCGGCACGTTTCAAACCTGCACAGTGGAAGAGAAACACATTTTGATTCTGTTTGGCAACCACCTAGCTAAGACCAGTCTCGATGAACTTCTAAAGAAACCTCCATGAACGAATGCCAAAGTGTGTTCCAATAGAAAAAGACTGTAGTTCAGCAGGTTTCGAACCTGCGTAGTTTAAGAGAAACAGATTTTGATTCTGTTGCGGGAACCACCAGGCTAAAACCCGTTTCAATGGACTTCTAAAGAAACCATCCATGAGTAAATGTCAAAGTGTGTTCCGATAGGCAAAGACTGTAGTTCAGCAGGTTTCGAACCTGCGTAGTTCCAGAGAAACATATTTTGATTCTGTTGTGGTAACCACACTGGCCAGATTAAAGTCTTTAGCGACTCACGAGACTTCCCAAGTTGAAAACCTATGGGGACCCTGGTTGACACGGCCCGAAAAAAGATGACATGGACAATAAAATTCGAGTCTGAATGTCTACGAGACAATACAGTTGCCCCGACGAGGGAAGAAGACTGAGATAATTCTAATTCACCATCATTAGCAGCAGGTTCAATATGATTGACATTGTCACTAAGTATACATGAAGTTTCTAGAAACACAGAAGGCAATCAGCAGATACTAAAACAACGAGGACAATGAGACAGTGTCACCACCTTGGAGGTCAGACATGGAGGATTGGAGACGAGAGTCTCATCTTCCCACAAGTGAGGGCCAAAAAAACGATGGCCACCCAGCAATCAAGTCCATCCCGAACATAACATCGCAACCTCGAACTCGACACCGGTAGTGAGTACGGCAATGGATCACTGAGGCCATGGGGATTTCAGCGAAACGTGGACTTGGCCGAGCGAACGAGCAATCGAAGAAGATGAGAGAAGAATACAATTCAAGGTCAAAAGCAATAGACGACCGATTTGAATAAGGTCCCAGTGGTAGTAAAATACGATATAACCCACTCCCTTATGGTAGCGGGAATAAATCTACATGACGCATTAGAATGGTCGCACAGGGTATTCGGAGGCCAATGGAAGCACTTAACTTACTAGGAAGGTTCTGAGAAGTGGAAGCCTTAGAAGTAGAGTACGGTGGTCTGGCTTTCCATACGTTTTGAAGCTGCAGAAAAACTGGTGGCCCGGATACTTACTATGGACAACAGCTGGTTGGCGAGCGTAAAGAAATACTTACATAACTAGTCGTACGTAGGTCCTTGCGAGAGAAAATAAATATTCCCACAATCCACTTTTCTCTTTTCATCATGTTATCTTCAGAACCTCTCGTCCTCTCAGCTACGGTAAACAAAATGGTAAAATTGCAAGGTGTAGTTATGTACACAAGAGCTACCTGAGTACTAATTTGAACTTCTTGGTAGGATGGGCGCCCCATTGCACAGGCCTCAGAAGTCTGCAGATCTTCCAACGTTTTATCAATCACCACGCTCCCAAAGAAAAGCTCCATGACATGCGGCAGGGGCCTGCCTTTGGATTAATCTGCCCGTGTGGTATGTTAGACTGTACGGATGAGTAATCAAAAGGCAGGGTGACTCTGACTCTGGGGCCAGGCCTTAGCCTCGTGAACTCTCACGAGATTCATGTGACTTGCTCAAGTACTTGTATCAAATAATACGAAGCGGTGTTAGACTGTCAATAGATCTTCCATGAAGATCAGGCGTGCAAACTGCATGCCATATCCGCGAGTCACAGCACGAAGGGTATATCTTCTGTCGTTTGATTCGCTATCTACATTTCTCTCTAATCACTCTATTCCAGACACTTCTCAATGTCCCAATTCGTAGAGGCGCCTCTCTCTGTCGAAGTTTCTTCGTTCCGCGCTCCTTTTGATGCTACAGATGCTGATTTGATCATTCATACCTCGGACGACGCAAAGTTTGCTGTCCACAAGATCTTCCTCACTGTTGCATCGCCGCTTTTGAAGCGTTTTCTATTGTCAGGGTCATCCTCTCCATGTCCGCCGTTCGAAGGGCTCGTCCTTAAACACAACGGTAATCACGCCATTATCAAACTTGAAGAAGACGCTCAGACAACCGAGAGGGTGCTGCAATTTTGCTACCCCTTCTCCAATCCTGTATTTAGCAGCCTGAACGATGTGCAGGCCGTCTTAGAGATGATGAGAAAGTTTGGGATGAAGGGGTTGATGAACAGAGTCAAGGGCTCCCTTATGCAGCAAACATTCCTAGATGATCAGCCGCTGCGCGTATTCGCTATCGCATACCGTTATGGTTTGGAGGATGAAGCCCGCATAGCCGCAAAGTATACAGTCCGCCAGCCCTTCTTCACTCCCTACGTTGAAGAGCTGGAACACATCCCTGCATCCGTCTATCACCGCCTCCTCCAGTACCATCGAAAGTGCAGTGTCGCCACATGTTCGCTGACAGCTGACTTTTCCTGGTTTCCCAGCTTCGCATCACGCTGGGTATGGTTCCAATGCGATGACTGTGTTCATCACTCCCTATCGTGGCCTCTTTCTGATGGGAAGATATATGAAGTAAATGCATGGTTCATCGAGTTTATGGAGCGCGCTAGGAATGTTCTTCGTGAGCGCCCTTGTGGCAAGCTCATCGCAGATCCATTCTTGATTGCGGAATGCCTGGAAGCAGCATCTAGTTGCCATACATGTCGACCAGCTGCCTTCCTAGATCTCAGTGTGTTCATCGGGGAACACTTCGTCTTGGAGATTGAGAGGGCGATCGATACTGTAAGCTCGTTGAAACTCGCCTTTTTCACGTCCACTGATTTCTGGTTGTCCTAAGGTGGAGCTTGACATCCCATTCTAGCTACAAAAAATAAATGAAGGATTTATTTGAAGTACAGAACACCGCGTTGTATGTATTCGAATTATTTCAGAATGCTACTTTATCTGGGGATCATCGATCAGCCCCCGAAATATAGTCGTGTTGACTAGTCAACTTTATTTCAGCGTTTAAATACAGTCGAAAAGATTCACTTCTGCCTATCTCGTCTCCCGGTGCGAGACCTTGTTTCCGTCGTCAGTCATGTCAAACGCTGAAGAAATCACCACTGCTGACGCACCATTCGATAACCATAACTGTGACAGCATCCTGCAATCAACCAATGGTGTAAACTTTCACGTTTACAAGCTTGTTCTGTCGCTCATGTCACCCGTATTCAAAGACAAGTTCACGTCACCATAAAGCGAATCGCAGTTGGATAAATTATCCGTACCCATCATGACTGTTGCCGAGGGTAGCACGTCTCTCAGATCTCCACTTCTCCTTTGCTACCCTACCGCAACCCCAACGTTTAACGGTTTGGATGATGCAAAGGCCATCCTAAAAGCAGTCAAGCAGTATGATATGCAAGCAGCCCTCAGCCGTGTAGGAGATTTTATCATTGTTCAATTCCTACCTGATCACACTCTAGACCTATACGCTCTTTGTTGTCGATTCGGATGGCAGCATCATGCTCAGACCGCCGCTACCTGCGGCCTAGAGATCAAGGATCTGGGCCGACCCAGCAATGGGTTTAATGGTTTGCAGGACATCACCGGTGCAGATTACCACAATATTATTATCGATGCGGCGTCATCGCTCAAAAATTCGGAGACTCTCTTTCCTGGCTACCACCGTCAGCTGGAGAAATGCAATTGCAAATGTGGATGTGCAAATGCAGACTCACGGGCGGTGTCAAGACGCTCCATATTGGAAACATCGGCGAGATGAAGATCGTCCCGTGGTTTGAAGAGTACTTGGTCTCGAGTGGGAAGGAGTTGTTAGCAAGACCTTGCGAGTTGACCATAATGGAGTCGAAATGTTACAATCAAGCTGTGATCGAAGCGGCAAAGGGCGATGATGGCCGAAGTCATCAAAGATATGGATAGATTCCGTGCTTTGTATATCGTACAAGTTGACAGGGTGGTTGCAACTGTAGAGCTTTCCCGCGTGCTAACTGGTTCATTACCAATTCAAAGCTCATCCCGTTTCTGCAGGTGGAATTGGAAACTTCTTAACAACTTACTGCAACGTTGCTGTGTTGCTATTCATTGGATACTGAGCGACACCGTACCTAGTAAGTTATGATGGAAAACAAGTTAGCTAGTGTACGGATGTGAGTGTTGATGTGCATGCATGGTCACTCAGTGGACCGTTTTCACTGGGGCTGAGCTTCACGTCACAATCGAACTTTGTGCACCTATCCGTAGTTTCAGGTCTGTCCTTTCCCGGGCCCATAATTTGTACTTCCCCGTCGTAGGCATCTGGCCGTCGACCAGCCGGACGATTTCATGGGTCTCAATATGTTCATGCTCGTTGGGAGCTTGTTCTCTTTCTCAGGCTTGTCCTTACAAGACGACAAAAGCGGTGGATGATCAACTTCTTGCCACGCGGTTAGTAAGCATGTACCACTGCAAAGGACGAATTTGGAATACCTTTCCATGGATCTTTGATAAGCTTAACTTTTCATCTACATACACAAAAGCTTTATATAAAATCAATTGGGTTCATAATCGTATACCTATTGTCAAGAAAGGTATCTCAAATTTGTCCCACCTTTTCTGTATTCAAATGGTCTGCAGTATCTGCTGTCGGTCATGGAAAACACCGAGAAAATCGCTATCGCTCGAGCACCATTCGATGATCATACTAATTGTGACATTATCTTCCGTTCGGCCGATGATGTCGATTTCCATGTCTTCAAGCTCATTCTTTCCCTCATGTCACCCGTATTCAAAGACATGATCACGCTACCGCAGAACGAATCGCAGCCAGGCGTATCGTCTGTACCCATTATTACTGTGACTGAGAGTAGCACGATACTCGAGTCCCTTCTTCTACTTTGCTATCCTGCCACCACCCCAACCTTCGGCAGCTTAGATGATGCAAATATGGTGATGAAAGCAGCTAGAAAGTATGACATGCAAGCGGCCCTCACTCGTGTAGCGGACCTCGCGATGGCACAGTTTTTACCAAATCACTTTCTCGAGCTATACGCTCTCTCTTGTCGATTTGGATGGCCGCATCATGCGCAGACAGCTGCCACACGGGCCCTTGAGATCAGGGATCTAGGAAGGCCTAGCAATATCTTTAATGGTATGCGGGACCTCACCGCTTTGGATTACCATAGGCTCCTCGACTACCATTATAGATGCAGCATCGCTGCTCAAGCAGTCGGGGGCTCTCTTTCCTGGCTAGATATTTCATATAAATATATGCAAATGTGGAAAGAGTGCCATTGCAAAAATTCACGTTCTGTGACACTCCAAGCACAGTTCGGGAATGTGAAGGTCGCCATGTGGTTCCATGAATATCTGGTTTCGAGTGGGAAGGAGTTGTTGGCGAGACCTTGCGGGGCAACCTTAACGGAGTCGTCAGTTTACAATCTCGCTATTGCCAAAGCGACTGGTTGCGACTATTGCCGAGCCTGTATCGTCCAACATATGGACGCGTTCCGCACATTATATATCGCACAAGTTGAGAAAGTAGTTGCGACTGTGAGTCAAGCTCATCTTGCTACTACAAATTTCGTTCATCTCTGATTCGATTGTCGCCTGAATTCTAGGTGAAATTGGAGACTTATGATTAAGGTATTCGCTGCTGCGCTGCTATAAAGTGCTGTGTACTACCATCTGAGCTGGAGTTGTGTTGAATTCTGTACTGTAGTATGTTGATGACAGCGTAGCTTGTGAGCCAATATTTGAACAAGTTATGGATATGACCAGCGACATTGTACGTGTTGCGAAAGAAGCCCCATTAGGCCTTTGAAAAGCGACTCGAGAGTTCTAGCCCCTGTACCAATGGACTGCAATTTCCATTTTGGTCCCTTCCTAATTTTGCCTTCTCCAGAGTGATGTACTCAACCGTGCACTACAACTTTCTCGCGCGTCCTCTCCGCAGCCTCGCTTTCGCTTCACGTCGTCCAATAATCCAATCATCTCTATATCCTAGTCCATTACAACTCAAAACCAGACACAGAAATGTCTTCACCACAGTCACCAGAGCCCTCTCTACCTCTTGTGTCAGATGGTCTGACAGGAAGACCGACGACACTAAAGGCTCTGCTGCAACACCACCTTTGCGCGAGAACATATACACCATACCAAATTTACTGACAGTTTCTCGGATTCTTTCGTGCCCTGTCCTCGGTTGGTCCATACTGCAGGACGACTTCTTCCTCGCGACCGGATTGTTAGTCTATGCTGGGTTGTCAGACTTAGTGGGTACCCCACGAATGGTTATGTTGATCAAAAGCTGAGCTTCGACTAAAGGCCGATGGCTACCTGGCAAGACGCTTCAGCATGCATTCAGTTCTCGGGACCATTCTTGACCCCGCTGCGGACAAAACTCTCATGACCACCCTCACGGTGACATTGGCTATGAAGGGACTGCTTCCCGGTGAGCAAACTGAATAGCGGTTTATGTTTATCCGTCTGATGCCATCTTTAGTCTCGTTGGCCTCTATAATTATCGGGCGCGATGTGTTGCTGAGTCTTTCCGCCTTTTACATCCGTTATACCTCACTCCCCGCACCAGTACGTATCAAATGAATGATGCTTTAGTATGCGTTCACCAATTTTTCTAGAAAACATTTTCTCGATATTGGGACTTTTCTATACCATCTGCAGAAGTACGGCCCACCACAATCAGCAAGGTAGGATTCTTTACACCCCATTTTGTGATTTGCTGAGTTTTCATTTGCAGTACAATACCTTTGCTCAGCTTGCGTTAATGTGTGCTACAACCATCACCCCCATCCTGCCTGCACAATATAACTTGTTTGTACCTGAAATGCAGTAAGCCGGTCATACTTTCATATCTTTTCTTACCCTGACATACTCAGAATTTTGGTGGCCGTGACAACGGTTTGGAGTGGGTTGTCCTACGTGTTTTCCAAGGATGCCGTACGGATAGTATCGGAAACACGCAAGAAGCTTCCGCCTTCATAATGCGCGATTCAGGATTGCCAAGACCTAGTGCAGGGCTTACAAGATCTTGATTTAAAATACCGAACTAATGATACAACAACTATGATAACAACGGCCTAGCCAAACGGGAAGACGTCGTGAAGGCTAGGAGGTAGCTGCAATGGTTCTTCGACGACGAACTTCTTGTAACGCATTAGAAATCGCTTGTTTGTTTGAGCTTGCTTCTCGCCAAGCCTCACTAACTTGCCTGAAAGGATATTAATCAAGACGGAAACGGAGGGTCAGTGACTGGGCACCTACTTCACACGCCGTATAAATATGACACTCAGTACAATACTCTTTATCGAGCGTGGTTTCTTCACAATCGCTGATGGGTTTTTTGGTTTGGGGTATCCTATCCGGGATATACAAGCCAGTATGCGCTTCTCACTGTCGAACAAGATAAACGTACAGCATAATGATTCAGAAAACGCTCGTACCTTGCCTCAAAGTTCGAGAGGAGAACAAGAAGATAATGTTTCTGGTATACGAGGTCATCTCGCAAGGTAGACTCGCGAGTAAACTTCGCCTTGAGATACCGAATCTGGACTACGAGGCCCTTGCACTCTTCTTTGTGCCGTTTTTTCAGCTCGACGAGCTGGTAGCCATCACTATTTTTTGTTCAGTTTCAAGATGCAGCACGAAAGCACGTCATCACCCACGTCGCAAATCCATAATCCTTGATCTTGAGTTTCTCCTGGGCTGTCTTCAACTTCGTATGCTGGTTGCCGAGCTGCTCGTTCAGGAGACGTATCTGAGTTTGGGCCTGCTTCTTGGCTCGCTCAGCTTTCGTCAGTTCATCCTTATGTCTCTCCTGCAGCTTCTGCTTCTCTGTCTGCAGAGTTTTAAGATCGCGTCCAAACGCCTCGGCATCTCGCTTGACGCGTCTAAGGTCGGATTCAAGGGCTGCAACAGTACGTGCAACATCGGTCTTCTCAATCGCCATGCGGTTTTTCTCCTCTTCACTACGCTGCAGCTCATCGGCTTGATTGGAGAGTGCACGCCTGAGGTCTTCAATTTCGCCGAGATGCGAGTCAAGTTGATGACGGCGGTTGTCATGCGATGATTGTGACCTTGCATAGTCATCGCGAAGCTTGTTGGCTCGCTGTTCAAGTATTGGCGCAATGCAATATTGTCATAAGAAGAAGCACTCACTTCTGATACTTCGGTGAACTGTCGCTGAAGTTCCTTGTGGTCATTTGCAAGAAGAGACCGCTCTTGCCGCAGCTGATCGATTGTCACTGCGTTTTCTTTGACTTTGCCTTCGAGGCGACGAGCTTGCTGCTCGATGTTTGCATTGGCTGTGCTTGTCAATCAGGAGGGACAGTTCAGGGGTTGCACAGTACGCACTTCGCAACTCGGTCTCAAGTTCCTTATTTTCACGTTTGGCTTTTTGCAGCTGTCTCTTAACATCATCGATATCCTGATAACTTTCTGGTTAAAATGCTTCTGACGATGGTCAAGGGACGTACCGCCTCGGTTCGTTGTAGTTGACGAGCCACATCACTTTTCTCACGCTGGACACGGTGTTGCTCCGTGGACATCTGCCTGAGACGCGTCCTCTCGGCCTGTAGCTCAGCCTCAAGATCAGCAATGACAGCCTTTGCCTTTTCGACCTCCCGGGTATCAGCTCTCGATTGTCGGCTGGCTTCAGTGGCTCTCTTCGCTTCGTCCTTTGCACTTCGTATTTCCATGTTCATCCGGTTCGCAGCATCTTGAAGGACCGCCTTTTCACCTAGAAGGTGGCGTTTTTCTTCTTCCCATCGTTGTTTCATCGTGTCCAGTTCCTTGTTAACCGCATGAAGGTCCAACCTAAGAGCCTCGCTAGTCTTTGTCGGAGGTGTCGGGGGATTAGAGGGGAGACCACTATGCGACACATCCAAGGAGCTTAGAAGCGTTAGGATACCACGCCAAGGACGCGTCATGAATCATACCTTTCATCGGCGTCATAAAATCGTTGCAATGTTGATGTGTCCACCTTGACCATGCATTTCTGACAACGGAGCCTTTGGAGTCGGTGAAGTCGGCGCTCCTCGCGTCTCTGTAACCTTCCCATCTCGTTTTCCATTTGAGACATCTTGGATCGAGCATGTTCAAGATCTCTCGTGAGGGTCACGGCTCCCAGCCCAGCATCTTCCAGCTCATCGAGCTTTTGGTCGATGCTATCGTTGGCACGGTCGAGTTCAGTTTGAAGACGAGCGATTTCGGTTAATAGTGGGGACACCGAGGGATCGCCAGCCGTGTTGTTCAGCCACGAGAGCTATTGATTTTCCATCAGCAATGAACCTTCAAACATTATAATATCAGTCAGCTCACATCTTTCAGAGGACCTCCAGGTGTCTTTGGAGCCCTAACAGACATCGATAATACATGCCGATGAATGGGTGAGATCCCACTGAGGTTGACCACCTTGTTTGGAGTTGCCATCTCGAAGCTGGTCGATCGAAGGGCCTTGATACGTGCCTGGAGTTGCTCTTTGTCCTTCTCCAGAATCTCGATTCTCTGATCCTTAGCAGCGTCAATAGCCTTCCGCGCAGGAGAGTGTTGAAGGAGCTCAGTGAGTCTCGCGATGTCTTTGTGTGCCTGTTCTAGCTCTGCCTCGAGTACATTCTCAAGTTCAGCATTGCTTTCGTCTGAATGCTGTCCTTTCAGAAGCCGGGACATCTCCCTCTCGCGCTCTTTTTCTCTCTCAAGGGTGGAAATCTTGGCCTTCAGATCTGCGACAACTTCTTGATCTGTGCGCATCTTCTGCTCCGCAGCTTCAAGAGCGTCCTCCATTTGGCCGACCATCAGTAATGCTCCTGCTTTATCCTTTTCCAGTGCTTCAGCACGATCGTTCGCCTCTTGTTCCGCGGCCTCCAACTGATTAAAGTGGTCTTGAGCGGAAGTGAGCTGCTCTTCGAGGTCTTGAATGCGTTCAGTCGTTGCTGTGACAGCCTCTTCGAGTTCGGCAGTATAAACCTTTAGTTCGCGAACTTCCTCGTTGATATCCTTCCCAGAATCTGCAACGAGCTGCTGTGCTTCTGCGAGCTCCTCCTCCTTTGCGTCCAGCTCATGTTGTAGACGTCTCGCGGCGGCTTCTTGAGCTTTGAAGTCCTTTTCGAGTTCAGATGCCCGAGCATTGGAGCGCATTATTTCAGCCCCCATCTCGCTCAACTGGCTGTGAAGATCATCGTTAGCCAGCCTGGCGGACAGCTGTTCCTTCTTCAGCTCCTTCTCGAGCTCGTCAACACGACGGTCGCTCATCATGATTTCATCCTCCAAATCCTTGATCTGCGTGGTCGCACTCTGCAGGTCGGCTGTAAGGACGCTGATCCGCGTGTTGGCCTCCTTCAATGCGCCTCCAAGCTCCTTCCCGTTCTCCATTACCTTCTCTGCCTGTATAGCCCTCTCCAGCGCAAGGTCACGCTCACTTTGAAGTCGCTCACGGATGCGCTCCGCCTCCTTCGTCATCTCTTCCAGGGCTTGCTCGCTCTCTACAATCTTCTGTTCCAAGTCACCCACGATCTCTGCAACACCACTCTCGACTTCATGCATGCGTTCCCGCCAACGTTCTTTATCCCGTGCACGCTCATGCCGTTCAGTCTCAAGGTCCTGGTCCACGCTTTCCTTCGCCCCTGCAAGCTTGTCAAGCTGATCCTCCAGGTTCTCGATGAGCTCCTCCAAATCCTTCTTCTCCTCTGCCCACCCTTCTTCCCCTGCCTCCTCCACATCGCCCAGTGCACTTCCTGCACTGGCCCTTCGCGCCTTTCCAGAGCCCATACTCTCCAAACTAAGCCGTCGTTGATCAGCATCCTTCACCTCCTCGTACTTCCTCAATCGATCGACGAGTGCCTTGTTCTCTTCCTGCAGCTTCGAGTTCAGTGTGTGAAGGTAGTGATTCAGCTTCGGCGCGTCAAAGCGTGCCACGCCGCGCTGACCTGTGCCCAGCGCAGGGTCGTACGAGGTGTTGGCACGTGGGTGTGTAGTGAGATCATGTGAGGACGCAGTAGACATGAAGGAGGCCGATGCGCCGCGGAGTTCGATGTCAGAGGGAGACGCGAGATGCTCACTGTCGCCTGCAGAGGATGCACTGTCTGGAGCATGCGCCTGCGCAAGAGGGTGCGACATGCGTCCTTGCCCCCGTCCAGGCCGAGGGGTGATACCAGCAAATGCGGTGCGCATAGGACCCGCGGGCGTCGCGCTGACACCGGATGCACTTTCGCTGCTCCCGCTTGAGCTCTGGGACACAGGAAGAGCATTGAGCCGGTTGTGGGGGTGAGGAGTGAACTTTATACGTGGTCGGGCAGTGGAGTTGATGACTGAAAGAAGAAATGACCGCCTGCGGGCATGAGGTGTGAGGGGCTCTTCGCTTGCATCTGTGCCTAGTTCATTGTATGCAGATGGGATGTTGAACTGCGTACGAAGCCGGGGAACGGGTGTGAAATCCAACACTGATCTGGCAGGTGATACAAACGCCGTTGAATGCGCACCTATGGTTCGGTCGTTGTTAATTTGATTGCTTGGATCGGACGATGCGGATGAAAATGTGGGCTCGCGGTCAAATTGCGTGGTAGTGTCCTCCCGCTCTGGTTCGGAGTCACTTTCTGGTGGTGGGTCCTGGGAATGGCGAGGAGAAAGCTCTTGTTCATCATTTTTCTCATCTTCTGGAGGCTGTATCACAACGCTTGGGAGTGAAATGACAGCTGGAGAGGAAGTTCTCGAACGAGGTAAAGGAACGTAAACACCAGGAGTCGGTGACGGTGTCTCTGTAGGTAGAGGAATAGATCTGTTGCTACGAGGTGTAGAGTTTGGGGGTGATGAGACAGGAGAGGGCGTCGTCCTGGAAAGTGAGGGCGTTCTCGTCCGCATGAGCGGTTTTCGTAGCGCGACGTTACGGTATTTGTCGAATGGCGAACGCTGGGACATGTTGAGCGCAATTAGAGTGAGAAGCAAGCAGCAAAACATTCACCTGAGGTTCAGAACGTAATGACATCGAGTAATCGTATTTCTTCTTCGGCGTAGGATTGTCCAGAGGAATTTCGGGAGAAAACGGGGAGCTGGAGCGACTGACAGACTGTAGTGCATCCTCCAGAGACATCTCATCCACCTCATTCTCTTCTGGCGGCAAATGAGACTCTGGGATACTTTGCCTACTACGTGAGAGAGGCGAGTCTTCTGGTTCTGTATTCTCGTCGCTCTCATGGGGAAGCGAGGCTATGGCGCTCGCTTCAAAGCTTTGTACGGGGCTTCGAGGGTATGGATACGTTCTAGAGGCAGAAGAAGATTTGGCTGAAACAGAGCGTGATGCGAGAGAGCTTGCAAAGCGTGCTGTGCTGGAAGTACTTGATTGTAGCCTGATAGTTGAGGTCACCGTATGCGCCGAGATAGGGGCGGGTGTGGAATGCACCGGCAAGATATCAGGTCCATCGTCAGTTGAATGCTGGTCTGAGTCTGAGTCTTGTGCACCAGAATAATCGAAGGCAGGCAATGATGGAAGAGAAGGTGGCTCTCCTTCGTCTGCAGCTTGAATTCTACGCCATATTCGAGATGGTGTCTCAAGCATTGCCATCTTGACGACGTTGCAGATTCCTTCGGATGCTCAGAATTTTGTCAATTCTTATGCACACGATAACGACTTACCGAGGTTGATGTTGTCGCAGATCACGACAACTTGATTGGTGGCTACAGATCACGTGGCCGCGTGTTATCACGTGCTGCTTGAAAGTCGCGTAACTCGCTGAGCGGCTTGAGAGTCCAACACAGTTGCAAGCATGCTGTCAGCATCAGTGAAGGGCTCGACTCCAACTGTTCATCCCTTGCTACCTGCATATCTAACCACACAAAGTGCGGCCGTGCTAGTCTAAAATGTTCCAAGAACTAGCCTGGAGCGAAAAATGTCGGGTGACCCCACAAAAATGGGCAACTAGCTCAGCCTCCTAGGAACACGAATAGATGTGCTAGTACACGCGGTCTGTCATCTTCAGCCTGCGTCTGTGTTTCCATTTTTAACTGACTTGATTTACTTAGCTAGATTTATCTCATGTCGCCTCAGTGGGGTCGAGTGATTCTCTGGTGCCAACTACTGTGTAAGTTTTATTTCATGTTTCAGTATTCTCAACTAATATCCACTCAAATCTCTTTGGAACTTGTTCTCATGAGAAATCTAGCGAACGGCTGTTGTTGTCTCTGTCCGAGTCTCCTTCCTGCCTACAATCCGATCCCCCTGTTCCATTTCGCACAGCACAAGTGTCGTGACTGCTGTTCCATTCTTCCACGAATTGCTTGAAGAGCAACCTGCACTTCCATCCAGCCCACTGCCACTACCTTCCCTCGTTGCTCACTTGTTGCAGTGACACGCAATCTGACCCGACGAGCCGTTCCCTCTGCGCACAGCCAACCACGCCTGAGCCTTGCCAGCCAATGCCAGCTGACAGTGAACTGGAGCATTGCACTGGTGTTGCATCTCGCATGCAATGGCGCAAAATCTGCATGGGTCAGATCTCAAGGCTGATGGCATTCGCGAAGGGGACGAGGATATGCTGGAGGAGTTCAGCCTCACCTGTGAGGACGCAGACCTCAAGGATGAAGCAGAGGGAGCTAGTGACTAGCCCACCATCGTTGATGCAGGGCGTGAGCTGTCTGCTCCGTCTGCTCCAGCTCGAACAGCCAGACAGCATGTACGCCCCACTCTGCCAGCACAGCTGCCAAGTGAGTATCAGCGGCTGCGTGAACGTGAAATGAAGAATAATTCTTCCCATTTACTCACATGCTATGATCGGCAAATTTTTTGTGACAAACCCGAGAATCCTTTCCTTTTCTGGTCGTCAAATCAATGTTTCAACTTGCTGACTCCTGGTCCCGGGCAGTGAAGAATTGTGCTGTAAAGATGCACCAGATCCAGATATATGTATTCATATGATGAGGATGCTAGTGAACGGCTAATTTTGCTGTATTTTGCCGTAGCAACGCGCTGACCTGGTCTGGGAAGCACAGGGAGAGGGTCGACGCAGCCAACGAGGAGCTTGAATGCCATGGATGCAGACATCACAGTTTCCGAGTCGCGCAGACAAGCTTGATTCACATTGTTCGTGGAGTCGTGGAGTCGTTGGAATAGCTTCTTCTTTCCCTCCTCAAATTAATTAATTACAGCTGTTTCCATAATTATGCGGAAACGCAAAAGTTGAATTCACGTCTCAGAAATATCCGAAGTAGGGCCCCGTAAGTGTTTGGCTCACAATCGCGCGCTCATTCAATGAAATACTCCAGCTGCCAGCACGCACCGCCTCACTAGATCTGAAAGCACGCATACCTGTTTTGTAAACAGAGACTAAGAGACGAGTCTCAGCGATGTAGACAGAACCGCTATGTTATTAACAATACCTAAGAGACGAGTCTGGAGACGAAACGATATAAGTAAGAGACGGCGAGTAGAGAAATATGAACTGTACCTCAGCGTTGTAGACAGAACCGCTGAGGTACAAACAATGCGGCACATCGTGATTATATGGTACAGTATAGAGACCGAGGAAACAAACAAGAGAAAAGAAACATAGTCGAAGTTGAACGTTTGAACGTCAACATGTTTTTCACCGACGTCAACATTCTGTCACAAGTATTTGGGTATCAAGAAGACGCTGGTATACAAAAATATCAGGCTAACTGCCACCTCATGCAAACAATGGACCTCGTAGCCGCCATCACAATCTCAGTATAAATGATATTATCTTTCCCACTACAACCATTCGTCGAAATCCCACTATGTACCTTGATAAGCTACAGCACGAACTACGAGCACGCCGCAGCATCTCTACAAATACTTGTTCGTACCCTATGCAGGCTACATTACAGTCACAAGAGTATCTTGACTTGTGCTCTTGAGCGACATAATCATTCTTGTTGTCGATGTCCATAGCTACCTTGCGATCATAATAAAAAATAGGTGGGGTCCCATCGTTGCTGTGGCATTAGATAATCATCCAAGGACCGACATACCTGCGCGAAGAACCAGGAAGGTATTTGAAGGTGTCCCTTTTCTTCTTGGTAACCTTATAGAGTGATTTATTGCGCTTTGCAAACATAATCGTGAATTCAAGGTAATTGGGTGCAAGAGACGTGAAAGACGACTTCTTTTGGACCTTCATAGACTTCACCTGAATCAGCTCGTTGACTTTGGTTTTGCCATGGTGAAGTCACATCACTGAAAGCAAGTATACTGTCTACTTGAGTGGTCCGCACAGGCTAGCGTGTTCTCGGTGCTTACGAGCTCATGATTCAGATGTTTCCCAGACGTGAATACTTTTGCGTTTCTGCATAATTATGGAGACAGCTGTAAATTAAAATTTCGAGTGTACCATACACCTTTACTTAGGTTGGCCCCTCGCTGACTCCTAAGATGGTAAGACCTGTACACAATCTAATGCAAGGGCTCAATGCTAAATATTCTCTTTTCACCGCGATGACTTTAGGATCAACCAGTGAACTAATAAACCACTAGTAATATAGTAATGTCTTTGGTGACTGACGCTCAACGAAATTATTAGTGAGAGGTTTATGACGAGAGTCACGAGACAGTTACAACATGTATCAAAGCTTCCCACTCATCATTGAACCGTCCATTAACGAGTCTGCGATATGGATAGCATACCTGTCTTGTATGGTCAAGATACTCGTGCCATACACCGTGGCAGAACCAGCACAGAAAAAGGTTCATATGAGCGCGAAAGTACTAATTGTCTGGGAATAATGCAGAGGGAAGACAAGCAGTATCCAAATATATGCTAGTACCAACAGAGAAAAGAGGGTTTTCAGCGGTACTTGTCAAACGACTTCAAGTTGGGTTGGTTGGCAATGTGTACGTGGAATTGACGGAACAACTTACCGTTTCTTTCCCACAAAAGGATAATCACAGTCTTGTGAGTGTATCATAAGACATCTTGGGTAGACCATCCTCTTTCGGAATAAGTGCACCGAACCCATGACCCGGGGAAAGGGGAGTTGGATGTATTTATAAGATCGAGGATTTGCAACGTGCAGAGGTACAAAAATGGACGTTATCAGTCCTCGGAGGCTTGCAATATGGAATCCCCATTGTTATCACAGTGCATGAGTAGCTGCAGTTGTTCGATGGTCAATCCTGCTGATGACATGGTTTAGACGCACAAGGATGGTGTATATTTTGCTCCAAGAGGTCAAACAACTAACTGGGGATGCGCTGATCGATTCAAGTGGGCACCTGGATGCCGCCTGGGGTGCGCATCAGCATGCACTGTTTAGAACCAGGAAAGGTGCAGCATAACTTGATTGACATGGGATGGAGGTAAAAATGTTGGCCCACGGCTGCAAATCAATATGTTGTCTCAATCCTATCAATCCGGATGTATTCCTAAATCGGCCTGCAAAACTGAAAGGGGAACCTCAGGCCCACTGCAATACACTTCGGAAGGTGCGCCAAGCATAAAACTATTTGTGACCTGACTCTAGTACACGGTGAGATAAATATCATCAGCGAAAGTCGATTTCCAGGCGAATCTACGAGGAGGTAAATTACAGTCAGTCAGTCAATCGTGAGAGCTCACCTCCAGGATAATCGCCATTACCGGAAAGACAAGTTCCTTTGCATATTCAGCAAACGTCCTCGGCACTCTCTCTCTACAACCAATACAACTTCCAGCCCTCTTTACCATACTGTCAATCCACTCGGGATTAAGGAGGCTTTCCACAGATGGTCGAACACGGAGTGCTTCTATGACACTATCTTGGTATTCTTTGAGGGACAAGCGAGAAACTCCCTTCTTGCGGCAGAACTTGCAGTCGAGCGATGGAAGGGGATACGTAGACCAAAGACGGGTGAGCTGGGTCATGGCTTGACCACAACTTGCGTGGTACTTGACCAACCGCTGGAAGTCTGATCCAGAGATAAAGTCCAATTCAGAAACATATGCAGGTTCCCACACTGCAAAACGCAGCATATATCTTGCTGCAACAAGAGTTTCTGCTTCCGAGCGGTAGCGACATGCGATAGCAAAGACTCGCATAGGCTCTTTCTCTAGAAACCTAGGAGCAGTTATCATTCTAACGATGAATATGCCGACTCGTTTCATGTCGTATTTATCGGCGGCATCGAGAACAGACATGACAACATCTAAGTTCTCGAGAACGGGTACGTCCGTGTCGTAGACAGGAGAACAAAAGCTCAACAGCTTCCGCAAGACGACGCTCTTCTCCGTCACTGATATGATGGGGAGACCGTGTTTTGTCTGGTCCGCGGCCGCATCACCGAGAGAGCTCGGCTGAGGTAAAGAGAACATGTTTGAAAAGAAAGACGATGCTAAGGAAAGCAATAACTTGTGGAAGTGGAAATCAACATTGTCCGCGCTACGCAATATGATATCCCCTCTGTCAAAGGGGGCTCCGGCGTCGACTGGTATCTGCCGTGGTTCGTCTTCGATGATGCCGGTATGCTTGCGCAAAGCTGTACATGTGTCCATTGTGGGAGGGTTCTAGTGAGAATTTGGTTACAACTTTGCTGCGGTAACCCCTGCGACAAGCATTTCCAGGCCCATCCGTAGCGTGGAAGGAGTCTCAGGCTGAGAGTGCTGATTGCAGCACTCTAAAATTACACAAATTTAATTTCGATACGGAGTTTAGCTATAACCGTAAAAAAACTCACTTGCTCTCTCACCGCCTACTCAGTTCGATGGCATCGACTTGCTTCCGGATGATAGGATTGACATGTGAGTTGCACGTAGTTTTTCTGGGGAAAGTGATTGCGATACCAAACAACATACAACAAGTGGTGGTTCTATCATTAGATGGAAAATTCTCTACACTAGTCTAAATATCTGTTTATGCTGACTCCTCAGAAGTACTATTCGACCGGCCGGCGGTAGATGCTGACTCTACTAGTAAGTCCTTGATAACAGGACAATTGTAAGCTGGTTCAACTGTGACGGCTGATGTTTGATGCACAAGCGCACAACCGACCCTCCATCAAATGGAGATGTCTAAAGTGATCTGCAGAGGTAAGTTTAGATCCTTACGAAAACCACAATTTAGCCATTCGCGTACCTCCGAAATGACCCTATCTAACTCCCCAGCAAAAGTCCCGGTGAACTGAACCATCTGCTTTTGCGCTCGCCGTCGACACGAGGGACAACTATTTGCCCTTTCAACAGCTTCTTCCAAGTTTTTTGTCAATGCTGCACCACAAGGAGACTCTTCCAATGCAACAGATGTCTTGTCCATGTAATCAGCCCACCACTCCCGAGGATAAGTTCCATGTGTCAGGTACCTCACATCCGCCTTCGAGCTACATGGACAGCAATTTGTCCACCACTCGTAGAAACTGTGAGTCTGCGATTCTTTTAGCCAGTCTAGATTGTCGCAAAGCGTTCTGGCGGCTTGGCTGCACTTCAAGCGATATGCGGCAAGTCCCTGAATGACGTTATTAGGAAGGTGTGATGCGGCAAGGGTATCCTGTGTTGGGGCTGTGTGATGAAGCGAATACCTCGCCGCAGTCCTGGCTTCTGGTTCAAGGCGGAATCGACACGCAATCGCAAGAATGTGTACAGGGTTGCTCTCTAGGAGGGACGGGGCAACCATAGCTTTCCTCACCCTCTCTTCAACATCTTCCATTCCATATTTCATTGCTGCTTCTAAGACATCCTCCACATCATTTATGTCCTCCAAAGCAGGATCTTTTACTGCTACTGGATAACAAAATCTCAGTAGGATGTCGAGTGTTCTGCTATTCTCCGACACCTGAATTACGTCTAGACCGTCGAACATCTCGTCGTTAGAGTGGTCCCTTCTCGGTTGAGGAAGGTCGAACATCGCGTCGAAGAACGGAGAGGTCAGTGCGAGTATGCAGCGAAAGACGCGGAAGTAGACATCGTCTGAAGAATGCAGGATAATGTCTGCTTTTGTGTTATTGAATGGCGCTTTGGCTTCGCCGGGCATTGTGGGGGAGTTGGTTAGCGGGCAAGGGAAACTTAGGAATGACTGAAATGCAACTGGGAATCTTATAAGTGATTTGATGCGAGTAGAAGTGAATCGGTGAATTTGGCAACGGCCTTGCGATAGTCCCCAACTCGCCTCATGGACTGTTCGCTTCCAATGTCCCCGTTCTTCAGGTCTTCATTACCTCATCTCATCATCGCTATATATATCGCTGCGCTATATTTCATCTCCCCCTTCTTGGCACACAACTGCGGGCTGGCAAGAAACACCTAGCTGTACGGACCTGCCGAAAGATCTTGTACTTTTTTGTCCCCAGTCAAAAATATTGACGAATCTTATATCTCGGAACTGTGAGTTTACATCACTCATTCGGGGGAAACTGAATAGTTATTTGCATACATGTCAAAGTATACAGTGAAGGAAAGCTTCTTCGAGGCAAAGATGACATGGAAAATTGGCCCTTGCTGTGGCGGGGGTTCTGCGCCCGTTGGGCACATGATATCTAGCATAAGTCCTTTACCCAACATATCTGACCTACCCACTGCCCAGCTCATGACTCGTGGTCTGATCCGAGGAGCACTTCAACTAGGACCCCAGCTGGAGTGCTTGACCCCAGCCTGCAAGTCCTCCAAAGAAGTCAACATTTATACTGTCTAGACGTGGCACAATTAAGTTATAGATGAATCTGTGAGGCATGAATTTACACTCAGTCGGCGAAGACAACTAGCAACTGCGGCCTGCCGCATCGCTTACTGGTACTATATTATGTATCCATGAATGGTATTTGAGAACCTGCAGAAGACCGTAAATCATTGTCATTGGGTGCTTGAGGACGTGCTGTTCCGATAACTGATGATTCGTTGAAAGAGCCACATCATTGTCCACACTGCATAGTGCCATCACGACATATCAGATACTTCATGCATCATGTCGCGGGAATGCCACACGCTGAGCGGTGTTTCAATTGACAGTCTGGGCCACAGTGCCACGGGCGTTTCCGGGGCAATGACCCGTGCCAAGTGTGCTGGAAGGCAGGGCTGCCGCGGACAGTGGGGCGATATATGATCTTTCCCTGGAGACCCCTTTATAGACGAAGCCTAAGGAGGATGGTTCGTTCCTTCTAAATGATACCGCTGTCCATATCTGTGTATACATATTAAGCTACTGGTCTCATCTTCATCCACGTACCGTCTAAAGCGCCAACAAGAACTAGTGGGCCCGTGGAGAAGTGCTTCACACCAGGGAATTCGTAACTTCATGGATGCGGCATCACGATGCATTGTCCTACAACGATTCAGTCTCAAAGGAGAAAAAGGAAGGTCTTTCTCATGCGCCAGGGAAAAATCACTGGTGCCGGTGGTCGAGTGAATTATTCGGAAGTATTTTACTTATTTATTGAAGGCCAATCTCGATGGCTCACTCACGATAGCATCAACGCTACTTGAAGTTCGAAGTATGTATGTCAGAAGTTTCATAGTTTGCAATTATAACCTACCATGTGGTCGATACAATGAATAGGCTGGCAGTATTATGTACCTTGTCCACCCAATAATAAATTGTGTACCATTGTGTGGGACTCGGATGTATAACCAATTAGATATTATCGTTGCAAAAAATACCAATACATGTGCATAACCGGTGTACAGGAAAGTGGTGCATGTGTGGTCTTGTCTGATTCATTGACTATGATAGCTTCCGTTACACTCCTCACAACCTTCGCACTGTTCAACCATCTGAATCTGTAATCCCTGGCCAATGTCTGAATGTCTTGCGCGCCGCTGACGCTTCAAGAACCGAGGGGGAGGATCGTGAGATCGTTCGTGCTGCGATGATGAAGCAATGGTCGACCTGGGAAGTGCACGCTTCAGGCGTGAAGGTGTACTGGCAGGTTCAAGTACATCAGGGAGCTCTTCGAGCTTTACGTCTGACTTGAGGACAAGGGAAGGATGTTCTTCTTGATGAAAGGAAGTACGCGAGTTATCGATGCTCACCCTGCCTTTGCGTTTTCGGCCGTCGGGAGATGTCTGGAACAGGTTTGAACTAGTGCGCGTCAGCGACAGGATGCAAGCTCATTTGTAGAAGACGTACCGATCCAGGAATTCTCTTTCCAGATTATCATACTTCACCTGCAGACGGTTGATGGCTTCCAGAGCAGCCTTGGCTTCCAAACGAGCGATCCTCTCACTTGTGGCATACTGACGAGAGGCTGCCATGTGTGCCTCACATCTCTCCATCAAAGCATCCCGATCTCTACTCAACGCAGCGACACGTGTTTTAAGCTGCTCGATCTCAGCAACCAATGGAGCAGGAGAAGGGATGTCCAAGTATAACTTGCGCACGCTGGGAGCCATGAAGTCGTGGTATTTTTTGGGAACAAAAGATAGGTCAGGCATAGCTGCATGACAATTTGAACAATAAATTCTCCAGGCAACTCATGAAACATACCAATATGAAATATAGTTCGACAAGATGGGCACGAAGATTTCAGAGCATCATTTCCGGAATTTATATGGGCGCGTAGGCATTTTTCACAGTGAACGTGACCTAGATGGCGTGAACAGGTTATCGCATGCAGAAATCTGAATCAGGGTAGGGCTGACCACATGGAATGCAGACGGGTTTCTTAATTTCCTCTAAGCAAATTCCACATTCAGCCATGTTAGAGCGGTCTGTCAGTCGTTAGTAGTCGAAACTTGGATTGAGAGAGATTCATTGTCACGAAATAAGCTTCAGTAGAAATGAGATAAACGCGTCCACAGTCACGTGACCGCGTCTTTCTTGGCAACATCACAACAGAGATAAATAAGGACCTCTAATCTTGGGCCAACTACCAACAGCCTACAACAGTAGTGCTGGCCGCATCTCAACTTTCAAGACTCAGAGCATCCACAGGGTCTTCCTGGACCCCCTGTTTTAAAGCAGCGCTTTAAATAATTGAAACAACCAAAAATCTGTTGGCACAATTATTTTGATATCCATATTGCCTGTAGTGCATGTCTAATTCTTTGCACTCTTCTTCCCTTCCTCTCTCAAGGTCTTCTTCACGTGGCTCCTTACGTTCTACACGAGCTTCGAGCCCCTCAATACCAAAAAACGATACAGGTATTGCTCCTTCACCTGCCCTTTCAGATTTCATTCAAGCATCTTGGTTCGTTCTATTTCATAGTTGCTGTTCGTAATCAAATGTCAACCTTGAAGCACTCTATTCGACATCAACAGGCACAATTACACAGCTTGGAAAATATCATTTTGCGTGGATCACGTACGCTACCACCTGGCTTTATGGCACCCTCTCATTCTCCACATCCCTCGTCGGAGGATGTTCTGGATATAAGCCCTTGTCCTGTCTCATATACCACGAGTTTTTCAACTCCAAATGTGCAACGTCGCTCCAGTTTTGATGTTCTGCAAGGCCTTGCTGGCCGCGAGTCAAATCTACCTCTTCCAAGGAGAGAAAGTGCGACACCAATATTGAAACGCGATGGAATCCGCGAAGGGATCCCCATGGATTTCAGCGGCAGTCCCGGACATGCCGTGAACACTAAGCGGATGTCTAGTCCAACACGTACATTGAGTCGTACGTCACCCGCCCATTTGTTGCCTCGTTTTACTAATATCTTATCGTTCAGGGATACCTGTCGCTTCTGTAGGTCAGTCTTTCCTTCCCTCCCCTGCGACCAAGATTTCCCTCATTGTGAACGCGGTGACTTAATGCTATTAGGGAATGCCCGTGCGTTAGCCGACGATGGTCTCTCTTCAGCTCTGAACTCCCCGCCAGTAATTTTGCCGATTGACGCTCATGTTGGCAATAACTCGGACAATTTGAATGCCTCCAGTTCTTCACTACAAGCTCCATCATCTCCCAATAGACGTATCTCTCTTACACCTGGAGGGACAACTAAAGTCTTGGCCGATCTTCAGGCCGGCGTTATAAATGCTCGCAATGCCTTGGAAAATACCAAGTCTCAACTTCGTCTCTCACAACGGACTGTTGCGCAGTTGACGCGACAGACAGAGGATTTGAAAGAAGGCCGAGAACGTCTCAGACTGGAAAATGAAGGTCTTAACAATGTTGTAGCAAGAAAGGAGAGGTTGTTGCAAGAGGTTAGTTTGTCTTATCTCGATTTCTCTTACTGACCTATCGCAGGTTTTGGAACGGGCCCGCAAAGCTGAAGCCGAAGCAGCAACCTTGAAATCTCAGCTAAAAACAGAGACTGCGACCTCCAAAAAGTCCCTTCGTGAGATGGAATCTGCCCTCGCTGAGTCAACGGCCCTTTCTCAGAAGGCTGAACGCGAGTATATTACATTACGTGATAGCATCAAAAGCATGACGGAGAGTTGGAAACATGATACTGATAGACTTCGTGAAGAGATGCGGAAGCGCGAGGACAAGCTGAAAAAAGAAGCCGAATCAGTTGGTAAGAAGTATAAAATTCTCGTCGACGAGATGCAGGAGGCGCACCGTCAGCAAGGTTCCGTGAAGGACCTCAAACATGAAGACCAGAAAATCAGGAAAGAGGTCGAAGAAGAATTCCGCGAGGAGATCATAAAACTGAAGGCACAGGTTGAACTTCAATCTCATCAAAGTGACGAGGCAGTAGAGACTGCGAGGTGCGTAATGTTTCATTCTTTCCCCGCATCTTGGTCTTACGAAATCTGTTCGAACAGAGCTTTGGCAAGTGAGCTGGCTCGTCTCCGTCGCTTGATGCAGTCTGGTACCAAGTCCCCTCCACCTGACGCCGGAAGCCCGCCCCCCTGAACTGGGTGTCTCCTTTCATTGCGTCGTCTAACTGTCCAAGAGGCCTTATTCACTGACATGGACATCCATCTCATGTATATCACGCACACTCATTCACACTTTGCATATCTTACACCCTTCTAGCCTTGCTGTCATATACCCACCAGGATAACTTCAGACTATTTGTACATGGCGCATGATTTTCACTCTTCTACTGTGCTACATTTAGTTCTCGTCCGAGTCGGGCACTTGAGCGACATATGGTAATCACAAGTCACAAGGTTTTGACGCGGACATACTCGGCTACTTATAACCGGAGGCATAGCATCTACATAGTGGCACATGATTATTAACTGTATTGCATAACCTTGCTTACCGGCCTTTTAAGCTTTGTTATTGATTCAAATAAGTTTCACATCGTGTCCCTCTTCATCTCTATCCTTCACCATCTCGAACGATGTCTGTTATTATCTCTACACCAATCACCGAGCTTTTTGGGATCAAACATCCTATACTGCTAGCAGGTCCGCGTCATAATCTAGTGTTACCCATTCAGGGAATCTTATAATTTTGTAGGCATGAATGTGGCGGCTGGTCCGGAACTAGCAGCTGCAGTAACGAATGCAGGTGGACTCGGTGTTATTGGTGGGCATGGTTATACCCCAAAGGTGCTCCGGCAGCAGGTGCGTATCGCTGCGAGAGTTGAGGTTACATGGTCATTTAACTTGAAGTACAACGTCGCCGCATCAGATCCAAGCTATTAAGAAGGACTTGAAGGATCCAAATGCACCGTATGGGGTTGACCTACTTATCCCTCAGGTTGGCGGGAATGCAAGGAAAACAAACGTAGGTTTTGCGCTTAGTGTTACGTGTCAGTTCTCCCGCGCTGAATCCTCTACAGTATGATTATCAGAACGGGAAACTAGACGAGCTAGTCGATATCATCATCGAGGAGAAAGCGTCACTTTTCGTTTGCGCTGTCGGTGTGCCACCAAAGTATGTAGTTGATAAGTTACATTCCGCTGGTATACCCGTCATGAATGTGAGTTTCTTCTTATACTATGAGGGCGGTGAGCTCAGTATGCCCTAGATGGTCGGACATCCTAAACATGTCGCGAAAGCGCTTGCAATGGGAGTTGATCTAATTTGTGCTCAGGCCGGGGAAGGTGGTGGCCACACAGGCGATGTCCCTGCATCAATCCTTATTCCTGCGGTCGTTGACGCATGTCGCGGGCATATCTCTCCGCTGACGAAGAAGCCGGTGTACGTCATCGGTGCTGGTGCTGTGTACGACGGGCGCGGACTTGCTGCAAATTTGGCGTGGGGAGCACAAGGTGTCTGGGTGGGCACCAGGTTCGTTGCATCCACGGAAGCAAATGCGCCCAAGGCACACAAAGATGCGCTCATAACCGCAGGATACGAGGACGCCATCACGACTCTAATTTTTACCGGCCGGCCCCTCCGAGTCAGGAGAACGCCCTACGTCGAGGACTGGTAGGTTTCCACTTTATTGCTGTTCCGCTTTGTTGTTTCAACGTGTGTTTCAGGAATAACAATCGCCAGGCGGAGATTAAGGAACTCACATCCAAGGGTATTATTCCTGCGACTTGGGACCTTGAACAACACCCAGAGAAGTCGCTGCAGGCTAGAACATTCTTAATAGGAAGAGTGGCAGCACTCATTAATGAAGTGCTGCCTGCTCAGCAAATTGTGGACGAGATGGTGTCGGATGCAGCGAAGATACTGCAGCACGGCGCTTCGCTAGTATCGACTAGAGCAAAGCTGTAGGGTGCTTTCTATACGGTGTTTAGATATATCAGGCGCCCGTATAGTGTGAACATGACTATATAGAATCTTTATCTTGGAGGTGGCCGGACTTGCCGTTCCCGGATCAATCGATCACGTGCTGTCGCCACGTGGTTTGTTGTACGTCGCGACCAACGAAAGATATCACTCAATGTCATTCATCTGCAAAGCATCCGACTCTTGCGCAGTGCGAACCGAAAGCGCTAATGGCCACACTCAGTACTGAAAAAATACAGAAAGCCACTACGAAGCTATTAGAAGAAGCTCGTGCCGAAGGGAAATTGAGGCATGTTATACATTTAGTCCCGTGTCCGGTAACTTTGTTGCGACTTATGCCTACTGTAGCAAGCTCACTGTACGCATTGTCCGTGAGAGGCTGGAGGAAAGTCTTGACCTGTCACCTGGGACTTTAGACGCAAAAGAGTACAAGACGTCTATCAAGAAAACAGTTGTTGACTATCTGGTAAAGCGGAGTTCAGAGCCGGGCATTGACCTGCCCTCTTAATGCTAACACTCCCTTTCTGAAGGACAATGATTCAACGCCACCGAATAAGGCAGATGATGAGGAGAGCCAGACAAAACCCTCAAAGAAACGCAAGGTAGCGGCCGATGGAGAACTTGACAAACCTCGCAAAGGTGCCTCTAAGTCTAAGGCGTCCCCCGGAAAGAGCAAGAAAGGGAAGCAGGTGCCCAAGTCCTCCGTGAGCCTATACTGTATCCTCTTATGTCCAGTTACTCGAACTCCCTCTAGGCTATAGTGGACTCTGAGACATCCGAAATATCTGAAGACGAAGCTCCAGCTAGGAAGAAGCAGGTTAAACCTCCGAAACATAAAGCTGCATTAGAACCGCAGAGTGAGCATGAGCATGACGACGAGCATGAAGCGAAACCCTCCGGCTCCAAAGTATGTGCGATTACTGCAAAGTGCCTACATCACTAATAGCATACAGCGCTCTCAAAAGGCACCAAAACTGAAGAAGTCGATCAGCAGACCCGCTGTGAAGGAACATAAATCAGCTGTGAGATGAAGTTCGGTTATCTCGTGACTAGTCTTCTTTATTTACTACGTACAGTCTACTGTCGAGTCTTCTGGGGATGAGGCTGATGCTAAGCATTCATCCAAATCCTCTCCAAAGCAAGAAATGCTGTCGCCTTCAAAGGAGAAGCCTTTATCCAAATCTAAGGTGAAACATATTTCTCTCACTTCTGTATCCTGTCTGAATTATTCTCTTCGCCAGTTGTCCACCAAGCAAAATGCAGAGCATAAAGTAGACGATGAGTTCGCACACGGAGCGACTTCTTCCACCTCAAAGCCTCTGGAACCCGTTGTCCTGAAACATGGACGTCACAGCGAACCTGCATGTCCCATCTTTATGACCTACGTTTCACAAAATTAACAGGCAACTATCAGAATGACTCTGATACGTCAGTAGTCATCGATGAACCCCCAAAGAAAAGAAGGAAGAAACAAGAAAAGGTTTTTGACTCTCCCATCAGCTTCTATACTTCTGATTGTATATAGGATTCCACCAAGAAAGCCTTGACAGAACCTAAGAAGGCACGGAAGAATAATGCAGGAGGGTCTAAAGATGATGAGACTGTTTCCAGACTCAAGGTAGGAGTGTCTTCTCTTCCATTTAACATGTACAAAACGCGATTTGGTTTTTGCTTAGGCTATAGTGGTTGCTTGTGGCGTACGCAAGGTGTGGAAGAAAGAATTCGCAGATTTGGACACACCGTCGGGACAAATTAAACGACTGAAAGACATCCTCAAGGACTTAGGGATGACGGGTCGTCTCACTCTGGAGAAAGCAAAGAGCATTAAAGCAGAGAGAGAACTCGCACAGGAACTTAGTGCGTACTTGGAATGACTCGCGTTAAGAACCAGGCTTATAGTCACGTTGTGTATTAGGAGATGTGCAAGATTTCGCAGAGGCGCAACGGCGGCGAGAAACGAGGAAAGAAAAGGGGATATCACAGGATGAACAATCAGGATCTGGAAGTGATGATGAGGATGAGGAGCTACCAGTAAAGAGGAAGGTTCGTATTATCTCCGACGCTTCTTGTCTTTGCGATAATGTTGTTCCTTAGAAAACTGCGGGTGCGAGCATTCTAGCCTTTTTGGGGGATCAGAGTGACGACGAATAACTTGGGATGACTTAATAGTTTGCTTCTCACATCTCCTTGATATATCCTCTTGAATCCTATGTAAATTGAGTTAATGTTTTGTACTACATGCAGCTATAGCACAGTTCCCATTTCTGACCTTCTGTGTCGGCCTTGTCACAATCAAAGTTGAGTAACAACGATGTTACTACGATGCTACACTTCTTATGGTATGTGAGCAAAGCGAGAGGGTCAGACGCGGTGATCATGCGGGAATCAAGGGCTGTATCTTGCACTGAATAAGAAATGGCTTGAAACGCGGAAATTAACCCCATCTGAGGATCGCAGGATAATGTCAGCTTTCAAAGGGCGATGACGCGCAGGTGGACATGATCATTGAAAACTACGAAAAGACGTTTGTCCCATCAGCAGAGATTTGACACAGATTCATACCCATTTGAGATCGCAATTTTTCAGGAGCTTCAAATCAACTTTAGATACGAATATTCCGATGGAAAATCATGGACTTTGAGACGAATACCTATATACTATTGTGCTCAATTAATCCCTCGACAGTCCTTTGCTTGCCGTAGTAGGGCAGCGGGTAGTCTGGATTGAAATCCCTTGTCCACGGATACTGCTATCGACAGAATTCAACGAATCTTGATATTCGAATCGAATCAATCAGGCGACGGTTTCATTGCACAGAATATGTAATTGTAGCATGCCGCACGGCACCGCCCTGTAAAGAAGTTCGAGGAGCTCCACAAGTGCAGCACCTGTTAGTCATGACTGTAATTAAAGGAAGTCCCTGTAAATGGTAAGCACGGGGTTCAGAAGACGTGCGCAGCGCTGCGCAACATCAAGCGGTGAAGTAAACATGAGGATAGCACACGGAACGCGCCTTGGCAGTAGCAGGCGCTCAAATGAACCCTTGCCCAGCTTCCCCCTCAACGATTCAACCATACTCGACTTGACACGTAAGGCTTGTGAAAAAAGAACTTCCGTTCCTGTGAGCATTTTATGCGCTTCTATTAACAAGGGTTAGCACGGGATTAGAACCATTTGCAATACTCATTTCTGCAGGATCAACCCTGCTGAGATCCCGGAAGGCCGCTGTCGGCGCGTTACGCGTACTGGTTCACGATCTTCCCTGTGTGGTGATAATTCTCCTTCCCATATCAGTAAGATGTCAGAGATGTCAGAGATTACGCCCCTCCTGCGCCGTCATCGAAACATGAGGAAGGTATTAGAAATGACACCTTCCCCCATAAGCAAGACAATCAGGAATGATGCCTGCTAAACATTGCGAGACCATACCGAGTGAGTACTACGAGATGTTGTGCACCTGCATGAATCATCGCATGCTCGAACGACGCCTCGCTCCAACTGTAAAATTTGATGAGTAATTTACCCACTGGTGACGGCTGGCGAGATCAAGAAGATGAAGATGGAGTAGGAGTTATCACCGTAGCCCAGACATTGTCTCCCAGAAGGGACATTATTGCAAGCGGTAGACAGCTAGTTATGGAACGCCGAGACCAGGAATACTATTGCAAGATGGAAAAGCCATGTAAGGAACACGTTGTCCGTGAGCTAAAGTCCGATTGGTCACCAAGTGAATTGTGAGTAGATCTGATGACGGTCTCGCAAAGTTTGGTCCAATCAAGATGGCGTACATTGCATTTGTATGCGTTGCGACCTACTCGTCTGACTCCAAACAGATCGCAACTGGCGGATAGACAAGAACACATTGCAAATCTGGGAGACACAGGAAAGCTGTCTAGGACCGACAGTCGACTTGTAGTTTCAACAGTATGACCTGTACGTCAAGAAGATTATCTCCAGATCAGAGTGATATTTTAGCTACCGCTCAATTAGAATATTCAACTTGGCGCCCATTCTCGAACGTCATCACAATATTTCAAGTTACTGCCTTTGCCTTGTCCCACAACGACCGTCTCCTTCCAAGCGCTTCACGTGGTAGAACGGCGCGTTTGCGGAATCTTGACACAAATCTATCGGTAAACCCCTCCGCCACGAAGCTGGCGTATATTGTGCTACTTTTCCCGTGGATGAAAGCTGCCGCATGATTAGCTGCAGGACGTTGATGGCTGTCACTCGCTGAGGTATCGGTGAGTGATTTACCAGTTTCTCCGTCTCTGCCTTTATCACTGCTTGTTATCGATTCCTCATCTCGTGATACCACCAATGTCCACATGTCATTGCAATGCCCCGAGAATGCCTCTTCATCTTCTTCAACACAGCACCCTTCTTCCAGTCCCACAAATAAAGCACCCTGTTGTCCAAGCCCGTATATTCATCTTCTATCAGGAAATACTGCGATTGCTCTTATGCAGTCCTCATGACCTCTGATTTGACATTTTACTGGAGGTTGATAGTGTTCGGCGCAGTCGAGGTGAACTTTAGAGGGATTGTGGGCATCTTTATCTAAGCTGCAGAGGTACGCGCATTGTGTGTTTTATGCTTCCTGGCTTCCTTTTCATAGACGCACATGACACGAGGCTGTTTGTCTCCATGCTTCCATCGTCGTTACAACAAGGATGTACCCTATTGTCCCATCCACCATCCACCATCCACCGATGCCTGGTCTGAGTCTCAGCTACTCACCTACACCCACAGAGTCATCACCTTTGGATCGCACTATTCATATGTCAAACTTTATGTCGACGCTGCCGCTGCTCTTCTGTCAGTTTGTTGCTTTTTCGAGCGCGGGACGATAAGATGTTGCAGCCGGTTCCGATTCGGTCCATGTTCTCGATGCCGAACGATGTGGGCCAGGGTCACGATGAGATCAGCAGTGGGTCTGTCGGCATTGTATAATGAATCCCGGTCATAAGTGTATGCTTTTGACTGCTATCGCCATGCGGATTCCTGGCCCGTCTACTAATACTACCCTTTGGACATGCTGAGATTATGCAATGCTTGGCTACTTATCTTGGCTCACTCGTTGATGCACCCGCGGCCATGACTTAAAGCTTATTACCCCTTATCAAGTGGGGGAAACTGGCAGCGTCATCCTGGTATGAAAACTTGACGTTTTTCCAACTTCATGCTTACGGTAACATGTACGGTATTTATGGTAAGACCAAAAGATACTCAATCCTACTTGGCCAATAGACTCCGTGACGACACCAACACAGCACTGCCTCAGCCTCCGCGCATACCTTACTCTGTCTCGAAAACCGAGCAGGCCATATGCAGTTAGCATGGGTATCGGTCGTTATGATTGCAATGGGGCTTGCTGAAGAATGCAGCGGTTGTGGTAAGTGGTTTATGGCGAGTTGAGAGGGCACATTGTGGGGGGTATCATAGTTTTCGAGGTCCTTTGTTGCAAGCTCGGTATTGATGAATGTTCGTCAAGAACCGAGTTGGCTCGGAATCATGGCAGTGTCCGAAGACTCAAGAGTATAGGAATGACTCAGACTCAGATTACACGGCATGGACTCTGCGATGATCTGAATACTGTGGCGGAAGTTCAACTAAACCATTTTCATCTGGTATAATATCACCAGCATCGGTATGCATAATGATTCGAGTAGGAAATTGGTAGGCTGTGTTAGGGCTCTGACGGAAATTTAGCATCTGATTGAATAGTATGAGAGGGTGACTGACTGCGATGTTGCCGGCGGAGGCAGGGATTGGTTCGGATCCGGGTTCAACGGGTAGAGTAAGGTAGATAAGGTCTGTGTTCCGTCGCGATGGTGACGCTGGTCGAGGCCGCATAGCCATATGCTCGATGGGTGTGATATCAGATACTTGGGGGGCGCCATAGACGCCAAAGTCCGTGTTGGAAGGCTGTGTCTGACCGAACGGCGCGGGAACGTCCCTGACCGCCGATCTGGCGGCAGACGCATTAATGGGACTTGGTTGGAATGCGGATTGAATGGGTAGACCGAGGTAACTAACAGGAGCAGAAAAGTCTGTATTGGAGCTCTGACGCGAATGTTGTGATTGGTTGAATGATGGAGGACGGGCACCAACTGCGAAGTTGCTGGCAGACGAATTAGTCATGTCTGACATTCTCTGAGTAGGTCGTGTATGGTAGCTGAAGCGGTCGGTCTTGGATGGGAAAGGGGATTCCGGCGCAAGGTCACTGAAAGGGATGACCTCGTATTCTGGACCTGCACGTTGTAGTCGACGTGGATAATTTTTTGTAGAAGACTGAACATCCCGAGATGCTCTCCGTTTACGCCACAAGTACATGCCGAGGATGACCAATACAATAACCACTGCCGCACTGACGCCTGCAATAAGAGCAACATTGCTTGATGAACTATTCGTTGGATTAGCACTAGTTGATAGACTGCTCGATAGGGTCATGGCTGTGGCTGTGGCTGACACGCCTGCAGTGGATGAGGGTGAGTTGGTGCTTAGGCATGAGACATTATTTGACCCTAAGACTTGCTGGAACCCAGAATCACCACCTTGCGTGCCTGTAGAGTCGGTGACAAAATACTGGAGGGTCGTCTCTGCGTTAACGTCTACAACCGAGGTAAAGGAGCTAGTTGCAGAATTGAATGAGACTGGTTGTCCACCAGGAATAAGTTGCTGCAGCAGGATCAATAGATTGCTTTGATTAGATTGACGATGGTCTCACCGTAATAGTAACGGGCAGGATTGCACCACTATGGATCGTAACGTTAAATCGACTACAGTAGTAGTAGGTCAGTGCGACAAAAGGTAGGCAAGCCAAACTTACTTGCATTGCGTCAGTGGGAGTGGTGACAACTCAAACTCGTAAAGAGGTGAGAAAACTGCAGTGCTGCAGTTGTTATTTCCAACCTGATTCCCAACAATCAATATGTTTGTCGTCCCACCCGAACCAAATCCAGTGGCGTCAGACATAGTGAGTAGAAACTGTGTTTGTGTCGAAAACGGCAACTGGGATATTGAATAAGAGCCTTTGCCATTACTGAAGGCCGATGTTGGTACAGAGTAATTGTGGTACGGTTCCAAGGACTAGAAAGCGCAAATATTAGGGCGCAATTGATGCGCTTGAGATGACAGCGCGGACGAACGGGAGTCAAAAGTATCTCAAATGGTGCTTGCCCACCTAACATCCCCGATACACTTCAGTGGGGGCGTATGAAAAGTACTAGATATGCACTTACCAGTCCATGAAATGTTGAGAGGATCGCATTGAGTGGGAGCCCCGACAGTCACACTGAACGCACGCGCAACAGAAAGACAAGAAACAATACATGTAAAGAAACGAACGAAGCGCATACTCTAGAAACGAGGAGGATGGTAGGTGTCGTTAAGGGATTTGTCTTGAAAAAAAGGAATCAGGTCGAGATGACCTGGACCTGTCAGATAACTTAGTATAACCTAATGAGTGAAATAACGTTAACATGAACCTGCCCTGGCAAGGCTGTTCGTGATCATTAATACTGCGCAGCCTTCAGATTCCTTCTCTCGCAATTTTCTGCGAGCCCCCTCAAAAACAACTTTCGATATTTGAAGCACACTAGGAAGAATGAGGGCTTGAATCGTGCTCTGTGCATTTCATAGTGAATTCATACAGTTACGCACATGGAGACTCGTAAAGGATATCTAGTTCATGTTGTGACCGCTTTATGAATATGCAGGGGAAGGTTCATGCACGCACGACTCATGGAGCATGCATGGAGCCTCGTGATGAAGTAAGTTCTTTACATACATAGGACGCACTGGCAGGCTTCGAATTGGTTACCGTGACAATGCTGTAATGACTGATGTCTCTCACGGCCTGTGATTGACACTGGATCCTTGGCGGGGTCATCGTGCCGCAAATGCCGGCGCCACTAACTCGTCAGGGAAGGAACCCCGTGAAGGCAGGCACAATAAACGGTCTGCTACGACGGCCTGGGTGGTGCGGTGCTTAGTAAGAGCCTTTCTTAGGTCAATAGAACATTTCGTTACTGCAGACGTGGACGACACCTTTGTCACCGCGAATGAGTTGTCCGTGTCTCTCTGTTCTACGCATACTTATATATATTGACGTAGTATCCAACGTCTCCAATCTCGCATCCTTAGCAAGTGAAGTCGTCAGGGAGGAACTGTACATCTCGAACAACCTGATTCGTTTTCCCCGCAAGCTACAGTGTATTTGTGTTCTATGGCTATGGCTACTCCAGGTACTCCATCACTGCTGACCGAAGCATATCGCAGCCGTTCCCTTGTCCTCCAAGAGCCCTCGACACCTGTTTTCACCGGCTATTGGTTGGCGTAGGGGACTGAAAACAGTCAAAAAAAAGTTACAGAGGCTCTCAAGGTTCAAGTCGGTACGCCCTTTAGTGAGTCATACTATATTTACTCTGATGGGACTATTTCCTAGTGATCAGTTGGTTTACTGGTCTTGCAAGTCGCCACAGATGATCCTCGATTCGTCATAATCTCCTTTTATCCGAGAAAGCCCTATGTCGACTACTTGGTTTTGCAATTTCTTTGAATACTCGGACATCACTACACCTCACTCGTCACTGGGGCTTGTGGATGTCAGTGAAGAGAACGTTCTGGATACGGTGAGCTCCTCCTTAGCGCCCCGAATTGCATCAATGAAGGCAGGTCGGTCATTGCAATTCGTAGCTTCCTCCTGCTTGCATTGGTGGACCCTAGGGTGAGGTAAAGACCTCAGTTATTCCAAAAGTCGAGTCAAAAAGCTGACTGTTAATGAATGATTGGATCCTGATTAATATTGATAAGTGTGCAAAGGTATCCTCGCCGTAGGTAAGATAGATGAAAGACTGGTGAGGGTAGTCGTAGAAGTACATTTCATGGTGGCGGGCATGGTACCAGTAAAATGTTATTTTCCTGTGGAGAAAGTACTGATGAAGTGAGTAGCATAACAGTTGCCTGAGCTGATTGTCGTCGGACATCGAGGCTGACTAGAGTTTCGTACTACACTCGGATTATCTAGAAAATATGTATAGTGTTTGGTTGCAAGCTACCGAAAAGGTGACAGAAAGTCACCGTGGATCAATAATAAGTTGGTAAGCAGACTGCAGTCACGATTCACAGTAATTTTAAAAACTGTACAGTTGTTCAATCACCCCGGATTGACAGTAATATGATAACATATGTCGTTAAGGACGAAGACCAACTAATCCATAGCACCATGGTGAATACGATCCTAACCGTGGCATGGTGGATAAGTTTCTGTTCCGCAGTACTAAGTAGTACTAACTGCAAGTAGTATCGCTACGTCATAATTTTTCTCACACCGTCAATTACATATAAATTATACTTGCGCTGGCAATGATTAAATATTTGAATCATCTTCTTTTTTGTGCCACACATTGTGATTGGACATCCAACAACCCTTGGTGCTACTGCCGCTGTTTTTTCTTGTATCCGCCTCAAATTGAATGGCACTGGAATTTCGGGTCTAAATCGTGCGTGGAACTGGCGTTTGGTTACGGCCCGTCTGTGAGGCATGCGTCGGAAAATACTCGTTCACAAGATCCCTGAATGAACAGGTAATTAAATCCAAGGCAATGCTGCTGAGTACAGGGAACCGGGAGATATTATTCTTGAACACTGTCCAGGTCAGGTACTCCTTCAAAACTTGTCCGTGCCCGAACCCGGACTTGCACATTCATTGGCAACTTTAAGACAGGGAATGGGGCTTTTGGGCAATTCCTTTCATTACAGTCGAGCACAAATATGACCACATGAGAATAAATGACTACAGTTCAACGTCAGTGTGAATACGTTGCCCACTCTAATACTGAAAGTGTCCGCTCTTAGTCACCAAAAGATGAATCGAAAGTGTGCATCATCTCACGGCTCTTGAATAATTTCTAGGTCGATGCTATGGGATAGCTTGAGGATACATATGACTCACATCAAGGTTGCACACAATAACGGTTGATCGGCTCTTGTGCTAACCTCCATACTCTCAGTGCTGCATAACGTGTCATGACCATATGGCATACGCAGCCGTCTACTCTCGTTTGATTGGGGTTGTGCGACACTCAATCGTCTCTTCTCACTCTTCCAACATTCTCTTTTCATCGACCATGATGCGACATAAATTCAACAGTGCTCTAGAGAAGGTTCCTCCCACTGTCCCCTGTGGTAGAAGTTGCGGCTGCCAAGGACAAAAGGTATTTCACTCGCTTACCTATTCCTCCGGTGCTCGTGTACCTCGTAGATTTCGTTGCCCCACCCCGTAACGAAAAGAGTAAGATAAAATTATTCAGACCCAAGACAGCAAGAAGTTCAAAACTAACCTGTAGCCTAATCATCGTCGCGCCATAAAAGCCACTACTGCTGGTGAAATGTCTACGACACCTGACACCGCTTTCTTTGCTGAATTGCATTTGTATCGTGTTATTTGTCTGTTGCATATCGTGCTAGTGGCCAGCTCTCGTGATTCCATTTTTCTTTCATATCTCCTGCCACATGGACGATTTTTTTTGTCAGTGTTGTTACTAAGTCAATCGATTTCTGTATTGACGTCTTCTAACAGTTTTACTCATTCTTAGTTTGGCAAGAATTCCGTTGTTTTTCATTAGCTGTGACTCGCTCGCCAATCACAATCGTTGGTTCTGTCGTGAAATCCTAATCAGGCAACGAATAAAAAGCTATTATGACGTTAGAATGGAGACTCGTACTCGTCTCGTTCATGTTGTGACCGCTGTATCAACATCCAGGGCAAGGTTCATGACTCATGGAGCCTCATGGTGGTGATTCTTGACCCTCGTGCACATAGGACGTAGGCTTGGCCTTGTCTTTGGCCAAAATTGGCGAGTTTTCTCGTCCACAAGGGGAACGAGACTTAAATTAAAGGTCTTCTCTTCGAGCGCGATTACCAAAATTGGCAAACTTGTTATATAGCTTACGTGCCCTTCTCTCAGAATATCCAAAATAGGTTCGTCACTCGCAAGAGACTCAACATCGCTGACTCATGATGTAAAAGATGCGCTCCTTGAAGTAGAACATACCTGGTAACTTTACATCATACATTGAGTGCGGGTTTTACGTCGCCCTTCTCTTTATGGATTGTCACGATTCATCATTGACCATAGAATTGTTATTCACTCGACTATCGATATGATGGCATCCGATTATCATCTTGGGGCATTAGCTTTAAAACGCGTCTGGTGGTTCATGCATGTCCCTCATCTTCCATACCCTCCCAGCTACAAACAACTCACTCATCATCTGTAATGGCATCGGCAATCAAGGACCACACCACCGTAGAGAAGCCTAACGATCTTCCTCCACTCTTGTCCAAGAAATTTAACATCACCGATGATAAACAAGACGTGCTCAAGTGGGACAAGGAGTGGGAGGCAGCGATCGCATCGTCGACTGCAGCGGACGTCCTCAAGGAGATCACCCGTTTCCTAGACGATTCTTTCTTCACTCCTAGTGACATCGAGTTCATCCAGGAAGATCTTTGCAGTGTTCAAAATAAAGTCGCTAAAATCCTGCGCGACGTGCTTGGCAAAGATCACTTTGACACCATCTGGTTGTTGTTGAATGCCGCTGAGAAGAGGAGACATATCCTTGAAGGCCTGAAGGGGGCATCTACAGCACGTACGCTCTGGGGGAAAGATTGTCGTGCTCTTTGTCCAGAGGTCACAGTTTCGAACTTCCTAACCCAGAGCGGGAAGGGCTTCCTCGACTTTCTCACTCGCGTCTTGGAGACATACGAGTCGTCCATCAGACCAGTATTCCTACCAAACCCATGGTGGGAACAAGCGTCGAACCTGCCAAATCCATGGTGGGAGCAGGCCTCGGATGTTCCGCCTGCAAGACAGATATCCCAAAGCACAAAGCTTGTGTTCGAAGTTGCGACTATCGATAGGAATAAGTTTATAGGTGGGTTTTTTTTTGCTCGTAGAACATCATACGAGTCTAACGGTCAATGAACAGCGCATTTCGTTATGTTCTCGGTGTTCTCGATCGTAGGTGACATTGCCAATCGTGGCGAGGGGATGAAAGGAGTTCTGCACGTCATGGAGAATACAGAGGGATATATGGCTCGATCCATAGCACAGGTCAAAACGACTTTGAGAGATAAACCCCTTATCCGCTGCGACAACTGCACTAAGACGCCAGAAGACATCGGACAAGGTGTTCGCTTTATGGTGTGCAGTGCTTGTAAAACAAAACTCAACTTCGAGGTACATTATTGTTCTCAGTGGGTAGTCCTCTCATCCCGCATTTATAATTCCCTCATGATGTTACGTCCGCTAGATCCTGCCAGAAACAAGACTGGTCCATTCACAAAAAGGCTTGTGGCAAGAAACCAGTATCGAAGGGTCTGACCGGAACCAAGGGGGACTCCCTTTGGGCATTCGGTGACTCAAATCCCTCAGCTGACCTGATTCGTAGCCTCGAAAAGAAGGAGGGTAGGGATCTCAGGAGCCTCAGAGACATTGGCGTAAATCCCTGCAAGGGTAAACGTTCCCCTGCTGCGGAGCTTCAAGCCAACATGCTCGAAGCCGACAGAAATGTCGATTACTTCCTCTTCACTGCGAAGGGTGAACCAGTTCGCTTTGTGATCGATGATCCAGGAGCGAAAATGATCTTCCGGATCACCCGTGGTACGGTCATGACGCAGAATGATGATACCGGTATTGAAGCTATGGGAGAGTATATGCTCAAACTCATGAGCGGATATCCCGGATTGAGTCGGGACATTATTTTGAAGCAACTCTGTGAGGAACATGGGGCGGGCACTGCCAAAAAGATCGTGGAGTTGGAGCAGAAGACTCGTCAACGTGGAAAGGGTACGTTTATAGAAAGCTGGGTGAAGGATTCAGCGAGCGTGTTTGGGGATTGGTCTTGGCTCGGATTGCTCTGAGTGTTTGGGAGTGGTACGACTCTTTTTCTCATTCAGTCACGCCATAATCTCATGGATCTGTGTTTACAGTTGCGATGCATGTATCAGAAATTCGGGTTTCGCTCGCGGTCATCAATCATATTCTTTATAAAATCCAAAACGCCTTTTCCTTTGTTTTCTTTGTGGGTTTTGTCTTTGTCGATTATTGTTGTCTTCGAACAAGCCATGTACAGTATCCGTTGATCAAGTTGAGCCTCTACTGGATGATATGGGCGACCCATGGAGAAAGGGAATGTTCGTAATTTTTGAGACGTATTTCTACACAACTAGACGTGATCGTTTCTCTAAGTAACCCTTAAGTAGAGATACCCATTCTTGATATTCAACTTCAACTACTGCATCTAACGGAATCATGATCGTGGACACCGGTTGGATACTACATCGTTTTGACACAAGCTCATAGACGTGCTCTCCCTGACGACAAAAATGTTTTCCCACAGAATTGTATACTGACTTACGGATGAGGATAGTCGCGATCAAAAGTCCATCTCCAGTTCAATCTGTTGGAAGCTCTCAGGATCTGTCTGTGTTGTATAACAAGATACATACCGGAGCAATAGCCTCTTCGACTTTTCGGGCAAGCAAGTTGCTAAACTCCGTCATAGCTTCTTTTACCCGGCCAGAGCAAGCATTACAGCCAGCACTTCTGACCTTTTGGATGGTCCTGTCTGCTGCTGCCCTCACAGTATCGCCAGATGGACTATCATGTAACAGATCGTGTATCTCCTGCATATATGTTGTCCACCATGCAAGTGGAGCGGTATTCCAAGGGAAAAATCTCGTGTCGGTACCCTGTCCGCAACAGTGTTGGTTGTAGCTTGAGGGACTGGAACGATTGAATAGCCAACCACAGCCAGCCAGACTACCATAATGATCTGTCATCCATCTGAGGTCCTTCGTAAAGACTTGTACGGCGATGATGCATTTTTTATGGTATGTCAATAGGGCAAGAAGGTCGGATGCGGTGATCAGATTGATCTCTGCAAATAACGCAGGAACTAAGGGTTGCCGTAAGTTGTATCTGGCGGCGGTGATGGTTTCGTGCTTGAGCTGTGCGTTTCTCGCAATGGCGAAGTAGCGAAGGGGTTCTGTCTCGAGAACCCTGGGATTCGCCAAAGCCTGACATACTTTTCTCTCTATTATTTCTAATGAATACTTTCTCGCAGCTGCGAGCACAGGGAGGGCGTCTGTGAGGTTGTCGAGAGAAGGATCCTCCGCCAGCGTCGATGGATAGCAAAACCTGAGAAATGAATCTAGAGTTTTGCTGTCCTCAGACACGGCGATGACTGCTAAGCCATCCTTCATCTCTTGTTCGGAATCCCCATCAGGCGCCTGAGGGAGGTCGAACAATGCTTCGAAGAACGGAGATGCAAGGGAGAGGAAGAGCTTGAAAACTCGAAACTCTACGTCATCAGCTGATCGTAAGATAACGTCTGCTTTAGCATGATAGAACGGGGCTGAAGCACAAGTTGGCATTGGTGATTATGATCTTCGTGGTGTTGTGAATAATGGCCGATCGTAGCTAGTGAACTAAACTCACCAGTTGAAACTTGAAATTTGCAGGATGTACTTGTAGGATGATGAAGAGGCTCTGAGAAAGATAATGGAATATAACTACGCTGACGGCCTTTTAGGGCGCAGACCACTGCATTTGGCATACTTAGTGCCTTCTTTAACCTCATGGCCTCTTTGTATGCTTGAAATAACCTGAGTATTTGTGAAATGAGATGGTGCGCAACGGTGATTAAGAAGATAATCAGGAAGATAAGCCATGCCATGATATTAAAACGGGGGCTCCAGCAAGTGACAATCCGACCTGTGTCTAGTGCAACAGCCACTTTGTCGATCGGCGAGAGGCAGTAGCTCAATCCTTTTCCATGATATAAACATCCACTTCGATCAGCAAATTATGAAATTTTATAGTAGAGTTAGGATTCAACGGGTGACTTACCTGCGACAACATTCCCTCGCCAGTTCAGATACCCGGTCCGTTATTTCTGATCTATATATGAGTGACCCGCTTGCTTCCAGGATGATTATCAGCTCGGCGCTAGTATGTCGCTGAATTGACGCCGATGCCCGGCTCGTCTGGTGGCATAATTATCCTAGTCTTGAAGCAGGTAAGTATTTTAGAACAGCGTGCTCATCGATCATCTCGTTCTGGCATTGAGACACGACATTCAATGAGCTACTAAATACATTAGTTGGTCGATGGCATCGCAATGCTCTAGAGCGTGCAGTCTGGTCTCGAGAATAGTGTCGGGCTTCTATGTACTAAGGGCCCGTTCGGCAGCCGTCCGTTTCGTTTCGTTTCGTTTCGTTTGTCTCTGTTTCGGACCTTGAAATGAGACGCGGGTGTCACACCTGGTCACACTGTACATCAACACAATAGATAATTGTTGATAGCCATCAGTATGCAGTTGTGAAGTAATCTCCAATGGCCCCTTCATCCTCACAGAAGAGAAAGGCCCTCAAAGCCTCTCATAAGTCAACCCACACCCACAGAAAGAAGATTCTGGCTCTGGCTGCTGCATTTTCAGCTGCTGCAGTGGCTGTGGCCTCATTAGTACCCTATGTTGATAAGGTTCCACAACACACCTCCATCTTGACAGGTCATGCATGGGTTCGAGAGCTCTTAACAGGTCATCCTCGCTGATTCTATAATATGATGGGTCTTACCAAGCCAGTATTTTGACAATTGCTTCATGAGCTTGGTCACTATGCTGGCCTTGCACATTCAAAGCATATTTCTTCAGAAGAACAGCTTGCAATTTTCCTTCGAATCTGCTGTACAGGGGCCACAAATAGGGAAATGCAAGAACACTTTCAGCACAGTGCAGATACCATCTCAAAGTGAGTGTCACAGATTTTAGTGTGCAAATACACTGGAGCAGGATCAATGATTCACTGACTATGACATGATATTAGGATTTTCAACCAACTTCTAGACATGGTGATATCACCTGATTTCTATCAGCGCTACATCAGGTTTCCACCCAATGATGTAGTCCCCACTGAGATCCACAATAATCCCAAGTTCTATCCATTTTTTCAGCATTGCCGTGGTGCTATTGATGGGACACATATTGATATGTTTGTTCCTGATGATGCCCTGACTACTCGTTACCGAAACCGCAAGGGTTGACTCTCACAGAATGTCCTTGCTGCATGCACATTTGACATGCGTTTTTCATATGTTCTTGCAGGATGGGAGGGAAGTGCAGCTGATAGCTGTATATATGATGATGCTCGGCACACTGACTTCCCTATCCCCCAAAATCTTTGCTACCTTGCTGATGCAGGATTTCCATTATGCAACTCACTCCTTGTTCCTTATTGTGGCATACACTATCATCTAAAGGAATGGGGTCGCTCAAGTCAAAGGTATGACTTATTTTCTGTGAACTTGGAACTCACAAATAATTCAAATATTCAGACCAAAGAACTCACAAGAATTGTTTAACCTACAACATGCTCAAGCCCAAAATGTCATTGAACACATTTTTGGGGTAGTAAAGCGGCATTTCCGGCTAATGGTGGCTGCCCCTGAATACAGTCTGTCAGTGCAAACAAAGCTGGTCCCTGCCCTTTGTGTTTTGCACAATTTTATCTGGGTACATGATCCAAATGATGAAGAGGACTTGGATTTACTAGATGAGGCACATGCTAACCAAGTTATTCAAGTTGTGCATGGAAGGCCTAGGATTGAAGATTTTGGCCAGTCTATTACTCCAGCTGAAAGGGAAAGGGCAGCAAGAAAACATGATGATATAGCAGAGGCAATGTGGTTACAGTATACTGAATATACTACCAACTCAAATCAGAACTAGGACTACTAGTAATAGAATATATCTACATCTTATCAAGCTCAAGGCAGATATACATTTTATGAAGTGGTGCATCAGAAATAGCAGTATATGCATCTGCAATTGCAATGTCCCTGGTGAAAAGGGCAACAACTTTGGCACATTCCTCAGAAGATAAGGAGGGATCAGCACAAACAGTCCAAATGGCACTGATGCACCTCTTCGGAGTGCTAGGAACGTCATCAAGTAAGTTAGGGGTGTTGAATGATGTGGCCACAGACTCAAGTGCATCAGCTACCCCAAGAATTGCTACTGGACCAGTTAGCTTCATGTTTGAGTGCTTCTTGAGAGGTCGGGCAGACATAGGTGATACAGAAGCAGCACGCTCACGCTTTAGATAACGTGGAGTATCCAAAATAGAAGCAAACTAATGCGGACAAGTTAATCACAGAACGAGTTGAGAATACAAGGACACATACATCAGACTTGGAGACTTCAGTTGACTTACAAGTCTCATGGGTGGGAGGGTCATCTTCATCATCAGAAAGAAGTGTCTCAGGCCATGCAGGACTAGACTCTTTACTACTAAGTTGATGGATATGAAGAGCACCTTCACCCGTTGCATGGCACCCATCAATGAGCACAATGATGTCATCATAGAGTGGGAATGGTGTCGAACACCAAATCTTAGCTTCAGGGTGGGCCTACATAGCACATAAGTGAGCAATTAATAATCAAAACACAGAGTGGCAGCTTACTTTGAGGTAGTCATCCCACACTTTGTCTCCAGCAATGACAATCTTTTTCGTCTCATCCCACCCAAAACCAGAGAGCTCTCACAGCCTTTGGACAACAAGGCAGTTGGCCTTTAACTATAACAAATATAATTGTATGAAAACAAGATGAAAAATACCACTTACAATGGCACATCGGCGCGAGCAGCTTTTTGCAGTCTTTGGAGCACCTCCACTCAATTTATGACTGTCTTTGAGGGACTTCACTGCAGCAGTGAAGGAAGCAGACTTGAAAGTACCATTATCGGCCGAGTTTCCATCTGCAAAGGCTTTAAGAGACTCGACAAGAGTCACATCATCTTGTGGTGCCCATTTGGCATTCCTTGGGGGCTTCCCGGGCTGGCCTATGGTAGGTTCATCACAGGCCTCATTCTCCCTGTTGACCAGAGGTGGGAAATCAGGGGAGGCAATGTTGGGCATAGTACCAGTAATGACAGTGAGGAGTAAGGGAAAAGGATGGGCCAGCACCCATAGTTCTGTACGACGTGCGTTGTGTATGCAGCAAGGCCATCACATGACACCACAGCAGTGCTGCCGAGCACGTGTTTTCACGCTCCGAAACAAAATTCACGCAAAACGAACGAAACGAAACGAAACGGACGGCTGCCGAACGGGCCCTAAGGTAGGAGTCGTGCGGATTCTACATACATCACGTGATTGTGACTGACCGTGCGAGATAAGGGTGTAAGCACTGCCGAGCGATGCCGAATGTGCACCCTTGCTATGTACCAAGCTCAAAGATAAAATATGTGTTTGCAGACCAGTACAAACACTTGTCAAATATATAAGTAGTATACTATGAATAGTAAGCAAATTAATATATTGCTCGTTGTATAGACAATCAGACTGGTGTCCTCGGTATTTCTTTACTGTCTATTATGCTTTCCAAGTGACACCCAGTCGCACAGTTTCCATTGATTATGAGGCCTTTTTGTCATCAAGATGAGTTACCAGTCTGTTTACAAAGTACATTGCTTAAATTTTCGTCATTCTCCCTGAACATGCATCCGTGGTGCTGTTGTGGGAGCGATGGCAACACGGCACAGCATGTCGGAGTATAGGATAAAACTATGCAAATCATCCCCGACCTCGACCCCGACCCCGACCCCGGGCCCGGCCCGCTCTTCCGCCCCTGAAATTTTCTGTTGTTCCGCCCGGTGCCGGATTCCTGAAATCCTCCGTTGGTAGAGTAAGCGGAACGCGAATGAAGGGTTTAAGCAACTCCATGTCGAGATCGATCTTTTCAAGTCGATATTATGAGCCTGATGCGCTAACAGAGGAACAGAGCTATCAAGTCACCTTTGCTGTCAACATATCGACCTCGTTACTGAAAAACTCGGCGAATCTCGTCATATTCAGGACATTTGAACAGCACTGTGAGCAACCAGCAGCTCGAATGCCCTGGACTACATCACCGACCCCCATGAGAACTGTGTGGCCAGACGGTTTATCATACAAGGATGTCAGGCATTTTTCCATGTAATCGCTCCACCATTTCAATGGTCGTTGACCATTGAGCAAGAATCGACTACCGGACTCGCAGTCACAGGAGCTGCCAATGATCCATTGGTATCCTGCTTCATTCAAGCTATTAAGGTAACTGGCTGTAATCCAAGATAGATCCGTGCCCAAGGATTGCACCGATATGCCGCATCTCTGATGATAGGTAAGCAGTGCGAGCAGCTCCTTTGCTGTGATGAGGTCGATTTCTGAAACTCTCGCAGGAATGAGAGATTGGCGAAGAGTATATTTTGCAGCGAGCGCGGCTTCAATGTCTAGCTGGGCACGCACTGCAAGCGCAAAGCATCTCAAAGGCTCTTTCTCCATGCGGCTTTCAAGCGCTTGGCGAACTTTGTGCTCAAGCGGTTTCAAGGAATATTTCCTGGCTGCCTCAAGGACAGGTATGATATCTTCGAGTTCATGCAGAGGAGGATCCTCCGCGAGAGTAGAAGGGTAACAGAATCTGAGCCAGATGTCAAGTACCCTTTGGTTCTCTTCCACAGGCACGATGGGCAGATCACCTTCGATCTGGTCTGATTGTGCCGCTTTCTCGATGATGGAGTCAAAAGACGACGAGGCGAGGTTCAGAAAGAATGTGATAACGCGAAAGTCAATGCCATCGGATGATCGAAGGATGATATCTGCTTTGGCATGCAGAAACGGCGGGGTCGCCATGAGGTTTCTTTACTTGTACTATGATCATAGTCAAGCAAGACTTTCTGTGCAATAAGTCAAACTTACCTTTAACTTTGGAGAGAACGCAAAGATGATTGATGGATTCTAGAAGGACAAAAAATTGACGTGAATGAAACCCAATACATAAGATCATGCCCAGAGGGCACGTTCCATATATTCTCGGTGTGTTCCTCGTACTAATTATCAAGAAGGTTAATTAATGGATGATATGGGGGATCCATGGAGAAAAGAAATATTCTTGAGAGATATTTCTACACAACTCGATGTGGTCGTTCCTCTAAGTAACCCTTAAGTAGAGATACCCCTTCTTGATATTCAAGTTCAACTACTAGATCTAACTGAGTCACGATTATAGCCACTAGCTCACGACCATGATCTCCCTGATGACATTAAGACGGTGTTTTACCACAGAACTGTATAGTCGCGATTAAAAGTCCATCTCCAGCTCGATCTGTTGAAAGCTCTCAGGATCTGTCTGTGCTGTATAGCAGGGTACATACCGGAGCGACAGCCTCTTCGACTTTTAGAGCAAGCAAGTTGCTAAACTCCGTCATAGCTTCTTTTACCCGGCCAGAGCAAGCAGTACAGCCAGCACTTCTGACCTTTTGGATGGTCCTGTCTGCTGCTGCCCTCACAGTATCGCCAGATGGACTGTCACATAGCAGGTCGTATATCTCCTGCATATGTGTTGTCCACCATGCAAGTGGAGGGGTATCCCAAGGAAAGAACCTTTTGTCCGTACCCTGTTCGCAGCAGTAATAGTTGTAGGAATTGGAACGATTGAATAGCCAATTGCAGCCAGCCAGACTACCATAATGATCTGTCATCCATTCGAGGTTCTTCATGAAGGCTTGTACGGCGATGATACATTTTTTATGGTATGTCAATAGGGCAAGAAGGTCGGATGCGGTGATCAGGTTGATCTCTGCAAATAACGCAGGAACTAAGGGTTGCCGTAAGTTGTATCTGGCGGCGGTGATGGTTTCATGCTTAAGGCGTGCGTTTCTCGCAATGGCGAAGCAGCGAAGGGGTTCTGTCTCGAGAATCTTGGGATTCGCCAGAGCTTGACATACTTTTCTCTCGATCAGCTCTAGTGAATACTTCTTCGCAGCTGCGAGTACAGAAAGGACTTCTGTGAGGTTATCAAGAGAAGGATCCTCTGCCAGTGTTGATGGATAGCAAAACCTGAGAAACAAATCTAGAGTTTTGCTGTCCTCAGATACGGCAATGACTGGTAAGCCGTCCTTCGTCTCTTGATCAGAACCCCCATCGGGTGCCTGAGGGAGGCCGAATAATGTTTCGAAGAATGGAGAGGCAAGGGAGAGGAAGAGCATGAAAACTCGAAACTCTACGCCATCAGCTGATCGTAATATAACGTCTGCTTTAGCATGATCGAACGGGGCTGAAGCACAAGTTGTCATTGGTGATTTTGATCTTCGTGGTGTTGTGAATAATGACCGATCATAGCTGGTGAATTGAACCCACCAGTTGAAACTTGAAAGTTGCAGGATGTGCTTGTGGGACGATTAAGAGGCTCTGAGAAAGATCATAGAATAGAACTGACATGCGCTGGCAGCCTGTTAGGGCGCAGGCCACTGCATTTGGCATTCGTTGCATACTTGGTATCTTCTTTGACCTCATGGCCTTTGAATCGACCCGGGTATTTGCAAAACGAGATGGTGCGTGACAGTGATTAAGAAGATGCACAGCCATGTTGTGATATTGAAACCAGGGCTTTAGCAAGTGACAATCCGGCCAATGTCTAGTGCAACAGTCACCTTGTTGACCGGCGAAAGGCTATAGCTTAATCTTTCTCCATGGTATAAGCACGTTTTGCTATTATTTCTGCCTTCGATCAGCAACCTATGAAATTTTCTAGTAGAGTTAGTGTTCAACTGACTCTGACTTACCTGCGAGAACATTCCTTCACCGCTTCAGCCAGTGGAGTAGGGGTAGCGGTGTTTGGCAGTGTTGAGCCTCGAGTTTGTAGAGAGTCACGTTTGCATGAGAGAGCAATCAATTCCAGGTTCTCGAATGCAACTTCCAGTGTGAGAGTAGGCAGAGCCCACTCCACCAGTCATTAAGTTAGTATCTAGGTGAACTTAACGTTAATCATGACGAAGTGGGCAATAGTCACGTAATGACTTGCACATGACTTAGTGAATCCCAGATTCAGGGAGGGCGACTCAAAGTCCCGAGAGATACTTGCGGTGTCAGAACGAAAACTTGTTAACTAAAACGGGGATAGCATAAGCCGCTCTGGAATGTTTCTCGTCATCTCGATAGAGTTTTTCCAAAGTCAAATGTTTCGTCTTTTTCAATTTTGAACCTAAAATCATGAACATAACTAGCAGAGACGCGTATGTTTGTGAAGTCTTAAATACCTACCTTGGTGGTTCTCCAGGCATTCGAATTCAACTCTTCATCAGTCTGGATTGAGTCAATAGAGACAAGGGGCAGCTGAGTGCTACTCACTCCTGCTGATGGACACGTGGCGTTGTTTTGCTAGTATAAAACAATACACTGCCTTACTCACGACCAGAAGGCCACCACCAGCTAGTATCAGAATTAGTTCGTAATCTAGAGTAAGACACACACCGAGGCGATGGCATCTTCAATTTCTAGAGCAAGGATCTTACTAAAATCCGTCACGTTCTCTCCCACCCGGCTCAAAGGGGACAGCGTGAAGTTCTAACCATTCATTTGCGGTTTTCATCACGTGACTGGACGGGGTAGGATCCTTCGGCAACTGGGACGAATTTTGACAACTGAAGTGACGTAGAACTCTAAAGTAAAAATCTCTAGATGAGCACCCATTCCGCGGTCACAGTACCTTCGGGTGCTTTGAGCATCATACATACCAATTATCCAAAATCACTGGGACCATCATGACGTTTATAATGCCTGGTCATTCAGCTCAAGTTGCACGCTAACGCTTGTACGACAATACTGTAGGTTTTGTGGTATGTCAAAAGGGCAAGAACGTTGGATGTGTTAATGCTGAGAACGACTTTTCACACCACGCCGTGATTAGAGGTTTTTAGGGTGCTTTTCTGGCAGCGAGGATAATTTCAGGTTTGAGCCATACTTGCCTGGTGACTAAGAGCAGTGAACCAACTCTGTCTGGAGAAAATATGAAGCCATAAGAGCCTGGAACGATTTTTCTCGACTAGATCTAGTACACATTTGCGATCATGAGCAGGGAGCCTGTCAGGTTGCAATCTTGTGAGTGTCGGTGGATAGCGAAACCTGAGAAATAAATCTATAGTTTTGCTGTCCTCGGATATGCGGAATCCTGGATACTGCTGAGCCATCCTTCTTTTCTTGGTCGGAAATGCCACCACTAGAGCCCTGAGGAAGGGAGAATAATGACTCGCAGAAAGTAAAAGCGATGAAGAGGAAGAGCATGAAGACTCGGAAATGGACAACATCAATTGAAAGCAAACGATATATACTTTAGCGTGATCGAAGGGGGCTGAGGCACAAACCATTGTTGATTTTCAATCTGGTTCTGTAGTATTGTTAACACGATCACCACAGTGGTAAATCATAGCTAGTAACTCGAACTCACCAGTTGAAATTTGTGATGTTCATGGCAGAATTAATAGGTAATACTATTACGGCTTGGAAATTAGTCGGCAAGTGGTCGTAGCAAAGTCAGGAAACGAAACACTGTCAGTAACAGTCACGTTAACTGTGACTGTGTCACCCTCAATGCCCTTTGACCAGAACGCGTTCTACTCAGGCTGCCAATTCTAGATAGTAAACATATGCGTATGCTACTATCAGGCTCACTATCACTTCTAAAGAATTAAATACTACTTACTACTTGCCGATCAACATTAATCCAACGATCGCCAAACCGTTACCTGAGCTTAGGACATTGCGCACGGAGTCCGTTCGGTAGTCGATCTTCTGATTTGTGTGCGGAAATGCACGCTCATTATCTTTCAAGGTTCCCATATAGTTTGGGAAGATGCCAGATGAGCTGTTGGTGGAATGCTCTATCCACCTGGATGGTGTTCCCCTGAAAGATGTGCGGTTATTCAAATGCGGTGAATCGATTCTTCATCTGTACAAATCCTGAACATGTCTAACTCGTTGGTATCTTAATTATATCCAGGACATGGCTTTTGCAACACATGCATCGAAAACCTTTTCCAAGCCGGACCTCCGCCTTTCAAATGTCCCACTTGTCGCAAGCGTATTCAACGCAAGGACGCGTTTCAAATATTTTTGAATCCTCATCGATCGCTTACACAATCTGGCACACAATCCACCCTTAGAGATTCGGGTGTCGATATTGATACTATGACATTTTCCGATGACTCGGAGTCGACCATAGAGCGCGTCTCTAACCTCCGCAAGAAAACGCGTGAAAACGTGGCAGAACTACAACGCTTGAATAAACAATTGGAACGGCTGCAACGGAATTTGTTGCACGCGAATGAAGGGCGCGATGACTTGCATGATCAACTCCAGGAGCTGCAAAGGGAGCATGACCTTCTCCAGGTGCAACACGCTGACCTCAAGAGTACATGCACTACTCATGAGAATGAGCGCCGCAAAGTCGAGCGTTCACTTTCTGTACTGCAAAAGAAGTATGAAGTCGCTGAGAGTGCCGAGCAGATGTGGAAAGAAAAATGCAAGGCCGCTCAAAGAGATGCACGAGATGCCCGAAAGGACAAAGAAGAGGTAGACAAATACATGAAAGAATTAGCGGAGAGGGAAAGAGAGTTTGAGCATCGTGCGCATAGAAATAAAGTGGCGGTAAGCATGCATTCATTCTAGTAAGTGTTCTCAATTTACCTTGCACTGGCAGTACGACAAATACAAAGGGAAATACGAGGCTCTGAAGGAAGAGAACGCGCGTCTCCAAAAAATCCAACAAACCGCAGAGAATCCAGAAGAACAATCGCTCTTGGTTATCGACAGAAACGCCCCTGACAGGCTTGAGCGTGTGGCTGATGAAGATTGGTTGGACGAATTGTGTGAAGTTCGAGGGGACAATCTCGATGATGTAGACAGCGATTATGGAAACGAGTCGAGCAAGGAGAATGATGATGAATGGGAGGAATACCAGCCAGGGCCCAGTCGTGGTTCTACATGGCTACGGGGTAGGCGAGCAACGGAAAGCGTGGACGACCACGAACGACCACTTCCCGAGGATCGCCCGTACCGCCCTGCGGTTAATTTCACTTCTGATTGGAACCTCCAAAGGGACGGCACTGGGCACAACAAAGTAGCTAAGGCGAATAAGCGGAAGAACGAGGAGGATGCAGTCATGGGAGCGCGACCATCCAAGGTAGTGAAAATTTCCTTACAACCTGCCAGACTGGCCAAAGGGAAGGGAAGGGCTACTGAAGAAAGAGGTGGTATGAGACCGCTCTCGTCTTCCACGCAGATCCCAGGTTCTCCGCTGAGAAAAGTCTCTACGTCCAAGTCCAAGACTGACTTGCCAATAAAGCTGGATGCAATGGGTCGTTTGATGGGCGTTGCGGTACTGGGGTCAAGACGTAAGTTTGACAAGAATACATGAGTTTTTCAAGGACGCTCGGACTGTGATGTGCGTTATCATGACTGTTGTTTTTTCATACCCCCTTTGCTACCATGTATTGCGAATAAGTAGTACAACAATGTATATCAGGTCATAATTCTCCATTCCAAAAATCATCCTACAAAGAACCTCACACCTTCGCCATCAGCAACCCCGATGATTTGTGCTCGATTGGAACGTGAGAGAATGGTAATAGCCCGCCGTAGGAGTGGTATGGGAATGCCTGAAAGAGGCGATGGGATGGGAGGGTCTGAGATCTCATAAAAAGTGAGGATGGTATTGAGCTGGCCAGTTGCTGTTGCCTGTACGCGATGATAAATCATTTAGCCTGCGATGAAAGGAGGTACTCACCCACGCATGGAGGACATCAGCCCATTCTTCCGGAAGGCGCCAGTAAAGTAACACCGCACGGGTCTGCTTGGACGGCTCGTACACAGCGAGATTCTTTGCAACCATGGTAGCCATCAACGACGAGAGATACGACGGTAGGATTCGTCCTGAATCACATATGTCACGACAAGTCTTTGCAGAAATAAAAGAAATAGTTGAAACAAAACGCACGGTTTATCCTCTCATTGCGAAGGATCTCATCCCAATCGCCGCCCGGGACCTCTGCATCCTCAACACGCAACACGAAGAGACTCTTGTATCTCGCGTATGTCAAGATGAGGCGTATCCATTGCTCGGTGACATGTGCCTGAGTATTTTGGTTTGGTTGCTCGCTATCTGGCAGGTGTAAATATCGGTTAGGATTTGAGGCGAAATGCGTACGTGAAGAAGGGGGGTGCCGAGTGGATCGACGGTAACAGGAATCCTAGTTAGCAGGTCAGTATTTAGGAAGCATGGAACGCTGTCAATGGCCGGGGACTGCAGAATTACCTGACGAAGTAGTATGGGTGGAAAGAGCCATGCATGCAGGTTCATCGCCACTTCGAACCTTGCTTACACAACTCCAAAGCAGCGCTTCTTTCTCATTACTTATCATAATATAATATGCTGATTCTGCTAAACCGCTTAATTGATAGCTGGGGAAGGTTCATTTCTACAGTTATCAAAACGTGGTGTGTAAAAACGTATCAAGAACTACTGGATAGCATCTCCAATGATCGGTCGTCCAAAGACTCCAAACTACTACCATGACCGTCAAGCTTCCCGTTGGAATGCGCATGCAACAGCGTATGTTCGTTCCTGTGTGCAGCAGACTCAGAATGGTGGCTTGTTGTTCCTACGAAATGTCAAGGACCTCTTCATTCATTCATGACATGACAACAATATTGACAAGTTTTTACTTTTTGCTCCGAGCCAAGTTCGAAAAGTCTCCCCCATGAGTGTTAACCGGCAGCTCTCTCGCATTTAGGGCCAAATAAGACTAACAGTTATCGTCCACGAATAAAACATATTGGCCTCAAGATTCACCCCATCATTCCAAATGTCTGTACTCTTGCTACAGTCGTCGAATTTCCGTGCGTGTTTATCGTAATTTGTGCTTGAAACAGTCATTAACAAAACACTTGATAGTAAAGCGAGACAGCAGGTTCCACGGGATTAGTCTGTTCAGCGTTTTATTATCATCGGTCAAGCAAACCTAGACAACGAAGAGGATATTTGGTGTGTCACGTTCGTCCTTTCCTTCAAATAAAACTTGACGGCGAAGCGACAGTCCGGGAAGCACTGTATTAAGCCAACATTAGTGGCTTCACTTCCCTTGTCATGATGAACCGAAGAAAAAAAAACTACGAGTCCGGGCCTTTAATAACATCCGATCCCACTGGCAGAATCCGGAGTTCGCGTTCCTATCAGATTTCCACACTACCACGGGCGATGAGATGAGCCCTGACAAATTTGCTGTAGCAATGGAATTCTGCGGATTTCGCGGTGTCGACAATGCTATCACACAATGGATCGTTTTTGCTTTCTCTAAAAAACCTGGTTGACGGGGAGATCGGACTGTGAACCCGCTGTGAAGACATTGCGGGACAGTAGATCGTACTTATTTCACATGAGCTTCTGGGTCGAGACACATCTGAAATATCACTGATCGCCGTGCACTCGAGACGCAATTCGGAAGGGCAAACAGACGAAAATCGCTAATGAACACACAAAATGCGGAAAAGGCTTTCCGCTGGTTGCTTACCACTGCCCAATACAGTGCAAAGCGATCTTCGATATTGCATATTTGTAGGAGGTGAGAGAACGCTGCAGCTGGAAGAGCAGCAGCAGAAACGCTCACAACTGGGTCGACAGAGAGGGCACGAAGTTGGGAGCAGAGACGCTATTGTGAATACAAGATAGAACCTTTCTTCGATTCTGCGTGATTTGTACAAGGGAACTATAGATCATCGTGTGTTTTATTCCCTAGAAAGAATCTGCTGATGAACAGAGGCAGAAATAGTGTTATACGAGTGGTGTACAAGGAGCCAATTTGCTATCATCAAAGTTTCTCGATCATTGGCTGCGGTTGCCATCTTGAAGGGGCAAATGAAGCACGACCGTGAATAATAGGGGCCTTGCCAAATTAACAAGACAAAGTATTTGATTGAGACCATCTGGATAGTTGATGGGGAGCGACTTGATGTCTGATGAAGAGGTTGCCTTTGATCTCAAGAGCTTTGAGACGTGGGGCGGAGGTAGGGGGGGGGGCAAGGATGACGGCCTTGTGAAATGAAGATTAGTCAAGGATGAGGGAAAAGATCTCGACTGTGGATAAGAGGAATTTAAGAACTGGGATACAGGCGAGAGAAGAATTACACCATGCGACCGAGGATCGTGGCTTTGGAAAAGAGGGTGGGGGGAGGAAGGATATGCAGTGCCATCGTTCCATAATCGGGGAAGCGAGCACGTCTGATAAGAGGTCAGAAGTTTCCTGGATCAGAATAAAGAACATTTAATCGTGAGATGCACGACAGGGTAGTAAGAGGCGGATATGATCCTTGGAGTCGAGCGATAAAATTTACACGATGCACGCAAACTTGAAGCTGTGTTGAATCATATATTCTACATATGTAAGGATGAGCGATTTCGAATTCGTGTTTGAGTTGACCGACCCTTGACACGTGCACGGGTGGCCGGTGGAGTGACATGTGTGACATGAGACTGCTACATAGTAGTAGAAGGTGCGGAAATACTAGTTTATGTAAAACGGACCGGAGTGACGCGGGTTCATTTTGATTTACCGTCATCGTTGATTAGAACTTTATGCTCAACAGTTTTCCAGACAAGGAATGGTACCATTCATTGCACATAGATTTTTGTTTTATCCGTAGTACTCATTTCAGCATCTAAGCAAAGAAAAGGATGCACTATCATAATTATATAAGCTACATCTCCAACCAATCGGAAGCTTCATACGACCATCAATGTGCGAGATGATTGACTCCTCAGGGCGAATCTACATAGGGATCTGATTGGCCGCTCGCGGTACCTGTGTATCTCGACATTCATTGACAAAATTGAAATGAAAGAATCTGATGGGCTTGTAAATGTGGAGCTGCATCTAAAAAAAATGCGGGTTTGTTACATAAAAAGTCACTCATGATGTGCTTGTGAGTAAAACTGGTTAGCTCAGGTTTGGGTAAGTTTTTGGTTATGTTGGACCCGAGGCACGTCTGCAACGATCGGTTAGCTGCTCGCATCAGAGAATTCACGATTCTTTGATATGGTAGACGTGTTCGCTGATGAAAACAAGTACTTACACCAAACTTACACGCTAACGCGTGTTCCTGTTGTGCACTAAAGTCCAAATGAACATGGCCCCAACGGGATATGATTTTGACGAAATATTCACACGACAGCCGCGCAATGCGGTTATACAGCTATCCCCGAATGTCCTATGTATCACAGACAGCCTACTAGTATTATTACTGTGCTTGGCGAACACGTTCCTTATTACCTCAAAGCTTCAAGCTATATACGTTCTATGCTGAGTTTGAAAATAACAGTCAAGAAACAGTTAGGTTGCCTGAATGGGCTCTGCCGCGAGCGGTCCTCGAAGTCGCATTATAAAATTGAAGTCTGTTGGAACAAACCACCATATACTATTTACTTAAAAGACTTCTGTTTTTACCAGCTTCCCCACCTCTACAATGAATACTTCCACTGAAGCATACTCACCTTGCACTTCAACCGGAGTTTATCTGCCTCTCGTGCTCGTCCCACTGCAAGGTGCTAGTGCAACACCAATGTCTTCACCCAGTCATGATTCCGTGACCGATGGCACTCCGCTGCCGAGCGTTGAACGGTCATCCCCGAACCAGCTAAACAGTTGCGTCGTAATAATACAGAACAACTATATTGCGGAAGGGGGAACCATCAATATATTTTCAAGTCACTGTAACGGTTCCAGTGAGTTCTTCGTACTTATGTCTTGCCGATCAGAAGACTCACCTCACGATGTAAAAGCCGTGACCAAGTTAGAACATGTCACTGCAACTGCAGAACCCACGCCCTTGGAACCTCCGTCAGCGACGCACGCAGAGGCTGCAGAGCACGGCCGTGAAAGTATCATACTGAGCGGCAACACGTTCGGCGAGTGTGTTATGATAAACGTAGGATCGCCAAACTGTACTGGAGCTGGTAGGTCATTTAATTAATCTGAAAGAAATTTGACTTACGTTTCACTGCCATCAGTTAAACAAACAGCTCTTGCATCCCAAATTGATCGCAACGTCTAGCGGAATGAAGGACCCAAGTTGAATATACTAGTCTTTTGGTTGTGTCCACCTGTACTCCATGTAGAAATATCGACCGACAATTTTTTTTAAAAAAAATTGAGACATGCTGTGTGCGATTCAGCTTGATAGTCATTTTGCAACATGCCTCCAAGGTAATAATAAGCTCACCATAAAAAAATAAATACCCACGGTCCTTCAGTTAAGGTTTGGGAGAGCATGCGGTTGCCCGATATATGTCACAGCGCATGATACAGAGAACCCTTAAAGGGATGATTTTACTCGTGAAAAGGCGCAGCAAGAGATGACGATGAGTATTTCTAGGCGACAACATTAACACAACCGCAAGTTGCCACGGGAATTGGACTCACTAAATAACACTGCTTGTTGAACTGCGCGACATTATCACCCCCCCCCCCCCTCAGTGGGACTCTATATGTTTCACGTTCCTCCTCCCTCCCTATAACACGAACCGATTACGACAAAGAAGGCCATGTCGACATGCTAAATTATATCTGGCACCGTGATCAATATGCTCCTAGATTTTAAGTCATTTTTTCACCAGAATAAGTGGGTGAAGGCGTCTTGACAATACGTATATTTCACTCATGGTAGTCCCAGATTTGGATTTGTCTCACCGTCGCTCTTGAGAACAGCTACTTGTTGCTCGTCCCTACCGGCGCAATCTACATCCATTCATACATCTTCTGCAGATTGATCCTGTAAGCATGACAAGATCTGTAAGATGCAGGTGAGTTTGCGATCGCGCAAGTATAACTGTCGTCCTTTATCGCAGAATATCAATCTTCCAGGGTTCCAGTTACGGAAAGACACCGGTTCATGTCGAGGGTAGTTAACAAAGTTGCTATCAACCCAAAGAAGGAAACTCTCGGAAGCCTTTGCACAACAGACCAAAACAACGCTTGCGACTAGGCTAGTAGCTACAGAGAATACTATGTAATATCAATACAACCCTTGCGTACAGCTATACCTCTGATAAAGTTATTGTGACCGTTGATCATTGATATGACTATCTCAAAGTCGATATGTGATGTATCTTGATTTTTCTCACACGCTATAACTGTTGACGGACGACCTAGCGCGAAGCATAGTACATACTGCCCTCATCTCGCATCATGATTAGGGTACTACACGCTGCACTATTGAATGGGACAGAAGCAATGGAGATGTTGAACCAATGATGCAACAATATCGCATTGCTCATCAGAGATATCTGTGCGACGTTTGAGAAAACAAGGCAAGATCACCGCAAGGGCATTAGTATTTGTGTGCGAACCTCCAACCTCCTGTGAGCTAAAATGCGGGCAGTATGCATCGGAACAGATGCGAGAAAACGCTGTAAGCTTGCATTATGAGATTCTTCGTTGTACTGAAACCATAGGATATAAAACCCTTCTGGGAGGTACAGAAGCGATCTGAGGAAATCAAACCTGCAACAATCAAATCTTGACATCGGAGACCTCAATATAGGTTTAATCACCATCTCGGAAACTGTCACTCGAATCTTGGTTGTCTGCCCGTCCCCTGGTATCGTCTACAGGTGTCGCTTGCTTGCTTCCACGGAACACCGTCCCAGGCGCACCCCTCACTATCACATCCCTCTTGAACAAATACTTGGTGTCCCGAATTTGGAACGTTAACTTTTCAGTACTTATCTCCGTATGGGTGTACCTGCACCATATAAATCAACCGAATACAATCATCCATCTGTTCCGTCTATGTCCTCGTTCACCATTCGCGCAGCTTTCATGCACACTGACATAAAAACCTTATAGCCATTCACGCACACGAAAATTCAATTCCTTTGCATTGATAATAGTAACTCTGGACTCACAGCTGATCTATCTGGTCTGATCGATGCTCTGTCACTCCCTGAGTTACGGGTGTTTCAAGCTGAACATGGTCTCACGAGGAGTTGAAAGCATTCCTGGTGCGGTCGAATTGTCTCTGATGAGCTTGAATTTTGTCTTTGGAGTGACGAGCACAGCTGAGCAGCGAGCGAAATAACTTGCTAACGTCCATTCTATCAAAGTTATAGTAGATTTCATGCGTCGTAAATGGTATATAGACCTATCATCACACAGATCACGATCTTAATATGGACTTCACAGACTTGCACTGTGCACTCACCCCACACTACGTAGTAATGACGTGTCAGATCTCCTCTCAATGACTCCGTAGCTTATCCTCCAGTGAAAACCCAGCATGGTGAAGTCGAGCGCCAGCAGACCAGATCTGAAAATTGCTGCATTTCATGAGTTGCGCACAAAAGTCTCGGCTCTTGTCTTACCAAGCCCTAGAGTCATCCTCCAAGGCGCTTTTTTCATTTTTCGTGGTGTATGCGCACTGCACTTGTAGTTGTACTCAAATGCGAGCGTCAGGAAAACGCACTTGCAATTTCGGCAGTCTCAGTGGTATTGTTATATGCTTGATCGAACTGCGAGTGGGTTTCCGTGTTGGTGAGACGCATCATAGATATGATCTGTAGACTCTTCACACTTACTCTTTAGCGATTCGTAAGGTGAGAGATCGCGAGGCCTTGGAACTGAAAGTTCTTTTATCGTGAGAGACTGCTTGAAAGTTTCTGATACTCGATTGATGTCTCGATGACTGGGTTCATGTATTGTATGATCGATAATATGAACACTACAGTAACATGTCAATAATGAAATGCGGGCTCGCACAGCTTTAGCTGCAGTGAGAGTTCGCCGATGTAGAGTACGACGATCATGCTGTACACTTATGTGATACAGGATGTCAACAAGAATGGACAAGGGAATATTATTGGCGAACGATACGAACTGAAACCGGTTGGGCCAGGGGTCACTGAGAAAATTGTTGGAAGCAAGGCTGACACCTTTGAAAATCATGGTTCGGATCAAACGTGTATTGAAAGCCGAGATTCCTTCACTAGAAGCGGATTTGAGACGTGATGAGAGGAATTTGATTGCATCTGGTGCACAAGTGGATCTCGGGAATCGGCGAGATGAGGAGATGATATTTGCAGTGAGTTATGTGCACTCGGATGAGGTACATGGTGGAGTGTTGGAGAAACAATGCTGCAATGAATAGCTTTCAGCCAGGGCCGGGAAGTAGCAACTGCACTATCGCCGTTGGGTGGGTATGTTCTAGTAGATGTCCAGGTACGAGTCAGACACATGCACACAGTGCAGTTGAGGAAGGTGGTCATGACTATTAGTAGGGAGTATTGCTCCAACGGAGACGAATTACCTCGTGTCTCGGGCGTCTATCGAACCGAGGTAGGTTAGCGTGGCGAAGAAGCATAGAAACGCACATTACACACACCTCTGTAGCTTAAAGAAAGACGTCCACAATCCCTCAACCGTGCTCAACACGATCAACCTCCAGTAAAATGTCACAGCTCATTGCAATCACCACACCCATTCGAACTTTTGAGGGTCATGAGAACGCCATATGGGCAGTCGCAGTTTCGCCCGATAAGCGACGAATGGTTACGGGCTCATTCGACAAAACACTTCGTCTTTGGGACTT
>MU172925.1:260897-279535 GCA_016695475.1 Suillus decipiens | reverse complement strand
GAAATGGCTAACTTTGATTCATGACATAGTCCATTAGCATTCAGCCCTCATTAATCTGCTACATCTCCAAGGGTATCGCCCTCTGCGGAAAAGGCCACATTCGAGAGGCGCGGATAGCATTTGACGCCGCGTCCATGTTCACCAACCAGGATTCCGGAATGAATCAATTTCTTCTTTTGATAAAGGTAGCTTCAATTCATCTTGTATATTCTCTACTTCACTGCGTGTTTTAGGCCATCGCCCTCTTCAGCGCAGATCAGCATGAGGAAGCCATGTTGCTTATCAAAGAGCTGGCTGCCGCTTGTCCGAATGCCGATCCTCTCGCGCGCCGTGTCGTGGAAGTAGGTGTCATGTGGCTACATTTGGTGATCGACGTTGATCTTTGCAACTCGGGCATTAGACATATTTACGCGTGCAACTCGGAATTAAAGCCTTGGATGGCTCGCATTACGATGAAGCCACTGACTACTTCACTGCCGCCATCACCTCAGGTGCTTTCTCATCGAAATACATTCATCAAATATACGAGGACTTGATCATGGTACGCCGAGATGATGCATACATGGTGCCCTTCATAACTGAGTGCTTTATCCAGCTTTTTGGATGGGATCTCGAGTCTTTGTGTTTCACTGCACACCAGAAACGGTGCCAGGCATTCCTTTCTGCTGGTAAACCCGATGAAGCCCTCGAAGCACACAAATACGTGATGGACGCCATGGACGAATCTGCGAAGGCCAACTGCCTCGATTGGTCCAACCGCAAGTTTTCAGTGACGTCATCCGAGGCTATCATACTCACCCGTTTTCATCCAGAATTCAAGGAGCAATGTAGTGTGCTCGTTGAGCAAAATGACCGTATTCTTGGCGTATGCACTCTCTTTCTCAGCTCATTCGCTACTAATCGTTACGCAGGCGGAGATCCCGGGACAAGAACAAGATGGCTATGATACAGAACCTAATTTCTTCGACGGAATGCATCAAGTGCGTGCAACAGCGTATCTTTCTTTCTTTCTTATATCGTTCATTACAGTATTCTCAAGTTTCTCAACCACGACCCCAACAACACCCTTGGCGCCTCAAAAGACTCAGGTTCCGTATAACGAGGGCTCCTCGTCCAGCTCCCCTGACAGCACCTACCATCCCACCGCCAGTCACCACCGCCACTACCTTCAGAGCTCACATACGACACCTATTCACCTGGTCGCCCCATCGTGCAAGGCTGCCTGTTGTCGATGTCCCATTCGCACAGGGTAAAGAGGTGCGCTGGTTGATTTTATCGTGTGTCTTGGGTGTCTGATGCATAATCTACAGCGCAATGCTGCCGCAGATGAGGATCGTAGCAAAGATCCAAACATTGTACCTGATGATGAATGCCTTGATACTACGCAACAGGACCCCAATACACAGCAGCAGCAGCAACCAGCACCGGTGCCTGGAGAAGATGGAGGCGGCCGGTGGTGTTGCTGCTGCTAGAAGAATTAATGAATGTATTTCAGTTATATTGTTGCTCGTATTGCGCATTGGAAGCAGTACTTGTTGTATCGATGGGTAATGACCACATGTCATACTTCGGATTATTTCGCGTCGTCGTACATGGTAGCTAGTTATGATTATTAAACTCGGGCCCTCCTAATACCTTTTGACATCACCCGGGGGCAGTGTTCTGTTCAAATTTGTAGGTATCTTGAGTTTGTCCTTCAGAGACCATGATTTACACAGCAGACGCTAGACACGTCCGAAGACTCCTATTCTTGTGATCGTCAATGGGCCAGGTGATGTGACCATAGACATCGCCGTATAAATGGTATTAACAGGCTTTTATGGTTGTAAATATATGGACATGTAGTCTGACACTGCCTACGATCAGGATGATGATGATGCTGCAGGTGGTTAAGCGGATCACAACTTTTAGAAACCGAGTGTCTGAACATTCTACGCATGACAGGCAAGAGTCATTGCACCAACCCCTTCGGCAAGACTCCCGACGTCAGAAACGATATAGATCCTTACATCGACAACCATCTCTACATCGCCCAAAATGTGATACCTCTCTCCATCCCACGCACGATTTGCTTCACCCGGACAATATGGACCCTTGATATCGTGAACGACTGACGAGATAGCACGATCAAGAAATGTCGCGTCAGCAAGAGGAAAATCAAAGGAGGCAAGAGATCAAGCACGAGTTGCAGCGCCGAGAGCTTGAGCTCCGGCAAGGCGGGGTGCTTCTTCGACAGCAAACAAAGGCAGCTGCTCACCAGGTAGAGGATATAAGAGTGCATCAGCGATAACGCCGTCAGGAGGAGATGGCTTTAGGGCAGAGGCGAGGAGGCGCAAAGAAGAAGAGGCCCAGCTGAAGACCAAGGCTGAGAACGAATGCACTCGTGTTGAGATCGAGCAGCGTCAGCTGGAAGAATTTGATATTTTGCAGTAAGCTATGTGCACTCGGACGAGTTTCACGATGAAGTGTTGAAAGAACTGCTCGACACGAGAAACAATAATATTCATGTTGCAATCTATAGCTTTCAGCCAGGGCCGGGAAGTAGCAACTGTACTATCGCCGTTGGGTGGGTATGTTCTAGTAGTTGTGCAGGTATGAGTCAGACGCAGTGCAGTTGAAGAAGGTGGTCATAACTGGTAGGGAGTATTGCTGCAACGGAGACAAACTACCTCGTGTCTCGGGTGTCTATCGAACCGAGCTAGGTTAGCGTGGCGAAGAAGCATAAAAACGCACATTACACGCACCTCTGTAGCTTAAAGAAAGACGTCCACAATCCCTCAACCGTGCTCAACACGATCAACCTCCAGTAAAATGTCACAGCTCATTCCAATCATCACACCCATTCGAACTTTTAAAGGTCATGAGTACACCGTAAGCGCAGTCGCAGTTTCGCCCGATAAGCGACGAATGGTTACGGGCTCATTCGACAAAACACTTCGTCTTTGGGACTTGGAGACAAGTGTTGTGTTGAAGAAGATGGAGGGGCACAACAATTATGTGTGGGGATTGGCGGTATCACGAGATGGTCAAATAATAGCAAGTGGCGATGCAAAAGGAGAAATGATTGCCTGGCACGGTGAAACTGGCGAATCTCTCATCCAACCCATCAATGCCCACTCCAAAGAAATCTACTCATTGGATTTTTCTCCCGATGGTACAGTGCTGGTTACTGGTTCAAGCGACAGAACGATGAAGTTTTGGTGTACCAAAACGTGGGAGATGCAAGGTGAACCAATCCAGTGTGGTAGTTATGTCTTCTGTGTTCGATATTCGCCTTCTGGCGAACTTCTTGCCATCGCAACAGACGAGAATATCCAAATTTATAATTCAAGCACAAAGGAACGCATCGCATCTTTCAAGGGCCACACATCATGGAACATATCACTCGCGTGGACGCCCAATGGCACACGCCTTCTTTCAGGAGGCGATTCAGAGGATCCTACTATACGAGAGTGGGATACATCGACCTGGCAGCAGATTGGTCAGCCCTGGAAAGGTCATTCTCATTATATCTATGCCATTGCCATTCATCCCGCTGGTACCCTCATTGCTTCTGCATCTAACGACAAACATGTCCGTCTCTGGCAGCTCTCAGATCAACGAACCATCGCCATCTTCCAGCACTCATCTCCCCAGTCATGTGTCACTTTCTCTGCGGACGGCAACCACATCCTCAGCGGAGGCTATGATAACAAGATCTCAAAGTGGGCAGCACCAAAGAACACCAATTCAAAAGCGAGTTTCCATTCTTGACTCTCATAACACAATTCGAGCGTCCGTTGTACAGATCTTGGCCATCACGTCAGCCCGTGATGCATGCATCGCTGGGGACCTAGGAACGGCTGAAGAGCTACTCACCCAAGACATCCACACTGACGCCAACGACTATACTTTGTATGCCCATCGCTCATTCATTTTAGCCCGAAAATGCGCGTGGGACCTCGCCCTTGATGATGCAGTCAAAGTCAGTTATATGACCCATCATCGCCCTCTTACGAAATGGCTAACTTTGATTCATGACATAGTCCATTAGCATTCAGCCCTCATTAATTGGCTGCATCTCCAAGGGTATCGCCCTCTGCGGCAAAGGCTACATAAGGGAGGCAAGAGCAGCCTTCGATGTTGCGTCCATGTTCACAGACCAGGATTCAGAAGTCAAGCAATCTTTTCTCTTGATCAAGGTAGCTTCTTTTTCGTCTTGGATATTCTCTACCTCACTGCGTGTTTTAGGCCATCGCCCTCTTCAGTGCGGATCAACAGGAAGAAGCCATGTTGCTTATCAAAGAGCTGACTGCCGCCTGTCCGAATACAGATCCTCTCGCACGCCGTGTCGTGGAAGTAGGTGTCATATGGTTACACTTTGTCATCAACGCTGATCTTTGCAACTCGGATGTCAGGCATATCTACGCGTTCAGCTCGGAATCAAAGCCTTGGATGATTCGCATTATGATGAAGCCACTGACCACTTCACTGTTGCTGTCAATTCCACTGCTTTCTCATCAAAAAACCTTGATTTGTTGTCCGGTGACTTAACGATGGTGTGTGAAGATGATGTATACATAATGCCTTCCTTGACTGAATGCCTTGTCCAGCTCTTTGGCTGGGATCTCAGGTCCTCATTTCTCACTGCCCACCAAAAACGGTGCCAAGCATTTCTTTCTGCAGGCAAACTCAATAAAGCTCTCGAAGCACACAAATGCATGATGGACGCCATTGACGAATCTGCAATGACCAGCTGCCTCGATTGGTCCAATGGCAAGTTTTCAGTGACGTCATCCGAGGCCACCATATTCACCCGTTTTCACCCAGAATTCAAGAAGCAATGTAATGCGTTCGTTGAGCAAAATGTCCGTATTCTTGGCGTATGCATTCCCGTCTTCAGCTCATTCGCTACTGATCGTTATGTAGGCGAGGATCCCGGGACAACCTCAACAACGCCCTGGGCGCCTGAAAAGATTCAGGCTCGCTATAACGAGGACTCCTCGTTCAGCTCCCCCACCAGCACCTACCGCCTTACCGCCAGTCACCGCCGCTACTACCTTCAGAGCTCACATACGACACCTATTCACCTGGTCGCCCCATCGTACAATGATGCCCGTTGTCGACGTTCCATTCACAAAGGCTGAGGTGGTGCGCTAGTTGATTTTATCATGTGTCTTGAGTCTCTGATGCATAATTTACAGCGCAATGCTGCTGCAGATGAGGACACTAGCAAAGACCTGAACGTCGTACATACGCAGCAGCAACAACAATAACAACAGGCACAGCAATAACCAGCATCAGTGCAAGTGGACCCTGGAGAATATGGAGGTGGCCGGTGGTATTGTTGCTGCGAGAGGAACCAGCGAATGCATGTCGGTTATATTGTTACTCTTAGTGTGCACTGGAAGCAGTACTTGTTGTGTCGATAGATAACAACTACATATGTCAGATTATTTCGCGTTGTCTTATTACGCAGCAGCTAGTTATGATTATCAAATTCGGGCCCTCAGCGAATCATGAGACAGTGTGCTATCAGATATCTTGAGTTTGTAGACAATCAATTGCACAACGGCCTATGTGAAGATTTAGTCTGACACTGCCCACGACCAGGGTTGATCATGGGGCAAATACTTCAGGTGGTTGCGAGGCCACAGGATCACAACTGTTGGAAACCGAGCGTCTGAACATTCTACGCATGACAGGCGAGAGTCATTGCATCAACTTCCTCGGGAAGACTCCCGACGTCAGTGGCGGTATAGATGCCTACATTGACAGCCATCCCTACACCGCCCAAAATGTGGTACCTCTCCATCCCACGCACGATCTGCTTCACCCAGACAATACGGACCCTTGATATAATGAACGACTGACGAGATAGCATGATCAAGAAATGTTGCGTCAGCAAGAGGAAAATCAAAGGAGGCAGGAGGTCAAGCACGAGTTGCAGCACCAAGAACTTGAGCGCGGGCAGGGCGGGGAGCTTCTTTGACAGCAAGAAAAGGCTGCTGCTCGACAGGTAGAGGAGATAAGAGTGCGACCGCCATCAGGAATAACGTCGTCGGGAGGAGATGGCTTCGAGGCAGAGACGAGGAGGTGCAAAGAAGAGGCCTAGCTGAAGACCAAGGCTGAGAACGAATGCGCTCGTGCTGAGATCGAGCAGCGTCAGCTGGAAGAACTCATCCGCAAACTGAAAAAGAAATGAATCATGGGCGACACCGTTATGGAGAGGACAACAGGAGAGGAGACTTTGTTCAAGGAGAGAAGCATGCATAGTCTGGGAGGGGAAAATTATGCATGTAAGCTGCGCGAACAAGTCATCAGTGAATGTGAATTCATGGTCCGTGATATCGTATTGAAGTATTGAACTTCCAGTGATGGTATGAGGTCGTGAAAGCTTACATGTCGTCCTTGGGACTCCAAATAAAAGATATCCTTGAGACACGGCGCATGTACAAAGTGCTGAGCTTATCCCTAGTGAAAACCCGGCACGGTGAGATCTTACTGAGTCCTAGAGTCATCCTCCCAGGCGCTTTTCATTTTGCGTGGTGTATGCGCACGCACTGCACTTGTATTTTGTTCAAGTGCGAGCCTTAGGAAAACGTATTTGTAATTTCGGCATAGTCACAGCTGCGAGTGCTTTTAAGCGGGAAATCTTCTGGGATAGAATTCGCTTCGCTCGCTGCTTTCGCCGCTCTCCTGTCTGCCTTTTTTTTAGATACCAGAATCAAGGGTCTTCGGTGATGGATGAGCCAAACGATTATATGAAGACAGAGGCACAAGGGAGTGGCGTCGCAACTGACAAAGTAAAGTAGAATGAAGAGAAAAAAGAGTACGAAAATTGAATGAGTGACGGTATGAATAACGAGAGTTGCATAGCATGTGGTCAGTCTCGAACATTCTTGATTTGAAGCTGTGGTCCGGAATCCTTACATATTCATCAATCTTCTAAGGCTTGCTGTGGTTGCAAGAACGATGCCTGGATCTTTCTCTTTCTCATTTCTATATTTATTCAACGCACATCAATCATGCACATGGATTATGAATCAGGCTATACCGATTGATGGGCTTAAATCCGCCGCACGCCGCAAACAACTTGAAGGTGAGTGCGATGTGCCTTGTATGAAATCCCTCAATTAGCGTCCTTATGATACGATAGGACAGCGACCGTGGTGGAGGGCGAGAAGGTGCACATATACTGAGGACACGGATTGTTCATTGAAAGGGTTGTACATGTGAGTGATCTGTCTGCTTTTCCCTTGTTGAATAACCTCGGAGGTCCTGTTACGCTCGAGACTGCTGATGCTGATCGAGAATCATCGGGACAGCAAGCTTTTCAAAGGGTCGCATCACGCCTAGGCTTTTGTTAGATCAAGTTTTGCATCGGGTTTCATCTGAATAAGCATCGAAGAGTGTACATCAGCAATGGGCAGCTGCTGTATGCCACGGCCTGGGTAAGCTACTCTTAACTTTTTTTTCATCGGATCCCAACATAATGTTCTGCCTTCTTATACGATTAAGAGTCCTAGGATACAGTGGACGTTGCTTAGGCTTGATTCTACGAAATCAGGCTTCGTGCGGTCATGGTAACAATGCGCCCGAGTCTTCTTTTCTCCATGTCCTTTCTCAGCACTGCTTGGATATAAGGATGACACTGCATTTTTACCACATAACAATCAGGAGCACCCCACCAACTCCACGATGCAGATCGCACTCATCATTATTGATAACCTTGTGATATGAAAGCTCAGTAGCCAAATCAGAGAGCCAAAAGGTGTTCATGAAGCGACAGATGGCCCGAGGATGAGGAGCACGGATAGTAGATATTGAAATGTGCGCTTGCACACGAGTAGAGCGTGAGTTATCTACTTCGCATGGATCTCCTCCATTTTTGATGTTCTATTTTTTGTTTGGTCTTGGCATACCGACATAATTTGAATGTGCCTTCCGTATTCCAGTGCAAATGGTTCACTACCAAGACTGACCCTGATCTCATCTAAGCGCAGGGTGGTGGTATATATGCCATCGCAATACGTCCACCAAATTCGCCGCCTCTCACCCGCACCTCCTTTTCTCTACCAATATGACCGTTGTCTCAAATGATCCCACTTGGTGGCCGACCATTAATGCAAATACTTTTTTCGGCTATTTTGCAGGTTCGTAGGAAACAGTCGCATGTTGAAGCTGAAGCGCTGATGTCTCAATCTAACCTTGGTTGCGGTGTCTCAGTTGCCAGCTTTATTGTAGTGACATATGATTGGGGTGAGCATGATAATATTCAGAGGACTGCTGACATCTCATAAGTATTTTCAGTACTTAAATTCGGACAAGAGGTATGTTGATGCTATGACCGGGGGCAGCCCTCTTGCTAAGGATGGTCTTATAGGTAGAAATGGTCTGGGTGAGTAGGGTCTCATATCAAAGGAACACACATGAGGATACGTTTAATTCCAGAGGCAACGCTGGTCGCTAATGACGGTCCTGTATCTCGGTGTATGTAGTGTAGCTCATTTGTCGTGGTTGCCACGTTGTGCTGACTACAAAGTATCGTAGGTGCGCTACCTAGGAATCTTTGATGCTGTGTACGTTCCCGAGGCTAAACAATCGATGTTGTGCTAATAGTATATCTCTCTCATAATCAGCATGGTCATGCTGGGCATGTCATCTTAGTACATTCGCTGTCTTTGCTTCTTCTGACCAACAGCATACAGACAGTGTTCCGACCATCCTGCTAACAGATACAGTGAGTCTTCTGCATGGATGCCTACTGTTCCCCTCCATTGACTGTGTTGCCCTGTAGGAGTGGGTGTAGTTCTTTACCAACTTCTTGGTTCACCAACTTGAATGACTGCTACCTATACTGCCACAGATGTGAGCGTATTCGGAATGTGTGACACGAGACTGGTCCCTGACTGGATTTGTCAGGCTTTGTTATATACGCCATATATGGTTGGACCAATGTTGTGATATTTGGTATGCTGTGGGGTGAGCTTGGCACTTGCGCGATACTTGTGATATTGATTTGATTGCCAGTCATCATCATCACCCGGTTACATGCCATGTATCAACGATCCAGAAAGATCCTGATATTTCTCGTTCTCACCTTTCTGGCTGTCTACATTTTCAGCGGAGTGGTATTCTTAATGTCAATGATACGTACTTCAGGGGGTATGCTTCTCTGTTGATGACAAAAAATATGCATCTCATTGATGAATACCAGAGGAACTGATTCTCTCCGGTACCAATCAATGCTGGATTAACTATGCGGGAGATGCGCTACTTCTGGTTTCCCTTATTTGGATAGTCGCGACTGCGTGGGAGGTCCTCGCACTGTGTCTCGCAGTCTGGATTGCGGTAAAACACTTCCGTGAACAGCGACGACATCCGGCAGGGGGGATTATTGAGGACTGTTTCACAGTGTTGATGAAAACTCATGTACTTTACTTTGCGAGGTAAGCAGTGAGCTCATATCATGATTATTGTTCCTTTTACACTGAATGGTTGGACGTGGTAGCTTTGTTGTCGGTTCTTGCTTCCAGCTCATTTATGATTTCTCTTTGACGACGGTATGTCAATCTTTCACTTACCTCTGCATGCCACTACGATTCATCGTTTTTGTAGGATAAATATTCCATAGATGTCCAGATTTATGATGCCTTACTTCAGATTTTCCAGGTCGTGCAGATGTCTATACTAGGACCCCGCCTGATCCTTAGTGTTCGAGAATATCATGCTAAGCTTGTGGCCGATTCCGATACAGCAACCGGGATGACCTCAATTGCTTTCCAGGAGCGCGTGCACATATCGACTAGCAGTAGTGTGTAATGCTCGGTGAAGTTGACAGTTATCTAGTGCTCTGCAAGGAGCAAGGAAATTTGCTTTTATCTATTCCTACTTTCGTGATAGCATTGATTCAAGTTGTTTTGTTGTTCCGAAGTAGATTCCAAGAAGACTGGTGAATGTTTTTATCGTAGTATTTGGTCAAGTGATTTGTTATACATCCTGACAATGTTTAAAGTAATATTCTGGGTCTCTACTGGCACTGGCTGCCCATACCCACTAGCAGTGCACCAAGCACTGGTCCTTCTTTTCCCTGTGTGATCCTTAGTACGACTAGAATATATCACCTTATGAAAAATAGAAAGTATAGCTATCATGTCGTACATGTTCGATGATATGAGCCGTAGCAATTGGTAATGCCGCAGCAGTGGTTGATATCCTGGATGCAGGATATTCCACAGAGATGGAGTGATGGTTTCCAAGCAAGATTATATGCCTCCCTAATATACAGAAGTAGTGCTGCCGTGGTCCGGTCCCGAACCTCGGTTCGAACCTGACCATTGGTCAGGTTCGTCCTTGGTTCGGTCCATGGTTCCACCTTTTAGACGGACCGAACCGGAAAGAGGTTCACGGTCCGCTGTTTCCTGAACGGTTCTAACACAGGTTCGGACCTGCTCGAACCGTTCCGAACCCCGAACCGAAGTGGCGAGACACATACTGGCACTTATGGTCATTTCGACATCTGCCCCCATGATGATGGTCTGTTTGACTTTTGGGATCCACAGGATTCGCATTGACTTCGAATTCTGCCCAGAGGCTCGCATCCCGGTCCCCCTGCTGTCAAATATAGCTCAAGGTACGAACTAACCGTCTAATAAACTTAATACACTGATTGATATATCACATTGATATATTTTGTAGTAACCTCCAATGGATATGGCTTTCAAGATCTGTTTTTTGCTTGGTTTGCACATAAATGGAGCAAGCCCCGTGGCTGTCACCTTTCATAGTTAACAGAGACTGCGTATCCCAAGATATATTATCCTTCAAGTCAAATCCCACCTGCTGAACATCGTCTTCGAAAGCCGCAGGCATAATTCCTTTGTCAACCTGTTCCAACTCCGCAAGGTCATACACTCTAGCTCACCAAAGGAGGTGTCCATGCGAATCGAGATCCATTGCCAGGTCCGTGTCAATGCCATCATTGTTCCGAGTGTGCATATGTGCATGTTTTCGACGGACTGGTTGGCCAGCAGCAAGTGCACGCTGGTGGACATGATAGGAATAGTTGTTACGAAGTTTTTCAAGGGTCTCGAAAGTGCGAACTGTTAAGTTGCAACGTTTGACACTCTGGATTCCACCAAATAGTCGTTCGACATCTGCTGCATGAGGGACAATTGAGAATAAGGTGATTTCAATGGGTACGTCTTCGCAGACATCGGATGATTTTCCCACCAATCCTTCTCATTGGCTTGACCACCGGCAACGGACCTTTGCATTGGTAATACTGCTTTAGATTCTCGACAAGTTTGACAGCTCGATCCCCATCCCAGCGCCATTGTTTTGCAATGTCAAGTGCAAGTGCAGCTGTACACATCTGCTCGAACGTTCGGCTCTTTGCAGCTTGAGACACTGCAAGTCTCCGGCACATTGATTGTAAGAGAAGGGCAAGAGCATGAATATCGGTATTCATGGCATGAAGTTCAACAGAAGTCCGTGTCCTGCATCTATTCGACATCAACGTCAACGTCGTCATCAACGAACAAAATTCACCCACATCTCACTACTTGGGGTATCAACCAACAATCAGCCTTTTTATCGTCTTGCAGGTCACTTTCTCCCACATCGCCTGACCAAAATGCATGCCCTCACATCCCCCATTATCTGGCACTTGCGCATCAGCAGTACCAGTGATTGCAGGGCTCGGTATTCGCAGAGTGAACAACTACACACTCGTGGGTAAAGCACGCCTGCTTTCAATCCTTCTTCTAGAGTATCTGTGCCTTGGTGATCATTGCTCTTGAAAGGCATTGGGAGAAAAAGGACATACTGTTGGATTTAGAGTATACCGGCAACTCGGAGCTCGAGACTGACAAAGCACGCAGCAAGATTTATAATATCTCGGTTATGTAGAAATCCGTCCAAAAGCACTAATATTTTATAATTACAGTATATAAGAGTAGTTTACAATTTTCGTACATTACGCGTTATCTACGGGTTCCCTGTACACCTGAGTTTGGTCGTACTTCGACGAACGTGTCTGAGACTTGCGGAAAACTCATCACATACAGTATGGATTTAATGGTAGATGTTGTGGATTTATGAGAAGGCAGACCAGAAGAGTGTCCACCTAAGGAATCATCAGCATTTGAGTATTTAATACGCGAGGTCCAGGTGCTTTTTTCAGACGAGTAATATGAACCAGGCCGAAAAGGAAATGTGAGATTTTGCTGATGCTATGTAGTCAAGAGTTTTTTACTGATGTGCCAAGGATTCGTGACAGCTCAGACTGGGGGTCGCAATGTGGACATCGCAACTGCTTTCCTCAGCGCTCAGCAGTGCTTGCTACGCCAACCTGGGAAATGTATTCATCATGCGTGGCATCTCTATGGAAATGAGGTAAGTCGATGAATGTTTGAACCGTTGGCAACTAGGCGAATTGGATTGAAATTAAATTCTTGCCACCTGCCAGGATCAAGAGCAAACCGTCTCTTACCACATTTTATCGAGAGGTCGAATTCTTGCACTCATGATATGACTCGGATCGGAACTACCTTTTTCGAGGGGAACGTTTCAATATCATAGTACGTGCCACGGTCATCACGTTCGCTGGCACATAACTTGAAGTATATAATGGGCTACTGAGTATAACATCACTTCCACTACAATAAGCCATGTTCCTCTCTGCATCGTTGTTGGCATTTCTCCTGGCTTTATCGATCACGGGATCGCCAGTTGAAGTTCACAATTCCCCCATCATCTTCCCCCTTACCAGGAGACTGGACTTCGCCAATGGTACTATTGACCTCGTGCAACATGATAAAGATCGTGTGGCGGTCTTCTGGGACTACCATAGCACGCATGGCCGACGTGCTCAAAGCATTCCTGTGTCATTCACCCTTTTGAAATACACCGTAGCACTTAGCGTTGGCAGCCCCCCCTCAGCTTGTTAGTTCAACAGTGAGAAAATATGCGGCTGCTAATGTATTGTCGAAGTCAACTTGGTTGTCGACTCCGGTAGTGCGGTCACATGGATTGGCGGCCGCCGCAATCCATACAACCAAATGGGCGTCTACACTGGACAGCGTGTACGGAACAATTACGGCGGTTTTTGGGACTCTGTTTTCACCTTGTCTGGTATGACATACAACAATATCATAAGTTGCAAACACCTACAGTTATCTATAGGAACTATCTTCGCCGATACCGTCGCTCTCGGTGGTGAGCTCACCATCTCCGACTACGATTTCGCTGTTGCTTCTGCTTCGACTCGGAGGAACATGATATATGACGGTATACTTGGTATCGGGCCTCGACATTTGACGGCCAGAACCCTGGAAGGTAACCCTGGCACGTACCCGACTTTTACCGAGTGCCTAGTCGACGAAGGCGCCATTGCCAGTGGTCGGAACCTTATTGGTATCTTTTTCCAGCCCGTCACTGGGGACCCAGAAACCGATGCCGGAGAGCTCACCTTTGGTGAAATTGACGAAAACAAATGCACTGGTGACATTGTAGAGACGTAAGCTGCCCCAGCTCCTAGATCAATCGAGACTCTTGGTAATTATGTTGTTTCAGTACCATCACAGACACACCTCCCTCATCGAGGTACTGGGGTATCAAACAGAGCATCACTTATGGTGACACGGTAATCTTGGAAGAAACTGCTGGTATCATTGATACTGGCAGCGACTATATTTCCCTTGCCTCCGGTATGTATTTAGAGTGCAGCAAGTAATAATGGTCTCATTAGCGTTCAATAGATGCCTATGACAGGTACAAGGCTGCAACCGGCGCTATTTTCGATCAGCCAACTGGTCGTCTCCGTATTACCGCTGACCAGTACGATGATCTACTGGAGTTGAAATTCCATATTGAGGACGTATGTCAATTCTGTCAGGCCTCACGCCCCTTGTTCACCATTTTGCACAGCAAATCCTCAGTCTCATTCCTAACGCCCAAATTTGGCCTCGTTCTCTCAACAACAAGCTTCGTGGTAGTCAGAACAATGCCATATATCTCATTGTTCACAGCCTGAGCACGGAAACTGGCGCAGGACTTGACTTTATTGCTGGCTACACATTTATGCAGCGCTTCTACACTGTGTTGGATGGCGACAACCGCAAAGTCGGTTTTGCCACGACCTCGTTCACTTATGCCACCACCAACTAATATGGAATCGCCAAAATATACAAGGCATCATTTTTCTGACGCAAAGCAGCATACAGATTTGTACGGATGGTTGACTTGCAGCGTAGGTAAAGTTGTCGACGCTATGGCATAGCATTCGCATCTCGAGTCTCAACAACATCAATTCTGACTATGGTGGACTCGAAATTCACAACTTTTGTGGACCATATTAGCGAATACAGAATCTTATTTCAGTTCGGACAGCTTGATTGTGTGTTCATCGTTCATTCTCATTTTTGTGGTCTTTTATTGACTACCATGGCGACTTCTGCTTCTTTTCATGGCGTGTAGGTAGTGTTGTGCAAAGCCCGGCCTGAAGCCCTGGGCCGAGCCTTGCCTTGTTGGGCCGGGCTGAGCCGGGCTTTGGAGTACACCACAAACTGCCGCTTTGGGCGAAACCGAGCTAACGAGAAAACTATTTAGTGCTCCTGGGAACCAGCCGGGTTGTATTTATCGTGGGTGTTTGTGTGATAAATAATAAATTCATAGAGTAAAGGCGCGAATTCGGAGGTCTATAAGAGAATTTTACCCGATCTCCCACCAAGGTGGTAATAGGCTGTGCGTGTATAACCACAGGGTTGTACAAATGTCGCGTGGTGAACATGCGAGGGAGATCAGAATGAGTCATGGACGAGATCGGGCGTGAGACATAGCACAGACATCTGTCAGAGATCCTACAGATATTTGAGCATGCTATTTTTGTCTATACAATGCTAATCACAAAACTTCCATGCCTGCAACGACCCGATCGGCGATGACTGGTTGCTCAAACATTCAAGCTTGCAACTTATCTATCCCTGCGGCCATTTGATACTTCAAACGAAACATAATTGACATTTGAGACATATTATAACAAGTGGTGGCACAACAACAACTCTAAGGCATGTACTTGTATGTATATCTCACCTGCTTCAAAAAAACCTCTGGACCATTGTAGTGAGTTTAGTTAGTAGAAATGAGGGGATAAGGGTAGAAAAGGGCAGCATCCCTACAAAATGCATTCCAGATTTCCTTCAAGTCCTCTGTATCGCCCAAGTCTATCACCATAATTTCCTGGTCGACTGTGTTGCTATGACCCGAAGTCTCTAGCCATTGTTCAATGAATGCACCTTCCAATGGTATGCAGGGATCCCACATTGGCCAGGTGCCTCTTGGGAAGAAGGGATATGCAGCAACGAATGTCAACCAAAATGCATCCCATCCCCACATCCACTGCAACAATTCAGTATCGAGTTCTACGAGCCACCCCTCAATCTCTTTTGATAGCTTCACCCAATCGCCTCGATTAGTGTGGTTAAACATTGATGGAAGGGGGAGGAATGGGATGAGGATTTCATCAGGAGGGGGAATACATTCAATGATACCAGAAAACTCGAAGCACAATGTAAGTTTCATCAAGTCAGACACAGCAAAATATGCTCACATTTGAGTCGCTTGAATTTAGCATGCTTTCAGTATTGGACTGCCACTGATCCATCGATGATATAGCTTTTATGAAGGGCATAATGAAGCACCTGTATTCTTCAGCAATTGACACTGATATCTCGACAGGCTGTGAATGAATGTAGCAAATTGTTGGAGGCAGTCAATAACACTCACTATATTTTGTTCTATCAGGTGCTTCGGAAGGGTACCGGAAAATATGATCATGAAGAATAGCGGCTTGAATGTTGTGTCATCCATGTCCTGGCTTTGGACATTGGGATAGACAGTTGCAATGTTGGTGAGCACTCCAGGCATTATATTTCACGCAAGCTTGACAAGAATTCAAAGAAGACATGGGACTTTGGACTTGGTGTTCTTTCATCATGTGTGCACCACATGACTCGCAACCTCTTCCCACTTCTGACACACTGACTAAGACTTAAGACCTGAATCAGCCATGAAGCATGATATCATCGATGGCACAAGTGAGTTATATATCTTGTCTGTCTGATAATAATCTAATACTTGTTACAGTTCTCCAATTTTGTGATGATATGCAGAGTCGTGTCATTTGCAATGTATGTCCCAAGAAGAATGGTCTGCACTGTACCATGGATCTCCATTTTATCCAGAAGCATATCGTATCGGACAAGCACACACACCACGCCAAAAATTTCAAGGGTGACTGAGCATCAAAATTTTATCCTGTTTTCAAGGCAAACTTGCATCGGGCCAGGAATAATCCTAAACAATGCAATATGGACCTGGATGTGGAAACTGAATCGTTCGGACTTGATCATATGGATGCTGATAGTGGTCTGATGGAGATAGACTCATACAACGCATGTGAGGCTGACTTGGAGATCCCACTGTCTGAGCACTTGAACAATGCTGTTGGAAGTTGGGTATATGAGTTCGACGAACACTTTACCAATCTATTTGCTGAACCGCAAGAGAATCTTGCCTCCAGTGAAATCCCATTCTCGACACCACTCACCCCCATCAACAAGGAGAATGAGTTATGTGATTATGATGTCCCTGACTTTGGGATTGATATTTTTGGTGAGTGAATTCGAGTTGTTTCTTTCATGCTGTTTTGTATTTAAATGCATTTGCAGACTATGAACCTCTGGCGAAAAAATATGCTCTCAAAGACATCTCTCCTGATAATCCAACCTACCCTTGGCCATCACAAGCTGTGAGTACACTCATTGTTAGTTGTGCAATGAAACATTTATACTCTTCTCAAAAATTTTATGACATCACTTTTATTCAGCTCTCCACGCCTTCCCTTCTCAGATGCCCAGAAGAAAGTGGTACTTAATTGGGCAAAACAGCTTGGCACCAAAAATGTGCCCTCACTTGATGGGACCAAAAAGTGTCAACTGTTCATTGAAGATCTTGTTGGTTGACCAACTGAGAAGGTTACTGCCCAGTCAGGGAATATATTCTACATTAATGATATTACGAATGCAATTGCAAAGGTCCATCTTCTGCTACCTTGTATTAAGGTGTTGCATTCATATCATTCCAGGACTATGTCATATACCAGATTCTACACTCCACCTCCACCATAACATCCTGCTCAAATCTACATCCATCCAATCCCCACTCAATCCAGTTCACATATCTGATCCAATACACTCATCCAATCCATATCCGATCCGAGACACTCGTCTGATCCATGTTCATATCTGAAACCATTCCTGTGCACCTGTACATTACCCCTTTTAGGATACACCTGTGCCACCGGCTCTCAGTCATCCCTGCCTTTGCCTCTTGGTCATCTCTGCCTCCGGCTATTGGTTATTTCTGCCTCTGTCTCAATAAGTTATTCTGTACAAGTTTTATCTCCGAGTTCATAGCCTGATGTTTTGCTGTACTTACTATTATGTTTCTAACATAGCCTCGGACTATGCTTACTTACCTTCCGGCATGCTACCTACAGTATATAAACTCGTAGTACAACTCCTGCAGACCTTAGTCTGATCATTGCTTGTATCCTTACTTATCTTGCTGTCTATATAACTCTGTTTCTGTTCTCACTTGGGCTCCAGCCCTTGTAAGTCTCTGGCTCTGGACTATGGGAGTACTCCCTAGTCCAGAGCCTTGACTCTCTGTCATATAATCACTTTTGGACTTCATCCGATTGTAGTCCATCTTCTGTTCCACCTTCAACTCTACCTGTGGTAGTCTTCCTCTGTTAGTTTCTACTTCGGACCTTGTCCGAAGTAGTCTTTACTCTCTCTACTTCACATCCAGACCTACTCCTCTATAGTAGTCATACCATCCATCCATCCATACATCTATCTGTCCATCCATCCATCCATCTATCTGTCCATCTGTCCGTCTATCCATCTGTCTGTCTACCCATCCGTCCATCCATCCATCCATCCATCCATCCATCTGTCCGTCTATCCATCTGTCTGTCTACCCATCCATCCATCCATCCATCCATCCATCTGTCCATCTATCCATCCATCCATCTGTCCATCCATCTGTCATCCATCCAACACTCCGCTACTCCTACTTTCGGACATCTGTACCTTCGGACCTTCAGATCCTCATACCTTCGGACCTTCAGATTCTTGTACCTTCGGACCTTCAGACCCTTGGTCCTATGGTCCTATGGTCCTGTCCTATTCTATCCTTCATCCTATTGTAACATCCTTCACTGTTCTATTTTGAACTTTGTCCAAGTAGTCTTGTCATCATCCCCTAACATCCAGAAATAGTTCCAGCGCATTCCCGTGATCATCTGGAAGTCCTTCAGAGCTCTATTGAGCTATCCTGCCCTAGAGTTCATTCTGGACTACGTCCGGACTTCACCAGAACTCTCCTTAGGACTTCATCTGAAATTAAGGGGCAATACTCGGGTAAGGGGCACAGCATATGAGCTGAGGCCAAAGCCCTTTATGATCCATTAATCCTCCGAGCACTTCTCTAACAGACTATGCAAACCCACTTACACATTTTACAATGCAAGATTATCCTGAGGATTGTGGGAAAGGGATGTCACAAGTTTTCAACAGCACAAAGATGTT